>CM031239.1:682227254-682648294 GCA_018340775.1 Taxus wallichiana var. yunnanensis
GTTGGCATTTTCTTTTTGTTGAGGACCAAAGTCGAATTCAGGTCATTTTTGTAATGAAGATTGTGTTATTCTTGTATTGTGCGGGTTTGAACTGTGAGTGTGTACTATTGAATGGGGTGATTGATTCACCCAATGCATGCCCCCTTTTTTAGGGTGTATGCAACGTCGCTAGGAGAATGCAGCCCAAAGGAGAGGACTAGATGTTGGCATGAAAATGATGCCCTACATGGGAGGGAATGTGCTTGGTGAAAACCAAGGCACATGCAAAAAAAGTGGTGAAACATATGTTAGTGCAATAAAGAAAAATACGCATATAAAAGACAATGTGTAATCTAGCAAGCAAGAAGACAATGTAGACCATAAAAAGTGGGTTTCAAACATGGGACATCACTCATAATGTCACAAGACAATCAAGGTTGAAGCATCCAAAAACATACAAGTGTGCACACAAGACAAAGGGCATAGCCCACAAACAATGGCATACAATGGAAAATAATGACAAACAATGATAAGAAAAGAGTAACAGATAACCATGGTGGAAAATAGTTCCTACAAGAAAAATGTTACACATGAAGCACCCGTTAGCATGTTAGAAAGATAAAAAGTATGTCAAAGCATGTATGATCTATTATAAAGTAGTGTGCTAATAAGAATAGGAAGTAGTATAAAATGAAACAATAACACTTGTAATGTGTACGAAAGTAGATGCCCCAGGAGCCACTATGGACCGGTAATAGTACTGATTCCAAACATTTGTGCTACGTGTCTTGATCTATGTAAAGTTTGTATTCACAACTAGAAGGAAAGTGAACGTGCATGTGTATATAGAAAATATAATGACATATAAAATATCTTTCTAACATAGTAAACAAAGTGTACATGCGAGTATAAGTAAACAAGAACAATGCGTAATCATATTATTTAGTATGTTGTGAGTGTGAATGGAATGAAATGTAGTCTAAGTGTGATAAGAGAAACGTTCCCCCTGATTAAATGTGAATGAGTATGCATGAGATGAGGTTCATTTATAAAATAACCCTCAAAAGTCAAGAATGAAACATAGAACAAGAGTGCATCATCGGAAATGGTTTAAATTGTGTGCTAGATAGATATGATCAATGAAGTATAGAGTATAGAGAGTGAGTGAGTGTGGTGAGGTTAATTTCATATTTAGACCCTTAGCAGTCAATTATGAACCATGGAACTAGAGTGTGTCATAGGGTAGTGTGTTGTGTAAGAATGTGATGTGAGAAATATGTGTCGTGAATGTGCCAAGTGTGTAATGTGAAGTGTGTGAGGTTCATGTATCTAGTATGCCCTCAACAGTCAATTTGGAACCGTAGCACAAGAGTGCATCATTGGGTAGTGTATTGCAGGAAAATTTTAGTGGCGAATATTCATAGTTTGGTAAATAGTAGAATTTCGGGAATTTGATTTTGGTGAATTTTATAAGCAACGACAATACCTAGGTTTCACCCAAAAATTCCATAAACAATAATCTGTCCCATCTAAATCACCAAGGAATTTCCAATCCCAATGTATATTTTTATATTAAATCACCATGTGATCACCACACCGAGATTTGAAAACATTAATGTTTCACCAAGAAATCAACGTTCAGATTTGAAAACATTAATGTTTTGCCAAGAAATCGACGCACCGGGATTTGAAAACATTAATGTTTCACCAAGAAATTGACACATTAGGATTTGAAAACATTAATGTTTCACCAAGAAATCTATGGAACCTTATTTGGCCAAGAAAACATTCCGAAATTTTCCCGATATATACACAGAGGTGATGTTTTCCCACAATTTTCCAATTTGTGAATTTGCGAAGTAGTAGAAAGGGATTTAGTGAATCGACATATTGTAATTTTCTTACAAATTTTCAAATAAATATAGGTCTTTCTAGGGCCCGCCTCTTTGTATTGCAGTTTACATCCTAGAAGAACTTATTGCAGGTGAGTCCTCAGTCTATTTAAGACTGTTTTCTTTCATGTTGCATTTCTTTATTTGTGATTCTGCCTTTGTAAGTTATTACAAACCCGAACATCTTCATCCTCATAACCACCTTTGTGATTTTTATGTCATCTAGAATAGTCCTCTGCTATGAGAGAATCGTAACTAGTTTTCTTATCTTAGATACATCTACGTAATATATATATATATATATGTATGTATGTATAGATATGTATGTATGTATATATATGTATGTATGTATGTATGTATATATATATATATATATATATATATATATATATTATATTTAAAATCACTTCATACATCTCCACGAGTTGCTCTATATATTCCTTGTTTTATCAGTGTATCTTATTTGAATATTTTTGTTAATTTTCTCTCTTCAAGTATATATATACATATATACATATAGTTATAGTTATGGTTATATTGCGGTTTCACTTTCCATTTATTCCACGACCAATACCATGACCGTTTATCACTGTCACGACACTACCTCATCCCACAGTGGACCCGAAGGATATATAAAATGTGGTACATTCTATAGGTTTCACGTTCACTAGGGGAATTTCCTTGGGAGACTAACAGAATGGCAACATGTGGCATAGACCTCCCGGGATCCGAGACTCGCTTTAGACCTGAAAATTTATCAACTACGGCTCATTCTACGGGGTTCACATCCACTGGGAGGATTTGGTTGGGAATGGGAGGTTAACGGAATGCTGAAAAACAATAATGTATGAAATAGAGACCATCTTGAGATGTCCAAAATAAAAATTTCAAGAAAATAAAAAGGGAAAAAAATTACAACAATGAACCAAAAACCAGATAATTAGCATTTAGAAATTAAAAAGATAGAAAAATAGAAGTTGTGGGAAAAGTTCAGACATCTTGTCACAAGCATGCTTACTTGTTACCACCATTTTCCTCACTGCAATGTACTTCAAACTTTTTAAACCATGGAAACATAATGTATTGAATGTACTCCAAGAATGCATTTCCTTCAACAATCTAAGGAGGAAAAAATGCTTTCTTTATCTTCACATTCACTAAGCACCGCCTATGAAAATAATTGTGTTATAAATCACTTAGAACTGTATAGTAATACTAATTCACTTTTATTAATGTTGAGGAAAAGTTGTAATCTATCTCTCTGTAGCAATAATTTTCCAAAAAATAATGTAGGGTTTACACCACCTCTTCTTCCTCCATGAAGATTGCAGAAGTGGGATCACTCTTTGACATCTTTTCTTGTCCTTGTTGTAGTCCAGAAAACATGTCTATAATATTTAATATAAAGGAAAAACATGATATAATGTGAGACTAGATATAAATGGCACGAAGTTAGATATTAAAAACATCAAGATCCGGGGATATTTTTAATTCTTGCATCCTTCAATTTTCTTGAACACATTCTCCGAGTAGGAACACGACAGTATATAAAGAATACCCTTATCATTATTGTATCATATATGAAACATCATATCAAATCATTCAAGATTCTCTAAATAATAATGATACTTTAGCTAGCTTTGACACATTGACATTTCATTGTCAAGCCAAAGAACCATGCATACATTCTCAACCTTGAATTCACAATCTCATACCACAATGAGTCATAGATGGAAGACCATATATTTTGTCTCAACTCCTTTGAAATGATGAACATTCTTGGTAATTGGATCTTATTATGATATACCTCATACCTTTGATGAATCAATAATCTCTTCATGATAAGATGCACACCTTATTTGGCTTGATGACAACATTTAAAACCTCTATACAATAGGAAAAACCTCTATACATTATGACATATCTCGGTCATTAAGAATCCTTCATTAATCAACTAAATACAAATCATACCTTCGATGAATCAATGAAATCATAGTCCTTCATGATTAGATACATAATATACTTTGATTTCAAACTGAGCACAGACCTTGAGATCATCATTTTCATGTTTTATTAGCCACAACAGAGATTCTTATCACTAGAGTGTCTTTTGCTGCTCAAAAATCTTTTAAGTTGCTTTTTATCTTCTCAAACCTTTGATACATCTTCATTTTTCTTGATGTATGATCTGATTCTAACTACAGTAATATTCTTATTCCTTCCAACTAAGTTATATGAGATATCACTAAAAATATCACCTCATTCGTTCACTTTGTTCTATATCAATTTTTTCTTTAAAAGAGTCAAACCTTGTAATTTTTGTACTAAAACATGTAGATCAGACTAATACATATCAAGTGCATTGAAACTGAATAAATGGTAGGAAATCCTTATCAATTTGATGTAACATGTCAATCAAGTACCAATGAAAATTTGTGGAAAAACTTTTGTAATTTATTTTTATACTAATGTAACACTCTTGTAAAAAGTATTACATGTTAGGTGACACAATATTATATAGCCCGTGTCAAAAATCACTCGAAAAGAATTCAAATCTCTTTGAAGAATTCCATTGGGATTAGTTACATTTTGTTCTCATTAAATTTCTTATTTTTACATCTAAACTTCTTCTAGGTTTATGTGATGACTCTTCTTTTAAATTATTATTTCAGTATTATCTATTTCTTGTAAGATACAATGCTGATTTTTGTCTCCTCTCATATGTCATTATTTTGTGCATTTTTTGTCAATTGACATCCATTACATGATACATCTTGAGATGCACTATCTAGTGTTTTGAGAACATGATATATGGATATTGAAATCACTTCTTTGTAATCAATGTTAACATTAGCAATTAGTCAATGAGAGTTCCTTTGAGATGCTTCACGATGAATTTATTCTCTTTGTTGTCTTTCTACCTAAATCAATTCATCGTATGCATTTGCATGTGTAGTATTTTTCTTTATACATATTTCTCATGTTGAGATGTCTATGCACATATCAATATCATTTAATCTAACATGTTGTATCATTTTTCTTTCAATTCTACAGGATTCACTGATTCAAGAAAATGACACCTAAAAAGGGAAGCTCAACCTCGGCAAAAATTTTATTCCAACCCCTCCTGGTAGTGGTACTGGCATTCAAAAAATATCATCTTTTTTTGACAAACCATCCAAGGAAACCCATCCTTCTCCAGCAGGACCATCACAATCAAGGGATAATTATTACATTCAAAATGAAACTCAGAATGAGAATGTGTTCATTTTTATTTTCTGATGTTGTTAATGACAACAACAATGAAATGCCTCCCTTGAAGACATTCCATTGAATGATGTCAAGTTTGACACTGTACCACATGTACAATTAAATGAAGATGACATTACATCACTGTTAGTGCCCAAGTGAATTTTGGAGGTGAAAATTCTAGCAAGGTGGCGAAACGAAATTTGAATTCCACCAAGGCAAATACTCAAGAGACACCAATTTCTAAAAAAAAAGAAAGAGAAAGGAAAGAAAATGGGACTTGGGAAGGAGTTTTAGGTTAGAGTGAGTTTTTAAGTTTCCATTTATTAAAATTATTAAAAATGAGAATAAATTTGAACCTCCCAAATAATGCAAATGTACAATCTGTAGCTGTAAATTGGGCAGGGACAAGACAATGCAACTTAAGTTGGATATTATTGAGAAGCACATAGGAAAGATATATGAAAAGATAATTGTAGATGGCGTTGAGAAGAATGTTTCTAGATGGAAAACTACAGATGATTGTTTACATATTAGGTATGAAAAATAATTTGAAGAGCACAAGATAAATGAAAGAATAGTTGCAGTGAATGGAGGGACAATTACCTCTCAATTCAACAAGATCATTCAAAATAGTCTTTTGGGTAAAACAATTCAGCTAGCTACTATTTTTCACATTTTGAAAAGAGGTCGTCCTATAAAAAAATTCCTAAACAAAAGAAGATGTTGTTTTTTCTTGATGTCTCACACTTTCTTGGTTGGGATTGGGAAAAATGCATAGCTATGGTTGAGAAAGAATACTTGAAAGAGAAACTGAAGTTTGCATGATACATATATTTGTCTATTGATGAGGTTACAATAGTATATAATATTGCTTGGGTTTGTATGCATGTGTATATTGTTGAGAATTATGTGAGAAACCCTCACTTAATTTCCATTCACAAGATGAGAGAGAACTCCAATGCTGAAAACCTTTGTGAGTTGGTGATAAAAAGTTTGAAGGAGAAAAGTGACATGGATGATGTTGTAATTGCATCAAAGCTGGTATGTGTCGGGAAGATGGGGCAACCGTAATGCAAGGTCATCATAATGGCCTGTGTGTAATACTCAAACATTTTATTGACATTATATGATTTTCATTCATTGTATGGCTCATAGAATGAACCTAGCTTACGTAAATGTTAGCGAATTTAAACTGTAGCAAAATTTGAAGACCTTGTTCGAAAGGTGCATGATTATTTCGTCAGTAGTTCTAAAAGGTTCATGAAATTCCAAATATTTGCAAAAGGACTAAAAAATGGGTGTAAACTGTCAAAATATGTCGACATCAAGTGGATCTCATTGTACCAATCAGTTTTAGGGTTTATGAAGAGTATCAATCCTTATTAGGAGTGATGTGGCGTAATCACATGGAAGTAGACAAGGCCCGGATTTGATACACCGTTTGACTGATATAGAGTCATTGTTGATGTTTTTGGTATCCTTCCCATGTTGGAAGAAATACATCACTTAATTAAACAAGCACACGAAATAACTATCTATATTGTTGATTTTTATAGTTTGAGGAAACGAGTTTGTATTAACAATAGAATTTTTTTCTCAATGAAACCGCTTTACGAGTCTAAAGTTTGATGGTTGGAATTTTCTAATAAATACTGGAAATGCAAGTAGCTTTCTAAAGCTCAAATTTTTTCGAGAATTATGTACTTCCGTATGTGGATATGAGATACCGATGTACATGTTTAAAGTAGTAGTTAGTACTTTTAAGGAGGTAAAAATCATAGGGCCATTGTTTGATAACATTGTATCATCAACAAGGTTGAGGTTAAGAGAAATTATAGTGTCCCTACTAGAATAAATAAGGGAATGATTTAGAAGGGATGTTTTACTTGAAGCAATGACTTTAGTAAATCCCACCTTTGGAATCTGTCCAAAATGAAATACATATGTAGGGAAGACCGCTTCAAGAGGTTGACTACATTGATTCAACATTTTTATAAGCCTGTTGATATCAATGGAATGAATATTCTAGGTATTTTAAGCAAGGAAAATTTGATTTCTCAATCTCATGAATTTGGCACTACAATGATTCAATAATTCAAAAATTTGGATAATCCCTTAGAGTGTGGGAAATAACCCGGCTATGGAAAAAAATTGGGGTGAGTACTATTTTACAGCAAACCATGTCCGATTTTTTCTCATTGGCTAGTCTATGTCAAACAATGATTTTGGGTTTAGTTGAAGATGAGAGAATTTTCAGTTCCTTTCCCTTTGTAAAGTCAAAATTACAAAAAGGCTTTAAAAATTTTAGAAAATTGTTTGAGAATTTATACATCATGGTATGAAGTGGATAACTTTCCCTATGATAGGGCTCTGACAATATGGAAGTCGATTAATGAAAGGAGAGGGGCCAAAATATTGGAACAAATACAACACATGACCATATTGTAGCAGTTGATTTTCAACAAAGAGAGAGTCGGTCTTAGAGATCTGGTGAATCAAATGCTAGAGATGATCTAGGTCCATCAAGTTGAAAGCTTCTATTTGTGGATATCCCATGATATAGATGTTCATATAATAATTAATATATTCAAATATTCAATACATTGTTCTGATAATATATTTTTCCTTATTTATATTTTTTAAACACTATGTCAATTTGTAGTCTTTGGAATGAAACTTGAAATACATTACATTGAATTGTTGTAGTATGTACTGAAATGAGCATGCATCTATCCAACTTAAATCTCCAACTTACTCAAAAAATATTGACACTCCTCAAACAAGGATTAGCATTCGTGCCAAACTTATATGTGCCTAAAGGTAAATCAACAAGGAAAAAAAAAACTACATGAATTTATGAAATATTTGTTGAAAAGAAACTCCAAATGTTGAACCTTGGGTCATTGGTGTTTTCATTGATGTCAAGTGAAATTGACGACAAAGAAGTGAGTGGTGAATTGAGGCTTTGTAGGAGGTATGAAGGTTGATTGGTAGTGCATCCAATTTGGTTTCAAGGTGTTACAAGCTTAAATTGGTAGGTGGTTGGTCTCTAAAGGAAAATTATAGGTTGAATTTTTGGTTTCAGATGGTCTACAAGTTAGTAATAGTGTTGCAAGATTGAATTTCTTTAGCAAAATGTTGTTCAATGTCTTTGTCAAGTTTCATGAAGTTATTTTTCTCTCCTTGATCCTTGACCTATAGAAACCTCTTTAGTACTATTTTCTATGGATTTGTAGTCATGGTTAACCTTCATATCAATTGAAATGACTATTCAAGATCATCAAGTTTGCAATTATCTCAAAACCTAGGATTCTGTTGTGTATGTTCATCATTGTACCTACTTGCATGACTGTTGGGAGCTAATGGAGAAAGTCCAAGGTTGCAATTTGATTGAAACAACTGGAAGTTGGTCTCACAAAGACCCAACACTTGGTCTTAAGCCTTCAAGCTTGAATTTCTTTAGCAAAATGTTGTTCAATGTCTTTGTTAGGTTTCATGAAGTTCTTTTCTCTCCTACAAGAGCAAATTAGTGTGATGAAATCCTTCAAGTGCAATAGTGTTATATGTAGTGTGATGAAATCCTTCAAGTGCAATAGTGATGAAATTATAATTAAGTTTGCTCTTTTCTCTAGTCTAAAAAGAAGCCCAAGAATCTCATATAGTTACATGAACTTGTTTTCTCCTTATGAAGCTTGAACTAGAATGTAAAGAGCCATGGTGCACAAGTCAAAAAAACATGAAACAAAAATGGTGAAAGTTTAATTTAAAAATAATATTATTCCTCATTTAACTTGCTTGAGACATGCCTTAAATGAAAAAATTGAAGATTGCAACAAATGGAACAATTTTCAAAATCAAATAACTCTTAATATTATCATCTTCTATAACATGCTCCACTCTTCATTTGTTGGAATTAAAATTTGTTGTAAATCAGAGTGACTGACTTGTACCTTTGTTATCAATTCATAAACTAAGAGTGTATCTTTCCTTTACGGTTGTATGCAAACTTACCGACAAGGTTATCAATGGTTTAATAAAGCCAAAAATGTTTGTCTCATCTAGCTTCTCAGGAATTTGGTTCTTCTCTTACATCATTTTTTCTTTTATATTTTTTTGGAATGCATTCTTCTTAATGAATTGGCATGTTTTAACAAAAGGCATTGGAAAACCAAAATTTGTGAACTCTTTTACCTTTCCATGCAGCTCTGTAATATTCTTTAACACTTATTCAAGCAATCCATGTGCTTCGCGCATAGCATCGCACACTTCGAATGATAGATGATACCTTTATTGAGGCATCAAACTAGTTCTGAATTCCTCTGGATGTCAGTTCTATGTCACTAAATTTATAGATAGCTTCCAAAATTTTCCTTGTTGTATCCTCTCTTAAAGCCATCACTTTTCTACTACCAGTTATGTATTTGTGGAGCTTATCATAGATTCTTTGTAGATCAACCATGAATTCAAACAATCTAATCAAATCATTAATTTTTTGGTTTATTTCCCCCCAAACATTATCCATCATATTAATCAATGCATTTTTATAAAATTCAGATAATTTGATGTTGGAAGACTGTATATCCTTTTTCACTTTCGCCAAATCCTATTGCAATATTTCATTTTGTTTTTTCTCTTCCTTCTGCATTCTGCCCCTGATTTTTCTCTCTTCATCTTGGATTTGTTCCCATTTGGAATTTTATTTCTCTACCTTCATAACCTCTTTCAATTATCCCAATGTTTGTTTTAATATATTATTCTTACTCATTGTTTCCTGTAACTTTTTCTTGGATTCTTCTAGTTCTACATGTGCCTGTTCATTCGCAAAGAATTGCAATCATAGAGACAAATGATTTTATCTTCCTCTCCAACTCACTTGTCTTATTAAGTGTCACTTTTCCTTTTGCTTTCTCATTTTCTAGGTTTGCCTCTAAATTTTGAATCTTATTATTCAACTTATTGTTCTCCCTCTTTGCCTTTAGTAATGTTGTGTAAACCACATCATTGTTCCTTTTCAATACATTGATTTTTTCAGAAGGTTTCATTGCCTTAAAATCCATTTGAAGGGAGGTCACCTCATAGTCACTAGAACCATTTCATTATCTAGTTTTACAACTTTGTACCTAGCATACATGTATTTCATTGTATCTGTGGCTAGGTTATATTTTGGAAATACCCTCATTGTGGCAAGATATGAACTTACATTGTAGCCTTAAGAATTTTCTTCTTGTTTTTTATCTCTTTCTGATTTATTGGCAACCTCATCTCTGTAATTAAAACCTAAGTTTTTTATAGGAATGAATGGTTTAACCTTGAATGGAGAAGGAGTAATTGAAATTTGGGGAGAACTTCCCTTTGGAATGGAAAATTATTAAGGGGTGACAATGGCACTGTCTTCTATAATTAGTTTCCTTGAGGCAAGAGTAATTGTACTTTTTTCTGCCTCTATCTTTTCCTCTTCTCGGTTCCTTGTTGGAAAATAGCCATATGAACTTCAAATATCTGTATTGGCCTCTTTAATTTTACAATACTCTGTTGACTACTACCATCATCACTAGAACCACCAACATTAGCAATACTAACATATTCATGGCCAAATTCTCCTCTAGGATTTTCAATGTGTGGTTGAACTGTTTGTTGAGGATTTGACTCAGGGTAAATTGCATTAGATTACCACTTGTAGATGTTTTAGTATGTAGTGGTCCTTTCTCACGAAGGAAAATTTCCAAGGCTTGACCTATCATAAACTCTTCTAGGTTGTGCCTTCGTTGGAAACCAAAGGCCTTGTCTGTTGAACCCAAACCACCACCACTAAAACCCATCTTTTCAACAATAACTACTCTTGTAGAATATATTTGTTTCAAGATTTCATCGAGACTTGGTTTATATGTTCCAGGGGAGTGTGTAATTCCTCAGATTCAATGTCATCATCACTACTTTCCTCTCCAGGATGCACATCATTCCACAATTTGTTGAATGCTTCATCTTCTGGAATATAATCATACTCTGAAATAGATTTTGGATGGCCTAGGTCCTGCCTCATAGACCAAAAGGCAATAATTTTTGACCTTGTCCAATTTTTTCTCACAATTCATGTTGTAATGCCTTTGGCATGCTTTTAGAGGACTTTTTATCAGATTTTGCATAAAATTTGGTAGATTGAAAATCCTCTTCCTATTTTTTTGGAGGTTGAGGAAATCCAAAAATTTGTGTTGACAACTCTTGAAAACTAATTCCTTTCTCAACAACAATTTCATCCATTGCTATTTTTAATTCATCCCAAGAGTTCTTGTTTTTCAATTTTTCTAGCAAGGGTTTGCTTTCATGTTGAATTTTAGTGGCGAGTTCTTGTTCACCACTACCCTTGCTTTAATCACCTCACATGGGTCATACACCCAAAGTGATAGTCAATATCAAACTTAAAAATCTCTAATATTTCATGTGCCACATTGAATACTTTTCTTTCAAATGTGAACCCTCCACATGAAAATGGTAATGAAGGAAATATACTCCTCTTTTGTTAAGTAAAAAAATAGAGTTTATATGTGCTTTCCATCTATCATATATATTCCAAGGAAAAAACTCTCTTTGTCACATTATTTTCAATTTGTAAGGTTGTACTCTGATCCATAAAACATTAACATAGTATATTCCTTCATGAAGTATCAGTCTACTAACTTGTATTTTGATCTTATTTGAATGCAATCTCTACGGTTCATAGGCAATCTAGGCAATATACTTTTAAAATTACTTTATAAATTGGAGCCAAAAAATAATCCAAAAACCGACTCTAGTCCCTTCTATTATCAAACATCTTTATCTTGGGGGTACACTCAATTAATGGATGAATCACTTTTGGCTAGGCATAATTGCAAGTTTTTCATCATGAAACCATTCAATAAACCGCCATAGAATTAAATAGCACAAGTAGGAAGTGAACCTAAAGGTCTTAGTGTCATAGCCTTCTTTGATGGTTAAGAATTGTTTATGCATAGATCTCGCAATGTTCATAAAAATATGTATGCACAAGGTGGAGAAATGAAATAGATAATGTATACCATTTCAGGATGGTTTCATCCACTTTCTCATTGCTATTAAAGCCAAGGAAAAATACTAGCATATAAATTGTATCCCTGACCCATGGTTTAAACATATCAATTGCATGTTGAGGCTTCCCTATTGGTACCGCTCCATCAACTGTTAATTTTTGCAAAAATTCATCTCTAGAATTTTATGTGGTGGCATGATCATCATTAGCAATGTTTTATAGGATTATGCTGACAGATCCTAAATATTTACTTTCAAACCCTAACGCATGACCAAGATTTACCTCTGTAATGGACAAAATTTGTTCTCCAGTGTCATTTGCAACAATTTATTTTTTTTTGTCCTATCATAATTTTGGGCACATAGAATGACAAATTCAGGGAAGGGTAAAACCTTGTTTAGCATCATGCGTCTCAAACCAAACCCCCATGTTATCCAACCTTTATCTTTCAATTTACCTTATGGCTCCAAATTTTTACTTTCAATTCCCTTATTCTCAAATAAGTATCTAAGATGTGAAGTTCTTGTGTCAATTACAGGATCATAAATATCATGATATTCATCAGTAAAACCAGGGGTTTTAAGTAGTTTGGCATATGGGATTTGGGTTTTACTTTTACTTTGGGGTCTTGTGGAAGTAGACATGCTTGGAAGTTTGGATTCTACCTCTGGAAACCCTCAATCCTTATATTGAAATATTTCAAAGTGAAGGCTTATACAATGCTACTTATAAAAATATAATATTTAAAGAATCAAGATTCAAATGTAGGATGAAACTTACTTGGAAATATGAAAATTTTGAGTCTTACACGGTCCAAACTTCTATGAATCTATTATGCCTTCTATTGTAGTATGCCTTCCAGAAACAAAATTTCAATTGTCAGTGGACGTTTAATATCACCTCGCAACTTGCAAGCAGTTACCAATACCACGGTCCACATCACTATAAATGATTATGTATTTCAATGTACTTTGTAGACATCAAATTTAGCCTCCTTATCAGACGACCACATGGCAGGATTCTAGGCCTCCTCGAGGAAAAAGCATTCCTCGGACTCCAAGCCCACGGAATGAACCGATTCAATAAATTTTTGGGTCCGCGGTGACAGGTGTGGGCATTTAATGACTTGGTCATTGAAATTTTTGTGGGTCGTTGAAACATTATTGATTTCTTAAATTAGATTCTTTCTTACTTAAATTAATTTAAATTTTTCAATAAATTAAAAATTTATCATCCCCACTTTGTTGGGATTAGCACACCGATTGTACGAGATAATACATTAGATCTAAGCATACATGCAAATAAAAGTAGATATTCTACCAGAATAAATATGCATAACAAGATATATAAATCAACACCATATTTAACGTGGTTCACCTAGTGGGCAACGCCACCAAGAAACAATCCAATCTATTATCTAAAGCTTTCATAAGATATACAATGAAGATTTACAATCTTCCGCACCTCTCACATGTACAATACTATATTACTCGCAAGATTTTGCTTCTTCACCAAGAATTCTCTCTCTCATAATTATTCTCACAATAATCATCAACTTTTTCAAGTTCTTCTTAATTCTTACTTCTAAACCCTATATTTTATGCTTATAAAGGTGTATAATAACTAAGGGCACTTAGCCATGTAATTACAATCAATATATTTGATTTAATACTAAAATATATCTAATTCTAGTGAGTTAATTAAAACACCCACACACAGGTAACCGACACCAGTTAGCCCTAACTGATGTCAGTTCCTCTTTTCCTGGATGATGCTAGTCATAGGTGACCGATGTCGGTCCCTCCATAACTGATGTTAGTGACTGTGTTTTGTAGCAAGTTTCATATTGCATGCTAATATGAAGTAATTGAGCTCCCACTTGGAGATTAATTACTACATTATACATGTACAATGTCATTATTGGATCCTTATCTTTTTTTCTTCATTTTCAAGTATCAAACTCAAAGACCAATAGAAGCTGGAGTGTATCTCCTACTTATCCTTTTATAATGGCTTCGTTAGCATATCCATTGGGGTTTTCACTTGTATGAACATTTTCTAGATTAAAATTCCCATCCTCCAATACCTTTCATATGAAGTGATACCTCAACTAAATTTATTTCATTCTTGAATGAAACACCGAGTTCTTTTCCAAATGAATTGCACTCATTTTGTCCTTTGAATAGTTTGCAATCATCTTGCTCATTTCCCAACTCTTTCATGAACCTACTCATCCATATCATCTCCTTACTATCCTCTATAGTTGCAACATACTCTTCCTTTGTAGTAGATAAAGCCACAACCTTCTACAATCTTGAAATCCAAACTAACTGTTATCCCACCTACTATGAAAATATATCCAGTAGTGCTCCTCCTACCATCCAGATATCCATCCATATCTAAATCAACATAGCCACATAATGAAATATTTGAACCTCCATAGCATAACTACATGCTAGATGTCCCTTTCAAATACTTGAGTATCCATTGGACTATTTTCCAATGCTCTTTACCTAGATTGGCCATATATCTACTCATAACTCCCACTTCTGTGCAATGTTTGTCTGCAGTACAAACCATAGCATATATGAGACTACCAATCGCTTTGAATCATATGGTACTCGTGTCATGTATTTGACCTCCTCATGTGATGAAGGAAACTGATCTTTTCTCAACTTTAAGTGTCCAGCCATAGGTGTACTAACATTTTTACATTTCGCATCTTGAACCTTTCTAACACCCTATAGATATAATACTCTTGAACAAATACAATTTCTGTTATTCCTATCTCGAGTGTATTTTCATGCTAAGGATTATTTTTCATCTCCTAAATCCTTCATAAGAAATGTGTGAGCTAGCTTTCCCTTAAGCTCCAATGTCCCGCATACTAAATCTTGCAATAAGCATATCATCCACATATAGTAACAAAATAATATAGCTCCCATTTTCAAGCTTCTTGAAATATACAGAATGGTTAGATTCACATCTCAAGTAACCATGCTCATGCATAAAACTATCAAACCTCATGTACCATTACCTTGGAGCTTTCTTGAGCCCATATATGCTCTTTTTCAACCTACACACTAATTATTCCTTACCCTTTACTTCATACCCAAGTGGTTGTTGCATATAAATCTCTTAATCCAAATCACCATGAAGGAAATCCGTCTTCACATCTAGTTGCTCTAAATGCAAATCATGTATTACAACTAAACTCAATACAGGACAAAGAGAATTCATCTTAACAACATGATAAAATATTTCACTAAAGTCAATACCTACTTTCGTGCAAATCCCTTTACTACAAGCTTTGCCTTGTACCTTTTCTATCCACCCTCTTCTTCCTTGATCCTGTAAACCCACTTGTTCTACAATTTCCTCTTACCTACTGGTAACTTAACCAAATCCCAAGTCTGGTTCTGTTCCAAGGAGTTCATCTCCTCATCCATGCCATGCTCCCACTTTGGATGTGGGTCTCATCCTGTATTGCTTCTTAAAAACTCTTTGGTTCGCCATTATCAATTAATAACAAATAAAATAGAGGTGTAAATACTTCTGGAGGTTTACTTACCCTTTGTGACCTTCTCACAGGAGTTTGGGGTACTAGAGGCTCATTTTGGACCTCCTAGACATTTATATCCAAAATCATCGGAGTGATCGACGCCGATCACCCAGAATCGACGCGTCGATTCTACTAACCGATGTTGGTTATGCTCTTTCGTCAGAATCGATACGGTTATCTTTGACAATTTCATTCAGGTATCAATCGACATTGGTTCTTTGTGTAACCCTGTCAGTATTACTTTTAAATCTAAGAGTTCATTTTCATTCATAAACTTCTTAATTGGTTCGTCCTTAGGTACCAAAATTTGATCCATGTACATTATCTTTTCATTCCATTCAATGTCATGACTCCTAATAATTTTAGAATTCTCTAAATCCCAAAAACGGAATCGAAATCACCAAATCCATAACCAATGAAAGTGCATCTCTTGGATTTTTCATCCAACATTTTCCTATTTTCCTTATCAATATCCACAAAATATTTTGAACCAAAAAATTTAAGAAAAGAAAGATCTACCTCTTTTCCAGTCCAAGCTTCCTCTGGTATTCCTCCATCTAATGAACTTGAAGGCCCACAGTTAATCAAATAAACCGATGTATCAACTACTTCTACCCAAAATTGCAAGGGTAATCCAGAATGTATCCTCATACTTCAACACGTTCCATGATTGTTTTGTTCATTCTTTCAGCAACACCATCCTCATGTGGTGTTCTTGGAACCATTCTTTCTCTATGTATCTCATTCACTGAACAATAATCATTGAAATCCTTGCTACATTATTCACCACCATTGTCATATCTAAGGCACTTTAACTTTGAATTTCATTTATTCTCAACAAGGGATTTCCATTTTTAAAAGTTTCAAAAACATCGATTTATGTTTAATACAATAAACCCACACCTTTCTTGTAGTATCATCAATGAAAATAACATAATATTGGGATCCTCCGTGAGAAGCTACCGAGCTATTCCCACACATCCGAGTGTACAAGCTCCAATTTTGCTCTTTCTTAGTTGCCCCAACTTTGAGAAATCTCACTCTCTTTTACTTCCAAAAACACAACGCTCACGAAATCAAGATCAAAATCTTTCAAATATGATAACTTACCCTTAGCCTTTAAGATATGTATTCCTTTTTTACTCATATGGCCCAAACGATTATGCCACATACATGCATCGAATCTAAAGTAGATAATGTAGAAAAGGAATCGATAATACTGAGTAGATAAATATAATGTTCCTACCTTCTTACCTCTTTCCACAATAAAAAAACCCTTTGTGACTTTGCAATAGTCTCTGTAAATGTAATCATGCAACCAGATTCACCTAGTTGCACTGCAGAAATAAGATTCTCCTGAGGCTTGGCACATGCCTCACATCTTTCAATACCCATGTATTTTCATTCTAAAATTTTAGATGAACTTCCCCTTTACCCAAGAATACTTCAAGGTTCATCATCACCCAAATAAACATGCCCAAAATTTCCTAGACATAATTTCTGAAATAACCCTTATTAGGGGTTGCATGGAAAGAAGCTCTTGAATCTAAAACCCATGATTCAATTCTATTATCTAAAGAAAGAATAAGAGCATCTTGCATTACCTCTGTTGCAGCAAGATTTGCTTCTTTACCTTTTTCTAGTTGTTGGTTCTCTTTATCCTTTGACCAACAATCTTTCTTTGCATGTCCTTTCTTTCCACATTTCCAACAAGTAATTCCCTTACCTCTAGATTTAGATATGTTATCCCTTGACTTTGATTTCCCATTACTCTTACTCTTGGATCTCTCCTTCTGCCTGCCCCTAATTTCTACATTCAAAGCATTCCCAGATGATGATTCCTTTGTACTCTTCCTATGAATTTATTCATTCAAGATTATACTAACCACATCATCAAACTTCAAAATATTATTATCAGATGTTATATTACTAACATTCATTACCAATTTATCCCAACTATCAGGCAAAGAACATAAGAATAAAAGTGCTTTCACTTCATCATCAAACAGTATATCAACCGATTTTAACTAATTTACAATAGATCTGAAATCATTCAAATGACTAGATGCAGATCCACCTTCATGCATATTAGAACTAAATAGTTTCTTCATCAAATAAACTTTATTTGAAGCACTAGGTTTTTCATATAAATTAGCAAGAGATTTCATTAACCCTACCGTAGAAGTTGCTTCTGTAATATTGGAAGCCATGGATGTTGTCAAGCTCAATCTTATAGATCCCAAAGTCTTTTTGTCAAGAATCTTCCATTCTTCATCAGTCATCTTCATAGGTCTAGACTTCTCATCCAACAGTAAATACAAATCTCTTTTATACAAATAATCATTAATCTGCATCTTCCATAATTGATAGATTTGAAGGTCAAATTTCGTTACCTTGTATTTTTTTCTTCTACCATTGTTGTAATTCCCATCAATCATAAAACTCTCTATGAGTAAATCCTGTCAACACACAAAACCCTCAAAAAAGCTCTAATACCGGTTGTTGGGCTTAGCACCTGGTTGTATAGATAATACATCGATCTAAGCATACATGCAAATAAAAGCAGATATTCTACCGAGAATAAATATGCATAACAAGATATATAAATCAACACAAGATTTAGCATGGTTCATCCAGTGTGGGCTACGTCCACCAAGAAACAAGCCAATCTATTATCCAAAGCTTTCACAAGATATACAATGAAGATTTACAATCTTCCACACCTCTCACGTGTACAGTATTGTCTTAATCTCAAGATTTTGCTTCTTCACCAAGAATTCTCTCTCTCAAAATTATTCTCACAATAATCATCAAATTTTTCAAGTTCTTCTTAATTCTTACTTCTAAACCCTAGATTTTATGCTTATATAGGCATATACAAACTTAGGGCACTTAGCCATGAAATTACAATCAATAGATCTACTTTAATACTAAAAATAGATCTAATTCTTGTGAGTTAATTAAAACACCCACACACAAGTACCGACGCTTGATTAACCCTAAGCGATGTTGATTCCTCTTTACTTGACCGATGCCGGTCATAGGTGATTGATGTCGGTCCCTCCATAACCGATGTCGGTTACTGTGTTTTCCAACAAGTTTCATATTGCATGTTAATCCAAAGTAATTGAGCTCCACAACTCAACACGCTTTTTCCCATGCCATGCGGAAGAATTTCGTGGATTTATTTTTGCCTTGCCCCCACGGATGTGAACCTCCCGGATTTAGGCGGGATGAATTAAAATTTTGGGTCCGGGTTTATTTGTTCATTGTTGGTCATGGAATATATGATGGGCCCCAACATATTATATATTTATATACATTATATATATTATTATATAAATGTATATTATATATATTATATTATATTATTATATATTATATATAATAAATATATAATATATATAATTTATATGTATATATAAATATATATTATTATATATATTAAATATATAATTTATAATTTATATTTATATTTATATATATATATATATATATATTATAATATATTATATTATATATATATATATATATATATATATATAATATTATAATATATTATATTAATATATATATATATATAGTATTTACATTATTGATTTCTTAAATTAGATTCTTTCTTTCTTAAATTAATTTAAAGTTTTCAATAAATTAAAAAGCTATCACAAGTTCAATTTTCAAAATACAAAACCAAATATCCATAGATGAGAATAGATCAAAGGAAGTCTTTCTAAAGAAAATGAATATGAATAAAATCAAATGTTGCTTAATATTATTTACTATTTGAATTGAAGTAACTAACAAAAATGTTGTTTTTAAATAGAATTCAGAATTGTTGATGTCATTACTAATGAAATATAGTGTTTTCACATTTATATAGTGTTTTCAAAATTATTTTTAGATGTTATATATTTCATAATTTTGACATTTTTCATATTTATTTTATTCAAATTAATTAGATATATATATTGAAAGAAAATTAACATTTTATTTTTGTTTGTTGAAGGGTAATGCGTTTTCTAATATCCGATTTATGAAGGGTCTTTGCTTAACCTAGCTTGAGTCAAATTAAAGTATGGGGAGCCCTTCAAATTTGATCAATGAATGCAATGATGGTCATTTCAATATATTTTACAGGAAAGTGCCCTTTTCATAAAGCTTAGTAACTTTTGAATATACATGACAGTTGAAATATGTCACTTCCAAATTTCTAAAATATCATTTCTTATATTTTATATATGTAGTTAGTTTTTTTTTCAAATGTATCTCCTCATATATGGGATGAAATCTAAACAAATATTAAAAATCTAAATAATAAAATTTAAATGCATCACTTTAAAGACTAAAGTTATGGAAAAAGTATTTTCCATATTTATTAAATATGTCGCTTTTATAAAAATGGTCTTTTCCGTATTTATCAAATATCTTGTTTCCTGGACCTTCATGCTAGAAAATATAATGTGACCAAGAATTAAATTTGATAATACCTAAATCATCCTTGTTCATGTGTATTTTGTGGGTCTAAAATAGAAATAGGTTTCTTTGATTAAGAACTAACTTGTTTGACTATTAAAAATTTTCATTCACGTATGTTTCCTAAAGGGGAGTGTCTCTGTCAAAACCATAACACACTGTTGAAGCTGGATGCGCACTTGTTTGGTCACAATTTTCACTAACAGGTCATTTACAAAGGGTTGTGTACCTGTCAAACTATAGGTGTATCAATTGACTCTCAGGCATACCCGTGCCTCTAGATGCATAGGTGTATTTTTGGCATATTGTGTTGATTTACCTTTTGGCTTGCAAGTGTATCCATCAGAGGAGGCATTTCTATTGAAACCCTAGCATACCTATCTCACAAGCACACGTTGGTGTTGAACCCCACTGCCGCAAATTACGCCATGCGCATACGTCGGTCTGGTGCGTATCCTTTGGATGAGACACTCATACATTATTCTAGATGCGCAGGTGTTTAAGTTAAAAACTAAAATTTCTCTTCGAGCTATAAGATCAAATTTTATGATTTTTTTTTGTTGTTCCTAGGCTCTAACAAGTGATTATAGGTATCTTTTGAAATTGTTTGACCAACATAGTTTAAGTGTTTCATTTTCTTAGTTAGAAAGAGATTTTGAAGTGTGTATGCTCTTCCCTCACACCTTCTAGGTGATCTTGGGGATCAAAACACTTCTAAAAACCTTCTTGTCACTTTAAAAACACTTACTTTATGCTTCCTAATTGGATTGATCTTTCAAAATTGGTTAAAACAAACTCTACCTTTTACAAACACGCTTAAAAGTATTTTCCATAAAGCTTGTTTTAGTTGAGTTTCCGCATTGTGTATGCTCTTCCTTCACACCTTTTTGGTGATCTTAGGAATCAAAAACAACACGTAAACTCTCTTTCTTGATATCATTATCTTTTGTGGAAAATTACTAACTCTTTTGCATGTAGGGCCTAACGCTTGTCAAAGAAAGGAGTTGCAAAACAAAACCCTCTAATACGTGTTTTCATATAGGTTGCCAAATGGTGTGCTACTTAAAACCAATTTAAGTTAAAAAGATTAAAAACACACCACTTCACATCACACTGTATTGCAGGTTTCAAAAAGGGTACGTCCCTATCCGCTCAACTAGAACATAACCCCTTTGGCATAATGCCTTAAGCTATAACAATGGGGGTGGTTCTAGGAACCCTAAAGTAATCCACCACTGAGTAACCTTGTGGATGAAACAGGAAGCACTCCGCTTACCCACTTGACTAGATTTTACATTGCAAGTTAGATTCAAAGTTGTCTGTATTGTGACCCCAATGAGAATACGCATGAATGCACTAGTTTCTCATCGTATTTGAAGGGGGTAAAGTAAAGCCGAGATACTCCCAAATTAGTCAGTGTGACTCTTTGGGTAAATCAAGCTCACATTTAGACAAATTGTTGACACCTAGTTGAGTGATCTTATTAGGAAAGTCATTTTTTCTTGGAGCCCACTTTGCTAGTCCATATCACGTCTTGTCAAGCCATCACAAAGTGACGACTTACTTGGAGTCTGAACCTTGTTTTTCAAACAAGGAAAAGAGTCCACTTGAGTTATATCTAAGTTTCTTTCATCACGAAATTAAATGATGTGTCACTTAGCTTGGTTTCTTTCTCACCTTCGGACAAGGTGAAACTCTGCCCAAGTGGTGCTTAGTTTATTTTCATTTATACCCTTGCATTCTCACTGCCCATTTAGGGTGAGAAGGAAGCATACCCCACAAGTCTTATCAAGGATAGTATTCACCACTTTTTGTTTGTTTACACCCATCCATGTTTACGGCTAGGTTGTTAAACGTCTAAAGTGTGCAAGTACATTTTTGTGTCTTTGATAGTCCTTTGATCTTGATTTCAAGATCGTCTTCATTACTACGATTTTGATTCATCATTATTTCTCCTTAAGTTTTTATTTTTTCTCACATTCTAGCTATACAATTTTGGTACTTACATCATGTTTTCAATTTTGTGAGAACTTGGTATAAGTCCCTTTATTATACGGTTACGTTGCTCACACAACTAAAAAATTCTTGCTATACTTATACTTAGTTTCAATTCCAACATTATTTGAGTCTTTTGAGAGTGTTGATATTGCCTTGTGTATATTGTGATGACATCATCTTGATACTAACACCTTGCTTGCTAGGTTAACGTGTCAAGATAGTGTTGTTACGTTATCCACATTCGTAACTTCCATTTTTCAAAAAACTTAGGTGTCATCAGCATTTAAACTGGTCTTAGTATATCTCGTGGAGAGATCGTGTCAATACCACTTTGGTATTTAGGCCTTGTTAGTATTCTAACTCGACCTATGTATTAATAGGGTATTATCACTATCTTCCTTAAGCCCTTCGTTAGAATCATAGTTTAGGGTATAGTCTTGCTAAATGACAACTTGAGTGATTGTTTGATTTATGTTCATATGATTGTTCTTTGAATGATAAAAGTTGCATAGCATTACATCTAGAACACACTGGGATATTTTGGTCATCAGATGACTTACACAACATATGCCTAGGTTTCATACAAATTTGAAGATATTTAGACAAAAACCTAGTATAACTTTGACTAGTAATGCCTAAAATCACGGAAATGAAATCTAAACCAAACGAGCATAACTTAGAATAAACTCATTTCACATCCTTCCCATTTAGTGGTAATAACTTAGCACCTCTATTTTTAAAATTCAAAGGTGCGAATCATTGAACAATCATAGCAGAGAAGAATCCGATTCTTCTGAAGAACAACATAAGTTAGACCTAGGTCGATTTGATGAGCTCCTTTATTATAACAGAGATCAAGTTCTCGTAAGAGTCCTAGAGTTAGGGGCTAAGCTTCCACAAGAACGCAAAGTGGAGACTAAGATCGTTAATCATAAAATGGAAGAGCAACCATCCCTCTTAGACATGGATAATCCCTTTGACATAGGGTATGCTTCTACTTCCTAGGAAAACATCACAAAAACATCAAATAAGACCCATCAAAACCAATTAAATATTCATGAAGACCTTATTATAAGGCTTCACGTAAAGTAAAAATTGAGCATGAGTGCAAAGGCTCACCACCTCCTAAGTTTGACGAGGAAGACGATCCCTTAGTTGAAGAAGAGATCCTTCAAAAAATATTGAAACTAAGTCAAAAATTAGCAAACTTAGGTTCTTCGAGTAGGAATGTGCCTAAAGAGAAACTTAAGAAAAATCTAGTGAGTTTCACTTTGATCCGTACGATGACATAACTTTTAAAGTTGCTAAGGTAAATAGACCAATATCACCTACAAAAGAGAAACTCATTCAACAAGAGTTATAATCAATGAAGAACATACTTACCATGTTATAGGAAGGAAACGTAGGACACAATAGGAATTACTTATATGAAGAACTATGCCCTTACCCCTTCGATAAGGACATGTTGCAACAACCATTTCCAAAGCATTTTTCCATTCCTAAGTTCAATAAATATAAAAGCAAAGGTGATCCTTGTGATCACATAAAGTACTTTTACATGGCTTGTCAAGAGGTCACGTATAATGATAATTTCTTGATATGGCTATTCCCTCACAGCCTAGGAGCGTTGATATTAGTATGGTTCTTTAGTATACCCAAGGGATCCATTACAATATGGCCCGCACTAGATAAAAAATTTGTGTGACATTATTCCTTCAATATGGAGAATTATATCATGATGAATGACCTTTGCAACGCAAAATAGAATCCCAACAAGACCTTTGTGAGCTTCTTACAATGATGGCATGGGTTGGTAAGTTGTTTCCCATGTGCCTTTCCGAGAAAAATAGCTAGTAAGCATATTCATTCCTAACCTAAACCCGGAGATATCCTTTCATTTACAAATGCCATTGTGGCTCTAACTTGAAGAAGTTATAGAGAAGGGTAGTCAAATTGAAAAGGATCTCATCGTGAAGGGTACACTTAAATTGGTCATCAAGGACAAACATGAAGCAAAACCCTCAGATAAACCAAAATTCTTCAAAAAAACATGTCGTTGGTGATGGCATTATGGACTCCAAAATATTCCAAACCATATAGACTGGTCCACTTTTAAAGCTCTCACAAGGACCTCACCCAAAGGCACCCACAAAATGTACATTTACGCCACTAACGGAATCACTATCTGCCATACTTAAACAATTAGATGCGGTAAACATGGTGTAGTACCCAACCGTGATAGTACCATACCCCGAAGATGTTTCAAAACACTGGTTGGTTAAAACAAAGATGAGTATTGTGATTTTCATCATGTTAAAGGACACAAAATAGATAGGTGTTTGAGACTACAACATTATATACAAGACCTCATCAAAGAGGAAAAATCGTCGTAGATTCCCCTAACTCAGGACAAGGTCCAAATGAGAAAATGGGTATCTTCAAAGAGCCCTTTCCCAACCATACAGATAAGAAGAACAAGAAGCCAGATCATGTAAAAACGTCTAATGACGATAGGACTATTTCTTATGTTTATCCCATAAATTATAGTCCCTTTAATTCCCTTATAGGATGTATCCATTCATATGATGAACATGTCAATACTATTAGGATCTTAGATAAAATTTGTGTAGTAGGGACGTGACGTGCTCATTTGATTATACTAGATCCCCTACCTATCCCTTAGGAAGGTTAGTACAACCTAATAGAACAGTTAGAGAAAACACCCGCTAGGATATCGATTTTAGATCTCCTCAAAATCTCTATTGCCCATAACACATATTGTATAAAACACTGGAGAGTTTGGGAGTATCCACATATGTAGAACCCATGCACCTTTAAGAGATGATTGCACACCTTGATTCAAATGATCATATCACCATTGATCATGTTTCAATCCTATGTAATGACCTAGAGCACAACTTACCCCTATACCTAGAAATAGTTATTTGTAACAACCTCATTTTATACATTAGAACAAGTCAATTTTTTTTTTTTTTTGATAAATGCTTCCTGGTTCTAAATACATAATTTAGAACTCACAAATCAAATAACCATTCTTATAACAAATAACCATATGCAGCTGTAATGACTCAGAGTACCTCGATCTATTCATTCCATGACTCTTAATCTCTGATCTATTCATGAGTGATAAGAGTTGGCATTTTTATTTAACACCCCACTCTTGCGGTTCTCTTCCCTATTCTGGGAATCAGAATGCTCTGTCCAAGGAACCTATCTGAATAATTGTTACTATTATTCATCGGCATCTCATTCCTTAGACTAGGTGATTTAGGACAACGCAATCAGCAGAACATGATACTTTGGCCAAAGATTTGAAACATATTGCTTATGTCTCGTATTCCTTAACGGCATACTCGTCAATCTGGAATACGTCCCTCACCCCATTCTTATGTTATGTAGAATGTCTTATACCGACTTCAGTCAGTCCCTCCTATCCCAACTTATTCACTCGGAAACGGATTAGTAAGGTGATAACGTTATATGGATGCCCACGAGGACTAGGGATACGATGACATACTGGTTCAACCCTAGTTAAACCAGTGTGTCAAGATACCCCGAATCTCCTAGGCAGCCTTATAACGTGACCACATTCCTAATCGGTCCCTGAGTAACTCGTTCGAGATCAAGATGTAAATCTTAGCGATCAATGCAAAGGGTGTTGTCATAAGTCACCTGCATTGTTGTAACTTCGAGAAGATCCTAATCTTCTGAGGTACAACCCCATGATTGACTTGTGCCATCAACCTTTAAATCCACCTCGAAAAGATCTACTTATTAATAAGTGTTACGCACACTAAGTTTAAATTACATTAAAGACGTTCCCCTAAGGTTAGCCTTTCCCGATCCCTGTATTCCTCATCTTAGGATGACCTTTCTCAATAAAACCCATTACACGGAGGAGTTATTAAGGCCAAGGTCTCATCAAGGAGTTTATAGAATATACATAATTCTAAAACAACGGAATTGGACAATATCTCATAAACTTCACATGAGATTTCCATCTGAACCCCATCAGGTTTATATCAGTTCTCATAACTGAATTTATATCATACTTATTAGTATCAAGATATAAATGATTAAGAATCCAATTAAATGTTGTCCTGTCATAATCAGGACTAGGGATTAATAATTTAATTCAGCTTGTTTAGCGTTCTGCTTAGGTTTATTTTAACCCTATCTTCCAAAAAGACAGTGATCTAAATTTCAATTTAGCCTTCGATAGAACATACAAGAACTGCTAAACACTCATAAGAATTCAATCACATATTCTTGTAAGCTTTCATTGACAATCACAAAAGTCTCCAAATTATACAATGATAACAATGCCCCTCCGGTATATAAACCGAAGAAGGTCAACTATCAAAATAAGAATACAACACATAAGTAGCAAATACTTATTTCTATTCCTTTCAGAACTATACAAATACATTTTATGCATTCAGCATACTTGATACAATGCTCAACGGAAAAAGAACATCTTTCCCCATATAGTACATTTAGAGAATCAAACTGTAATTCTACTTAAAATCAAATCTAGACAATCTGATCATCCTATCAGATCTGCATGCTTTTACCACTTACGGCAACCATCTGCAAAAATAGTCAACATGGGTCAGTTCGATGAACTGAGCATGATAAGCACTAACTCTTAAAACAATTGCAATCCATCAATTGTTTTCATTAAACACCCTGTTTAAATGAGATCAATTCACCAAACAAGTAAACATAATTCAGACTATACTTTAGTAATTCAACATGTCTATAACGTGTAAATACAAATTTTTGTTACAGAATAGTCCTAGATACGTCTCAAATATTTCATCAAAATATTAGGGATCAAGAAGGACGAAAGTGTCCAAACAACTATCCATTGTAATTCCCAAGATGAACAAACATCATACAGATCATTACATTCAACATAAGAAGAGGAAAATCATATCAAAACATGATTCCATCATTATATAAAAACAATTTCAGAAGTTAGATAAACATTTATATCAACTTACAATTTGCAACAGAAGAGGAATACACGAATTATACATAATTCCCTCAGAACTAGCTCATGACTGTACCGCCTTTCCAAGAGCAAGGCATTCACCTTAAACACATGCGAATAAAACAGACCAGAGCACCAAAAGCACCACTGTTCCATTTAAGTTTACAACATAACACTAAAGTACAGTAGCTCTCATGCCAAACAGTGGAGACTAACTACCAAACAGACTCTGTATGACCTCCCACAAGAAGCGACAGACAAGAAGATGATCACTGCTATTTAAAGAAGTCCAACAAAGCCAAAACATTACATGTTCATAATCAGGCTTATACAGAAGCAGTGACACTGATTACCTATCAAGGATTTAAAACTAAATCCGAATAACAATATTTACAATAAAGCTTTTTACAGAAGCCGATATACTAGATATCTTTCTATACTCAAGGAACCCAACAGTGTCGAAAACAACAGTAAACCAAACAGGCTTAATTTGAGGCAATTACACTGTTTATTTATCAAGAATTCAACTGAGTCTAAACAACAGTATACAAGATAAATAATAGTTAATGATTCCATCCGTGCCAACAATGGCAAGCATTCAAAATCAGGCTTATACAAAAGCTAAATTACGATTTTGTAACAAGGAATCCAACTGAGCCCGTATAACAATATTCGCTCAAGCTTACATAGTGGAAACATAATAAGTACCCAACTGAGTCTGAACCACAATTCCTTGTAAAACAAAGGTATTCATTACAAAATAACAGAAGTCGCATTACCTGTTACTCCTTCCAGACTCTGTCAAATCAAATTACCAATATTCAAGTATATATAGCTTCCACAGTGGTCCATAGTACACGAATCATTCAATGGACTCTACAGAGTCGTTTCAAATACAATAATCATATATATATATATATATATATATATATATACATGCTATCAACGGGTTGAATCCCATAACCTCAACGCAAGGGAAAAACAACTTCAACAAGGTTACAATGAAATACTGTAACACAGCAAGTTATCTATTCACAAATAACTTTAAATTTCAAACGAAACCCAACAAGAATCAATAACCACCACCAATAATAACCACGACAGAGCTTACAAAAAGTTCAATTAAACTGAACAATCAAACAAATGTCCAGCAGTATCCCTTCCGACGAGTATCAACAACAAGCATCGACGACAAGTGTCAACAACAAGCATCGACTACGAGTATAAATCAACAAGCATCACAGTAGCCTGTACCCATCACGAGAACAATTCATGGGTTCTCACAGAGCAGGCCTAGCATACATTCATTTCATATATTTCGCAAACTTAAAGCCGGAATGCAAAACACAAGGAAATATAGCAACAGTTCGAAATACAATAAACACCCATCAAGGGTTAAATTGAAAAACCGAACCAGCATGAAGATACAGTGCCAAAAATCACACAAGACTACCATAGAAACCAACCAATTCCAAAAATCATCTGAACAGAGTTGTTCTAATGAAATCACTTGAAAGACAGCAAGATTTTTAAAGGTTAGGGCCTAACATGCCTGGATATTTGCTCAAAATTCTGAAGCAGACCACTGAAAGAGCTCAATCCTTCTCTTCCTTTTCCAAGTTAGAGCCACCAACAAAAATTTGCTATTTCCATGACTTATATATTTTCCTTGCCAGAGGAAAGAGCTAGTTACGCTCATACTTGCCATGCAACACCAAGAAGACTGGTGCGAAGAACCAGTGAATAGACAGAAGGAAAACCGGAGCGCATGCAAAACTAAACAAACCATTAACTTTCCATTTTTCCTGCCTTCCCGTGAAATCCGAGCTCGACTACCGAGTTCATTGATTGCATTAATTCCCAGTTTCCCGCTCAAACTCCACTGCCACCGACCGCCATAGTTGGCGATAGACAAATGAAATTCAAAGACCATTTCCAACTTTGGCGACCTGCCACGTCGGCTCTAGTTAGCCGTTTTAAAACCTCCACCAAATTACCTGTCTCTCAAGCTTATCCACGCATTTAATAACATAGAAACTGCCGCCCATGGTTCGCACCCCTCCATAGGTCCCCTTAATCCTTGCTCAATAGTTAGGTTAGTAACTTAGGTTAGGATTTAGGATAACACCTAGTCTAACCTCTTAGAACATAGATACTAACTTAGAACATTAGCTCTTAGCCTAGGTCTAGGTTAGATTAACACTAATCTAACCCCTAGGTTAAGTTTAGTTTTAGGTTACTAACATTAATAATTCCAGTTAGGTCTAACATTTCATATGCTCAGAAAAAGACCTACAACATGCATTCTTGAACAGGGTTCACTCCTGTACTGCCATTAGGCTACAGAATTATATGTAACTGAATTATTACCTGGTCCGCGATCAAGACCTTCCAGATATATTTTGATATCGGGAACCAATTCATTTAACACACTCATCCTGAGTTAGACTCGGGATTGGCTTTATTCAACGAATTCAGACCTTGCAACCTGTGAAAGGTTTATAATTTTTAATTCATCATGAATAACTTAAAGTAATACTTGGATCAATTCCACTGATCCAAGGCTAGGTCTTATAGATGGATAACTCCATAATTCATTCTGAGATCAGATTAAACTCAGGCGTAAAATGAAAGAAATAAAAGAGTCCAATCATATTCCGACTCAGTCAAAGATCTGCAATCTGCAAAGAAGATATAGTACATATCAAGCACGACTTCTCAATCAAAGGAACACATCCTTTTTACAAAGAAATCACATATCAACACTTGTATGCTCAGGAGGAAGTAACAACAGTTCAGGGTGTTACATTATTCCTCGTCATAAGATCAATAGAGTACTTGTGGACAAAGTGAGTCCGTATAAATATTTACACTTAGAAGTTGGTTAAGTAGCTAGGCCATTCAGAAATGGATCTAGGGGCCAAAAATATTACAATAACAGCCTATGATAATGAGGAGCGATAATCAGCAGGTACTATAGTAGTTCCGATGGAAGTAGGGCCAGACTTGTCATGATACAATGTTCCATGTCCTTGACTTGGATCTTCCTTACAACATGCTCTTAGGATACCCATGGATTCATGCCATGCATGCCATTCCTTCAACTTTCCATCATTGTATCAAGATGTGCCATGAAGGATAGATAGTCACCATTCAGGTGATCCAGAACCATTCACACATTGTAGGGCATTACACAATTTTTCTCGTGTAGCTTATGAATTCCCTTATGCGGATATTGTTATCTCCTTACAAATAAAAGCTATCAAGGAATGTGTGGATCCAGATTCACTCACTCCTTGTAATAAAAACTTTCCTTTTTGGTCAACCCTTTCACATCATGGGAGGCAACGTCTACAAAGTATGGCCTAAGTGAGAAATTCACTCTTCAATGATCTTGTTAATATCACATCTATCAGTGTCGCAGGACACGTGGTAAACATTACTTTTAATTCAAGAGCACTCGGGATAAATGCCCTAAACCACTAGAAAATTCATCCCTAGTGGTCTCATATCTAAGGAAATGATGTTAGAAGATCCCATCGAAGGGTACCTAAAGGTACCATGGCATCATGTCATCAAGTTATACAATATATCAAAGGTCACCGTATGATGTACATCATGGGTTATAATGGGTTTTGATAGGCTATCAATACACAAGGATGGTTAGAACCCATTTCTATCCCTCGTTTCAAATCTAATAGACATGGCCTTTGAATAAGACTTCATGATGATCCCCCTTTGAGATAGATGCCACCGCTTCGAACGTGATAACGACTCATCTCATTCGAGATAGTGACACAGATTCCCAATATAGCCTCTCGAGAGGATCTTGCCTCCACTAACCTATTCCTTGATTCAGTTGTTTTTACCTTATCTAGATCAAATCCTCAAACCAATTTCCAAGTAACCCTTATTTATCCCGAACTTGTAGATTGGGATCAACAATTTCACATGCCAATCCATTTCTTTGAGAACAATGAGGCATTCACAGAATTCATGGGTCTCGGGGATTCTATTCCAATTAGGGAACATAACAAAGTATTTACAATCCCACGTGATTCCTATGCATAGTTTGGAGAAGGGGCGGATATGTGTAGAAGATTGACTTATGAAGGTCATAAGCAAGAGTAATAATGCTTCAAAGAAGCCTTGAAGAAAGCATAAAGGAAAGTCCCATAGCGACAAACTTTTTGAGGCACTAGAAGATAAAAAATGAAGAACCTATAGAAGAAATGGTATATCCATTCAAAGATGATGATGAGCCACCTAAGGAAGTTGATCTCACTCTTCCCCTTGATCCTACACAGATGGAAGATGCTTCTAAAATGCTTGTTGAAGAAATGATTAGTGTCAACATTTTCTTAGAAGAGGAACCTAGAATGATAAAGTTGGGAGCTTCACTCTCAGCTCAAGAAAAGAAAGTTATAATGGAACTATTAAGAGAATACGTAGATATATTTACATGTTCATACACTAGATATGCCTAGTTTGGACCTAGAATTGGTCGTGTACAACCTCTTTGTGCACCCAAAGATGCCAAACCTATCAAGTAGAAATTGAGAAATATGCACCCCAAAATTTCACTACTTTTCAAATAAGAACTAGATAATTATTAGTTGTTGATTTCATTAAACTCATTGACTATTCGGATTGGATATCCAATATATTCCTAGTTCAGAAGAATTTGGTTGGCATAAGGATCTACACCGACTTCCATGACATCAATAAAGCATGTCCCAAAGATGACTTCCCCTTGCCTAATATTGATATGATTGTCGATTCTACCACTAGTTATGAAATGTTATCCTTAATGGATGGTTTTTCATGTTATAACCAGATCTGGATTGTAGAGGAAGATCAACATAAGACATATTTCATCACCCCTTGGGGGACATTTTGTTACAAGGTCATGCCTTTTGGACTCAAGAATGTCGGGGCCACCTATCAATGCGCAATGTCATCTTCCATGACATGATGAATGACATCATGGAGGATTATGTTGATGATATCTTAGCAAAATCCAAAAGCAGAGGAGAACACCCTAAAGTGTTGAGATGTATTTTTCAATGTCTTCGAGATTACAAAGTATGTTTAAATCCTAAGAAGTGTGTCTTTGGCATTTTGTCAGGGAAGCTCCTAGGTTTTATCATTTCACATAAAGGAATAGAGGTATATCCTACAAAGGTTACAACTATCACAGAAATGCCTCCACCTATAAATCTCAAACAAATAATAAGTTTACGAGGAAAGAAACAGGCAATATGTCATTTCATTTCATAGCTTGTGGATAAGTGTCACCCACTTACACATCCTCAAAAATGATGTTGCATTTAACAAGGGACTAGAATGTCAAAAGGCATTTTCACTTCTTAAACAAGACCTTGTTAACCCTCTCGTACTCATGTCGCCTACCCCAGGTGAACCTCTCCTACCATACATTCAGCTACCCAATTTTCTATCGGTGCACTGCTTTCCCAATATGAACAACACCATAGAGAAAAGGCATTTTATTACCTTAGTCACACCTTGATTGCATATGAACTAAATTACCCACATATTGAAAAGGCTTGCTTGGTAGTTGTCTTTACCTTTCAAAAATTGTGCCACTATCTCCTTGATAATAATACCAATCTAATATCCAAATTTTACCCTCTCAAATACCTTTTATCCAAACCCACCCTTACGGAACGAATGGCTAATTGGATCATTCTCCTAAGTGAATTTTATATTGAGTTTGTTAACCAGAAGTCATTAAAATGACAGGTATTGGTTGATCAGTTGGCAGAAGATTATCTACCATGGATGGAACCTTTGAGTCTAGATCTACAAAATGCATCCATGATGTATGTTGAAGAGTTTGTGGAATGGCAAGCCCATTTTTATGGATCGTTCTCCTTCCACGGATCAGGAGCAGGATTCATACTCATCACTCCTACAAGAGAGGTTATTCCAAGAGAATTTCGTTTGGGATTCATGTGCACTAATAGCATTAAAGAATATGATGCTCTCATCACCGACCTCAAGTTGGTGATCACTTGGAATATCGAGATAGTACGAGTCATTAAGGACTCCTAATTTATTATTAAACAAGTTAATGATGAGTATAGGTTTAACGATGAAAAGCTTATTCCATACAAGAAATTGGTTGAAATAGTGAAGGAATATTTTATATAGATTATCTTTGAACAAAAACCAAGTTTTCACAATAGATTAGCAGATGTCATGGCTACTATTGGGTCTCTCTTACACATTCCACCTCAGGAAACTAAAATGCCCTTCTTTGTAGATCATTTACAAGTACCCACATATGACAGGCCAGAATCTTGTTTGGCATGTGAAGTTGTTGGTACCTTCTCCCCTTGGTATGACCCTATATTTAGATACCTACAAGATGGAACATTTCCCCAAACATTACCCATACTGATAAGAAATTCCTTATCTGCCGCATAACTTGTTACACCCTCCTAGGAGACACCCTTTATTTTCGTGGCTACGACAGAATTTGCTTCGTTATTTGGGTGTTATGAATCGGTCCACATTGTTAAGGAAGTGCATGGAGGTATTTTTGGAGCACATACCAACAAAATGGTCTTAGAAAAGAAGCTCTTAAGGTTTGGTTATTATTTTCCCACCATGGAAGAAGATTGTTGTAATTTTGTAAAGAAATGTGAGATTGCCAAAAATATGGCAACTTGATACATGCACTAGCACAGGCTTTGTAACCTATCGAAACACCTTGTATGTTTTCTAAATGGGGCCTGGATCTCATAGGGAAGATCCATCCTTCTTCTTTAGATGGCCATACCGACATTATCACCGACACGATTATATTATTAATGGGTATAGGTTGTGGCTCGTACTTATGTCCTTTGGTGCACAAATTTCCAAATTCATCATGAATCACCTCATTTTCCATTACGGTATCCCTTCCATAATTTTCACTGATAATGGTAAAGCCTTCAAGAATAAAATAGTTAAGACATTGTGCCAATGGTTCAATATTCATCGCAAGTGGTCTACCCCTATTATCCCCAAGATAATGGGCAAGCCGAGATACCAATAAAACTGTTGTACAGATCATGGAGAAAATGGTGAGTAAGACTGACCATAATTGGAACTTACAAATACATATCATCCTCACGGGCCTATCAAAATTCCCTCCACACTCCTACCAATGTGACCCCATATTGATAGTCTATGGCACTAAAGCCATTATACCCTTGGAAGTGGAGCTTCCCTACCTGAGAATATCTCTCTTAGACTATCTTGATAAGGATGAAGACTATAGAGTTTCTCGGCTAGCAGAGTTATAGTTGTTGGATGAAAATTGTATGAGATTTGTTGGATCAAAAGTTAGGTCCTATTTCATTTTGAACTTAGAGGGGAAGCTGAAGAGTTTTGCATTACCTAAAGAAATATTTAAGCCTTGAATAAATGTTGATTATTCCACCTTATAGAGTATTCTAATATCCTTCCAATTCCTTTTTTTCATCCTAAGTCTTTCCAAAACTCCTAGAATCATCTAGAGAAGTAGTCTTTTACCATTTTAGCTTTCATTCGATGCATTTGAAAACCCGGTCTTAAACAGATTTCTCCTTAATGATATTTTATTTCCTAAACTTTCCTAAATTTACTTAGACATCTTAAATTCTCTCTAAAATCACCCTCAGATGCTTTATATTTTCTCTAAAAACTTTTGAAGGGTGTTCAATTAGCTATAGAATGGCCAAAATGGCCTTTTAAGCCTTTGAAGGAAGTAGTCTCTCATCAAAACTAAATGAGTTGATCTATCACCTCAGACACTATTCCCTACACAATGAAACACACAAAATGATCTTATTATGACTTTCCTATGGGTCAAGTTTTATGGCTCGGGGTTCGAGGTTTAGGACTCGGGGTTTAGTGTTTAAGGCTCATGGTTCAAGTTTTAGGGTTTAGGGTTTAGGGCTCGGGGTTTAGGGTTCATGGTTTAAGGTTTAGAGTTTAGGGTTTATGGCTCGGAGCTTCGGGGTTGAGGGTTTAGGATTTAGGGTTTAGGGTTTAGGGCTCAGGGTTAAAGTTTTAGGTTTCATAGTTTATTGTTTAGTGTTTAACATTTATGGTTTAGGGTTTAAGGTTTAGGGTTTAGTGTTTAGGGATTCATTGTTTATGGTTTAGGGTTTAGGTTTTAGGTTTTAGGGCTTAGTATTTAGGGTTTAGGGTTTATGGATCAGGGTTTAGGGTTTAGGGCTTAGGGCTTAGGGTTTAGGGTTTAGGGTTTAGTTTTTAAGGTTTAGATTTTAGGGCTAAGGGTTTAGGGTTTAGGATTTAGTGTTTAGGGTTTAGGGTTTAGGTTTTGGGCTCTAGGTTACGGTTTTAGGTTTTAGGGTTTAAGGTTTAGGGTTTAGGGTTTAAGGTTTAAGATTCGGGTTCGGGGTTCGGGGTTTAATGTTTAATGTTTAGGGTTTAGGGTTAATGGTTTAGGATTTAGGGTTTAGGTTTTGGGTTTTGGGTTTAGGGTTTAGGGTTTAGGGTTTAATTTTTAGGGTTTATGGTTAGGGTTTATGGATCAGGGTTTAGGGTTTAGGGTTAAGGGTTAAGGGTTAAGGTTTTAGGGTTCTGATTTACTCTATAGTGTTTAAGGTTAAAGGTTTAGGGTTTAGGGTTTAGGGTTTAGGATTTAATGTTTAGGGCTTAAGGTTTAGGGTTTATGGTTTAGGTCTCGGGGTTTAAGGTTTAGGGCTTAGGGTACATGGTTTATGGTTTAGGGTTTAGGGTTTAAGGTTTAAGGTTTAGGGCTCGAGGATCAACGTGTAGGGTTGAGGTTAAGGGTTTAGGGCTTAGGGCTTAGGGTTTAGGGTTCATGGTTTAGGGTTGATGGTTCGGGGTTTTGGGTTTAGAGTTACGAGTATAAGGTTTAGGGTTTAGAACTCATGGATCTAGATTTAGGGTTTAGGGTTTATGGTTTATTGTTTAGGGTTTAGGGTTTAGGGTTTAAGATTTATTGTTTAGGGTTTAGCGTTTATTATTTTGGTTTTAGGGTTTAGGGTTTATAATTTAGGGTTTAGGGATAATGGTTAAGGGTTTAGGTTTTAGGTCACGAGTTCAGGGTTTAGGGTTTAGTGTTTATGGATCGGGGTTTAGGGTTTAGGGCTAAGGGTTTAGGATTCGGTGTTTAGGGTTTATGGTTTAGGGTTTAGGAGTCATGGTTTGCGGTTTAGGATTTAGTTTTCATGGTTTAGCATTTAGGTCTCATGGTTCATGGTTTAGGGTTTAGGGCTCATGGATCAAGGTGTAGGGTTCAAGGCTTAGGGTTTAGGGATTAGGGTTTAGTGTTCATGGTTAAGGATTTATGGCTTAGGGTTCGAGGTTCGATTTATGGGTTTAAGTTTTAGGGTTTAATGTTGAGCCTTTAGAGCTCGGGGCTCTGGATTTAGGGTTTAAGGTTTAGGGCTCAAGGCTCAAGGTTCAAGGTTTAGGGTTTAAGGTTAAGGGTTAAGTGTTTATGGTTGAAGATTTAGTGTTCGGGGTTTATGTTTTATTATTTTGGTTTTTGGATTTAGGGCTCAAGGTTTAGGGTTTAGGGTTAAGGGCTTAGGGTTTAGGGTTTAAGATTCGGTGTTTAGGGTTTAGGGGTCAAGGTTTAGGGTATATTGTTTAGTTTTTAGGGTTTAGGGTTTAGGGTTTAAAATTCATGGTTCATGTTTTAGGGTTTAGGTTTTAGGGCTTAAGGCTCGGGGTTTAGGGTTTAGGGCTCATAGGTAAGGGTTGAATGTTTAAGGTTTAAGGTTTAGGATTTAGGGTTTATAGTTTAGGGTCATGTTTGAGGTTCAAATTTTAGGGTTAAGGGTTAAGGGCTCAAGGTTTAGGATTTCGGGTTTAGGTTTAGGGCCTATAGTTTAGGGTTTAGGGTTTAGGGTTCAAGGTTTTGATTGTAGAATTTAAACGCTAAAAGATTTAGGTTGAATGTTGAAATCCTGAAAATTACCTATGTATTGACCAGATTATACTATAAAAAAGTATCTCCTAAATCGTGACTCATGGAGTTGTGAGACTAGTTACATAAGGTGCAGAGTGACCCTAATTTCTTATATTTACTAAAATAAATTTAAAGTATAAGAAATAATAAATGAAAAATTATACTAAACATTTATTTATGTAAATAAAATCATGTCAAAAGCACATATAATATTTATGCTATGTGGAACGCGTACGCGTTATAATGCGTACGTGTTCCCTTTATTATGCCCCTAAACCAAGAATTTGCAGGCTTGAAATTGCTTTGGTTTCCCAAACTTGTGCCTTGGACCTATAACAACATAGCAACTGCGTGTTTTTGAAAAAATATGTAAAAACTCACCTTCCACCATGCTAAATCCTACAAAAATGTTTTCTATCTTTCTTTAAAATTTTCCTACAACATCAAGAAAACTATCCTCTTTCTAAATATGTAATTTTTATATTTTTCTGACTATTCTAAGGTTTCCATTTATATTTATTTCAAACTATGTCTTTTATACCTCTATTTTTAGTGATTGTAAACACTTATCTTTCATCGTGTATCTTTTTTTTGGCTCATCGAAATTGAAAAAAATATATACTAGCCCAAACTAGGCCTAATTCTATACATATTCAAAAACAAAATCTAATTTTTAATATTTTTTAGGTAGTTAGGGGGGACACGGTCGGAGCTCTGTTATTTTTCAAAATTTAAAATTTATGTACTAGAAAAATCATTAAAAAAATACTCGCTAAAAAATCTAAAAAAATGGAGCCAAAACTAGATGCTCCTAGTTATCTTTCTACCAAAGGGTTTTCAAAAATACTAAATAGTGCTCTCAAAAAATGGTGGGGCACACAAAATTCACTCTATTATGTTTTTTAACAAAACAAGAGCACTGTTGGTATTTTAGTTATTTGACCCACTTAAACTTAACCGTTTTCAAAAAAAATACTATCTTAGAAACTAAACTCAAAATGTGACGATTCATTTTTTACAACATCTTCCAATTTTGAGTGTAATGATTTTAAATAACTCGTACAAGTTGAAGACTTTTTATTTTTTAGAAAAAAGCGTCCACTTAAGACCCCCTTTTGGCTCCCAGTTGGTGCACTTACCCATAATAAACAAATGTTTCATTTCACCTTGTATCTCAAGCATGTAAAAATTCTTCAAAACCAAGCCATGAATGGAGACACGGTCACAAATATCTACAAGTCAAATTCTACATTAGCATCATGAACTCATGAGTATAAAAAACCTTGCATTATCAATTTTCAAAGACCATTGAACCCATTTTACTTTCAAATAATTCACATGCAAGCATATACTTGTTATCTTCACATAACCCATGTGAAAAATATATGATAATTAAACAAATCATAAATAACATAGCTAAACTTTTAGCTAATGAAAACCATCGCTTTCCATAAGTGGAGAAATGACCAATCACAACAAACATTTTAAGAATTTTTCACCATATTCAAAAAATTATCTTGAGCTAACCTACTTTTAAAGAAGCCATAAAAAATAAGATATTTAAAATCCTATATTGAGAATCCATTGATTTTTTCAAAGAAGAGACCAACAGAGAAATACAACAACATTTTATCTACGGTACATATTTTTACCCAACATAAAATTTAAGTTTAGAGACCTCCCATTGAGTAAAACACAATAGCAAGGTATTGTAGTCTCCTCGATAAAGAAATGGAAATAAACACAAACCCAAGAAAACTACAATGAATAAGATGTTAGGAATCAATATTCTAGTGCTCACATTATATGAGCTAGTCATATTTCTTGTCTTGTAAATAATACTTACTAGGTTGTTGTCTTACCTAGGTAAGTGATTAGTTTGTTAGACCCGTGAAACCATTAAATGGGTTGTTTGTTATTTGTTATGTATACTTCCTATTTATTAGGAAGTTGTTCTATTATCTCTATGGATATATAATAGCCTTTGTAATGTTTTTGAAATATATGTTGAATAGAAGAAATAATAATCGAGTGTCATTTTATTGTGCAAATCTAATTGTTCTGTTTTATTTGGTATCGATTGACATTATGTGAGAGAATATTATATATTTAACCATGAGAGTATTTTTGGATTAATTTATTTTAGTTGAGAATATGAATTTCTATGTAGATCGAAATAGAATCGGGGGTTATTTCATTGTATTTTATACACTATTGTATATGCATTGACGATTGAAGAATTGGAGATTAATGATTTGGGGATCTGTTGGAATGCATTGTAAGTAAGAAGGTTTGTTCATGGGCAGCTATAATAATTTGGGTTCCCCGTTATAGATCCATCAAGTTCGGCGATTTAACATTGACTCCAACAAGTGTATAAGCGTATTTATTCAGTCTTACATTACATAGTGTAGACCTTCACGACAATGGATTCCATAATCGGTTTGCACATGTTTCAACATTTGAATCTCACTCTCTTCAAAACATTGTGGTTTGATTTGTATTCATTGAAAAGCTCAGATTTTTTTTAGATATTTCCATGTAGTTTGTATATGAAGTCACGGTCCATGCACATTGATATTTGGTTATTGACCACCTTGCTTCAACATTGGGTTTCAATCCACCAACGACCCACATCTATGCGAGGATTGACACTGTTGTGTATAATTTTGTAGACAAGAGTCGTCCCTCGCCACGTTAGGTCCCTATTGCATCAAAAAATTTCATGATGTTTCTCATGCATTAGTCGATGGCTCTAGATCTATTATTTTCCAACATCTTAATCATTTTATGATGGGACTGTTCTCCATCCACATTTTCACACCTCAATAAATATATCTTTTGCAGTCAAAAGTGTTAGATCCATATCAATTCGAGCATTGTCGCAATCAAAGCTTTTATCCATTCATATACACTTGACACCAGTTCACTGATCCAAATCATTAGACGTCACTATGGAGATAATTATTACACATGGTGGCTATCTCTCATTTGATACTAGTTTGACCAAGTATTTAGTATGACATAAGTATTGCAGCTCATGGCATGTGCATGCATAAGTAATGCCTCCAAAGGTTGAACCTCACATTTTATTGGAATTTTTAATCAAAACCGGCTTGAAACCAGGAAGACTTTCCACCGTTCCAAATCAGCTTGCCCGCAATTTCAAGGTTTGAGTTTCTAAAAACATTCAAATTAAGTCTATAGTTTGTATCTATTTATTTGCATAATCAAGTCTAGAGTCATTTTACTCCCATTTAGGTAATAATCATTTTCTTTAAAATGGTCTATGTAAATAAATTCTAAATCAACGTCATTGATTTAGTTTTTAGTATAGGTAATAGTTTGAGTATTTTTGTTTTGTTAGTATCATAATTAAATAGTCAATTCTTCAAATAAGTTTTAGTGCATGTCAAGTTATCAAAAGTGTCATTACAAATATAAATGGTCATAGTTTTGTATTGAGTTAAGTCAATATTATCTTTTATGTTGTTCTCAAGAGTCAAATTTTGTCTAGTCGGCAAAATCAATGTCAAAAAATTCAAGTCGTCAAATTTTTGAGTTGTCATCAAAAGTCATGTCGCATTTTTTTTAATGTCCGGAAAAATAAAGTGTTTCACATTGCAGGAGGGGAGAAAAGAATAAGCTCAATGTGAAAACAAATGTGCTTTTTATTCACATCTTGTTGAGTTAGCAGTACATACACTTTGGAGGATGGAGGCACAAGAGGATGGAGGTCGATCAGCAACCTCTCGTCATTCACCAATGATGATGTCGCATAGAATTGTGGTGTGATTTTGCTTTCATTTTAAACTTGCAGTTTGTTTCATTTGTGTGATTTGATTTTAGTGTTCGAGTTTTGTGTTGAATAAGTGAAATGTTCACATTAAGGGGGGGAACATAGTCTCAATGTTCCATTTTCATTTTTCCCTCTTTTCAATTTTTATTCAAGGAGAAGTGTTTCCTACATAATTCCACTGAAGGAAAAACATAGTTGACAGATGAAAGCACAAGGAAAAGCAACATCATGATATTGAGGTTTTTGGTTGTCCTGTAAAACCATCCTTTGTTGAGGTTGTTGGTTATCCTATTAAACCATCCTTGTTGAGGTTTTGATTGTCCTGTAAAACCATCCTTGTTAAGGTTTTTGGTTGTCTTGTAAAACCATCCTTATTGAGGTTGTTGGTTGTCCTGTAAAACCATCCTTGTAGAGGTTGTTGATTGTCCTGAAAAACCATCTAGATCATGAGCATGCGCGGGCAACACGCTATGGAAGGAAGTGTGATTTTTTTCTCCCATGATCACACTAAGGTGGGGAATGTTAGGAATTAATATTCTAGTGCTCACATTATATGAGATAGTCATATTTATTGTGTTGTAAATAATACTTACTAGGTTGTTATCTTACCTAGGTAAGTGGTTAGTTTGTTAGTGAAACCATTAAATGGGTTGTTTTTTATTTGTTATGTATACTTCCTATTTATTAGGAAGTTGTTTTATTATCTCTATGGCTATATAATAGCCTTTGTAATGTTTTCAAAATATATGTTGAATAGAAGAAATATTAATCAGTGTCATTTTATTGTGTAAATCTACTTGTTCTACTTTATAAGACCCTTCAATTAACTAGCATGTAATATGATGAGCATGAAATTTCATTATACAAACATAACTCTATTACATTGCTAAGATATAATATCAACCCAACATTTTGTCTCCATCTTAATTATCTAAAACAACTCAAACACTTCATGCACTAATGAAATACATGTTAAGGTCGAAAGGAATGGAAGGTGAATTCCAAAATTGTGTCGGGTTCAAAACAAGTAGCGAAAATTCACCAAAGATATGGCAGTTGATAAGCAACAAACAAATAAACAAATGAAATGAAAAATGTAAACCACGACTTTCATTCTAGATCAACTTTCAGATCCTAGACATACAATGTAAAATCACAACTTAATACCAACCTCGCTTGTTATACTAATCCTTCTTATCTCACTTGATGACATCACTAAACTTAAATATACATAGATTAGCAGATAATATAGGGATTAGCATGGTTTAGGAGGTTTAGAAGGGGTTAGAAAGGCTATTTTACTAGCGTAGTGTAGTAAATGAACACGAAACTAGGATAGTTAGTATGATCTTAGTAATAATATCATGTAGACCAAATTATAGGTGTCTACATTTTCCCCTCTTTGAGGTGACGTGTGCGACGTCACTTCAAAGAAAGTAGACAAGCATAAACGAGTAGAAAATTTTGAAGGGGTAGAAGAAAAATTAGTAGGATGAAGGATGCCCCCTTCAGTGTCGATGGGGTGATGGAGGAATGTGATTGACGATCAAAAAAGAGGACATAGAAGAAAATAACAAGAAAAAGATATTTTGAGATATCCACAAGGAATTGTTATATAAAAATTATATTCATCATATTACAAGTAATATTCATCACCGTTCCTTATTCAAATACAAGCATGCGATGACAATGTAAAATGACATAAAAATTCATGATACAAGAAACTATCCATTGCTAAAAAATGGTCAACTCCATGAAAAACACACGAATGCAATGCAATACGAAAAGCAAACAAAATCACTTAACAAGGAAATAAGTACAATCACACACACTCAAACCAACAACGCTTAAGACAGTTGCACAAATATTTTGTTATCAAGTTGCAATCCCAAATGTTTTGATAAACGACAAGGGTTTAAAATGATGCCCCAAGTAATTTGTATATGTAAGGGAAAGGATGGAGGACACTTAGGTCCGATGAAAAAGTAGTGTGCACAACGAAACAATACCAGGCAACTCATGCCCCAGAGTATTGACAAAGTAAAGCATAGCTTTTGTAAATGGTTTAGAGATTTAGAGGATCCACGAGTCATTGTTTCAAAACATGTGGAAATGCCAACAAGATATGAGATGAACATCGTGCAAGAGACACAAATTTCAGTTGCAAATGAGTTTATTACCAATTTTAGTCCATTTTCAAAGTGTTTACGATTTTTTTAGATTTTTGGATGATTTTATAATTTTAAAATTTGTGATCGGTCAGAAGAATTTAGGAAATGGAAGAGCTCCGAAAAGCACGCAAAAATGCTCCAGAGTGAGGAGAATGGGCATCGGGTAACAATAACATGCCTCGGTGAGAAGAAAAATGGGCCAACAATAATTATTTAAAAGTAATCATGGCAATAGATAAAAATAGAAGACGAGAAGCACCTAGAAATATTTAAAAATGCCCCAGGGTGAAGAGATAAGCGCAAGGTGGAAAATAGTGCTCGAGGGTGGTTTATATGATGTCATATGTTTTGTAGATGAGATATTTTTGTAGATACTAGCACTTGGGATGATATTGGTACGAGTGGATAGATTTGTGATCATGCGCAATCCCACTTGCCCAATTGACGATACAATATGCGATGATTAGCTTAGCATACATGCTTGATGTAGCACTTAGCATTTTTGTATATATGATGTAGTAGATAATGTTATATGTGATGAATGATAGATGATAGATGTGATACATGAGAGTGTGTGTTGATGATGTTTTATGATGATAACCATATGTACAATTAGTTTACAATCACAACCTAACAATATACTACAAATATTCACAAGTATGTAAGATGGATCTAATGCATTTAGCTAAGTAAAAATTAACCTAGGCAAGTGAATCGAACTTAATACATACCACATGGAAACAAAAGCAATCAACACTTTACAAACCGACAACCAAACGTAAGAAAAATTATTACTCTGTTTTTATGGGACAACATTGATATATTTTCTATTGTTTTTGGTGTCATCTGAAAGACAATTTTTCAAGGCTACTGTTCACATTGTTTTTGGGGTTTTTTAAGACAATGTTACAATCTTTGTGTAGCTTTGTTCCCAAGGGGGATTTTCGAATGTTTAGAATTTTGTGCATCCTTTTTCTGATTGTTTTTGTATTTTCTAAGGTCTTGTTTGAAAGCAATGTACAGGTACAAAGAAGTGTGGATTCCCCACCATGATGCGGTAATATACAAAAGGTAGACTGTCACGCGCATATGTTTGAGAAAGTGGAATGCGAACATGCCCCCAACATTAGATGGGAATATACAAAGGCAACTCCTTCATGCAGATATAAGAACAAACAAGCTAGAACAAAAGGGGTAAATGTAGACACCTATAATTTGGTCTACATGATCTTATTACTAAGATCATACTAACTATCCTAGTCTCGTGTTCATTTACTACACTACGCTAGTAAAATACCCTTTCTAACCCCTTCTAAACCTCATAAACTATGTTAATCCCTCTCTAACCAGATTTTATAAGCTTGTTTCCCTTTAATTAACCTTTTTAGGTTAATTAAACCTCTTATTGACTTCTAAAGAGGATTTGACTTTCTAAACAAATATCTTACCTTTTTGAATAGCCACTTAGCTTCCTAAAATCTTGTTCACACCTCCAAATAGGTTTTTCTAAAAATCAAATTTTGACTCCTTTTTAGTCCCACATGCATCCAAAACATCCTTTTCTCAAATCCAAAAACTATAAATAGAGGGATATCACTAAACTTAAATATACGTAGATTAGCATATAAGATAGGGATTAGCATGGTTTAGGAGGTTTAGAAGGGGTTAGAAAGGCTATTTTACTAGCGTAGTGTAGTAAATGAACACAAGACTAGGATAGTTAGTATGATCTTAGTAATAAGATCATGTAGACCAAATTATAGGTGTCTACATTTGCCCCTCTTTGAGGTGACGTGTGCAACGTCACTTCAAAGAAAGTAGACAAGCATAAACAAGTAGAAAAATTTGAAGGGGTAGAAGAAAAATTAGTAGGATGAAGGATGCCCCCTCGAGTGTCGATGGGGTGATGGAGGAACGCGATCGACGATAAGAAAAGAGGAGATAGAAGAGAAAATAACAAGAAAAAGGGATTTTGAGCTATCCACAAGGCATTGTTATATAAACAATTCTATTCATCATATTGCTAGTAATCTTCATCATCGGTCCTTATTAAAATACGAGCATGCGACGACAACGTAAAATGACATAAAAATCCACAATACAAAAAACCATCCATTGCTAAAAATGGCCAAATCCATGCAACATACACGAATGTAATGCAATACGAGAAGCAAACAAACTCACTTAACAGGGAAATAAGTACAATCACACACACTCAAACCAACAACGCTTAAGACAGTTGCACAAATATTTTGTTATCGAGTTACAATCCAAATGTTTTGATAAATGAAAAGGGTTTAAAATGATGCCCCAAGCAATTTTTATATGCAAGGGAAAGGATGGAGGACACTTAGGTCCAATGAAAAAGTAGTGTGCATAGTAAAACAATACCAGGAAACTTGTGCCCTAGAGTATCGACAAAGTAAGCAGTGTAGCTTTTGTAAATGGTTTGGAGATTTAGAGGATCCACGAGTCGTTGTTTCAAAACACATGGAAATGCCAACAAGATATGAGATGAACACCATACAAGAGACAACAATTCAGTTGCAAATGAGTTTATTACCAATTTTAGTCCATTTTCAAAGTGTTTACGATTTTTTTATTTTTGGATGATTTTATAATTTTAAAATTTTTGACCGGTCAGAAGAATTTAGGAAATGGAAGAGCTCCAAAAAGCATGCAAAAAATGCTCCAGGGTGAGGAGAACAGGCATCGAGTAACTGTAACTGTTGACATTAAAATTTTCCTCCGTAATTTCTATTTCATTAATGTGTTTATTAGGAATAGGATGTTGTTAAGTATAATTAGTAGTAGCGTCGATAGAAGATAATAGGCGCATTTGCCCGATCGACACCACCAATAATGTATAGTACGGTAATAGTCAAAAGTACAATAGGAATGTTGTGGTAAAAAGTAAATATTTGTCGTAAGTGGTTCAAGTAATGTTAAAATGTCAAAATTAGGGTAAGTAGAGAAGTAGGGTCTACATGATTAGGAATTAATAATATTATATTGGTAATAAGGACAAGGAGAGAGGTCATAAATATTTTGTGTATTTTATACTGTAAAAAGTCTAAAAATGTGGAACCCATGTGAAATGATAAGGTTTATCTTATCTTAAAAGATAAGATTACATGTACGAGATAAGAGTTAAGGTATGGAATATGATTCGTCAGAGTAGATTTCTTATCCTATCTTAGAGATAAGATGGATAAGCCTAGAAGTTCTATAAATAGAGAGGCCACCCCCTCATTTAGCATAGAAGGAAGTAGTGAGAAATATTGTATGAATAAGTGTGTAAAGGAAGCCATCATTTTGAAGGTGTGTTAAATAAGTCATTAAGAGGTGTAATTGTGAAGTTTCTCCCATAGTTATTATTGGAAGGAAAGTGAAGTCAGTAACACTTGAAGTACCTCATGGGTGAGATTGTAACAATTTCATGTTGATATTATAATTTACACTTATATTTCAGATTTATCATCATTCCTTCTTATCATAGTCTATGGTATTCTTGTGTTATGTTTGTTGTTGTGTTTCCAGATTCCATCCACCAAACTAAAAGTTGTGCATTAGTAAATAATCATAGCACGAGGAGTTCCCGGTGAAGAATTATCATAGTGCCAGATTGGTGATGACATTTTGGTTCCGTTGCTAGGACCATTCCTCGTTGGTGGATTTTCTAGAGAGATATTCCCACTTAGTCAGAAAACATTTAGAGGGTAACCTTTTTTACTGTGCATAGTATTTACGCAATAAAGTCACTTTTTACCGTGAATAGTATTTACCGATAACTTCACTTTTTCTTGTGAATAGTGTTTACCACAAGTAAAGTCATTTTTTTTTACATGATAAGTCAAGTTTTACCATAGTTTACCGTGGTCATTTCTATTTCTTGAAGAAAGGTGTAAAGTCACTTTCTATTATAGTGATTCTAATTATTTGTGCACATAAGTCTTGTTGATTGTACTTGTGGGTTGGTATTTCACTGTGGTTACTTTTGAAAATGGGGAAGATTCTTGTTTTTTCAGCCCAATCTAATGAAGATGTTTCGTCTTTCATTCAAGAGTTTAAACGATCTTGTATTTGTAATGGCATTATAAGAAGGAATAATGGACTGAATTTTTTCTTACCTTTTTGGATGGTTCAGCCCTTAGGTGGTTTGAAACACTAGGTGATAATGTGAAAAAATCATGGGATTTATTAACTGAAAGTTTTCTTGAAGAATTTGGTGAACAACAAAAATATGCAGATCTCATGATCGATATCACAAAGCTATCCCAAGGAGAGAAGGACAAGATAATGGATTATCATGCTCGTGTTCTATAGCTAGGGAGGAAGCTCAATACCCGAGATCCGGAAGCAAGGATTAGTAGATGGGTTGATGAATGTCATGGATAATCTCCTCTATAAGCACTTAATTCTTGGGATGAAGCCAGAGATGACACAACGAGTGAAGTATGACCACCTAGCTACCATTGAACAAGCAAAGGAGATTGTAAGAAGGTAAGAAGAAAGCATGGAAGAGGAGCCCAAAGAAATTGCTGCTAAGGTAGAGCCTACACCAACACCTTTGGTCCAGAATCCACAACCACTCTCGGTAAGCAAAATATTTTCCCTAGTACATCTACTGAGTATGAAGATCTGCTCAAGAAGATGGGTCAGTTAACTATTAATCTTCTTCAAGGAAAGGAATTTAGTTCTCAGGGAGGAGATAGAAGTCCAAAAAGAAATATTTATAAAGTTGTATGTTATGGTTGTCATAAAAAGGGTCATTATAAGTATAATTGTCAGATAGAGATTCTACATCCAGTACAAAAGATAATGATAATGGAAAACCACCTATGAATTCTTTTGATGTAGTAGATAAGAGCATAAATAATGAAGTAGATGTGTTTGTAACAAAAAAAAAAAAAAAGATAACCAAGATGGAAATGATCTAAGAAGATGAAAGGAGAAACTAGTAAGAAACATAGGAGAAGAAAGTTGGGTGTGCGGGATTTTTCGATTTCATAGGGACAAGGACCATACTCCATCTTAGAAGATCTGTCCAAAGGCTGCGAATATTACATATGGTCAACTCTTGGCTATGTCTTCGAGAAGAGGCGGGAGCTACGAAGTGGACTCAATGCTTGACGAAGTAAGGAGGTTGAGGTACTGTTTTGGAGGCAGAGGTGGATTCTTACGCTCCACAAGGCTGAGGTATTATGTAATGGTATTTCAATTCATGATGTCTTAGTTGATGGAGGTGTTGTAGTTAATGTAATGACCGAGTCTGTAATGAATATGTTGGGTTTAAAAATTTATCTCCCCTCAACACTTATGTTAAATTCATTAAATAAGGGAAAAACTAAACCAGAAGGTGTTGTTTCAAATGTGGCAATATCCGTTATGGGTGTTGTATGTGTGGTAGAATTTCAGGTGATGAAAAATGGTACTATTGCATACCCAATGTTGTTGGGAAGACCATGGCTAAGGAGAGTTCATGCAAGAAACTACTGGAATGAAGGCTTCATGACACTTGGACGTGGTAGAGAGAGGGTGAAGATAAACGTGATCACTCGGCATCATAAGACAAAACCTATGGATTCAAGTGATGAAACTGATGATTGGACATCCTCTGATTACTCCAGTACCAGTCAAGTGGACATAGAAGATGAAGAAAATGAGGTTGATGTTTGATTATGGATATCCTTCCAGTCACACCGAATCATGAACCCATAAAATTATTTGAAGAAGAAATTGATGATTGTCTCCAATAAATAAAGATTGGTGATGTTGTGATGGAGAGTGAGAAGGAATGCTACCTCCAACTCTTTCGAAGGTACATACACCTATTCACTTTTGATTACAAGGAACTCCATTAAGTAATTTGGGTAGAACATTCTATTGAGCTGGTAGATAGTGTTAAGCCCATAAAGCAAATGCCATATAGAATGAATCCTAATTTTCTAAGACTATAAAAGAAGAAATAGATAAGTTGCTTGATACAGGATTCATATTTGTTGTGGAGAATTTAGAATGGGTTTCTCCCATTGTGATCTCAATAAAAAAGAATGGGAAGATACACATTTGTGTCAATTATAGGAAGCTCAATAAGGCAACAAAGAAGGATCATTACCCTCTTCCATTCTCAGATCAGATCTTGGATGAAGTAGGTGGCCAAGAGTGTTATAGTTTTCTTTGATGGATATAGAGATATAACCAAGTTCGTATAGCGGAGAAAGATCATTTGAAAACAACATTCACCACTCCTTAGGGAACATTTGCTTATAGAGTTATGGCTTTTGGGTTGTGTAATGCTCGGAAACGTTCCAACGTTTAATGAATAGGGTGTTAAACCCTATATTGGGAACTTCATCGAGTATTTTGGATTATTTTTTCATCTATGGGAGCAAGATGGACCACACTTGCACTGAGATGGAGATAGCATTTCACAAGTTAGATGAAGCACAAGCCTCACTAAACCCTACAAAGTGTGTCTTTGGATGTTCTAAAGGTGTTTTGTTAGGGCATGTTGTATCTAGAGATGGTATTGGTACTGATCCTGATAAAGTTTCAAAAATCAAAGAGTTACCATTTCCTATGAATAGAAGTAATTTGAGATCATTTTTAGGCCACGTGGGTTACTATAGAAGGTTCATCAAGAATTTCTCAAAGATTGCACAACCACTAACCTAGTTCTTGAAGAAGGATGTTACTTATGAACCAAGAAATAAGGCACATGAAGCTTTTGAACAACTGAAGGAAGCCCTGGTGTCTTCACCTGTTTTAAAGAATCTAGATTAGAGCAAGCCATTCATTGTGTATATTGATGCCTCAGATGTAGCACTAGGAAGTACTTTGAGCCAAAAGGATGAAAATGGGAATGATCATCCAATTTACTTTGGGAGTAGACAAATGAGTGGTCATTGAGGTAAATTATCTTAACTGAAAAAGAGGCTCTAGCTATCATTTTTTTTGTAAAGAAGTTTAGAAATTACTTGCTTAGGGCATAAATTTATAGTTGTAACAGATCATCGGGCTCTAAAATATATTGTAAATAAGCCTAACCCATGAAGGAGGATAGCAGGATGGATAATTTTTCTACAAGAATTTGAATTTGATATTATAGATAGGCCAGGAAAGAAGCATGTCAATGTAGATGCACTCTCTCGAGCCTATGAGGGTTTAGGTTCATCTTGTGATGATGATGATTTCCTAGATGTAGCATTGTTATCCCTTGACACAATCCCTAGTGAATACATAGATATTTGGAATTATCTGAATGAATTCAAGTTTCTTGATGGTGCCAATGCAAAGACTAAGAGGAAGATTACTCAAGTCATTTGTCCATATTCTATTCTGCATGGAGTATTATTTTGAATAGGACTTGATGGATAGTACAAGAGGGCAGTTTAACATGATCAAGGGAAGGAGCTGATAGAAGAATTCCATAATGGTACATGTGGAGGAAACTTCTCTGGAAAACTTACAATAAGAAGGATCTTGGATGCGAGGTTATCAGCCCACTCTTTTTAGATATTGTTATAATTATTGTAAGGCATGTGATATTTATCAAACACATGGTAACCGTAAGACTTCATCAACTCCATTATGCCCTATTCTTCCACTTGGTCCCTTTGAAAAGTGGGAATAGACATTATAGGTCCACTTCCAACTACCCCATGCCAAAATAATTATATTGTAGTTGCCACATATTATTTAACCAAGTGGGTTGAAGCTAGGCCATTGAAAACATCTTCCATGGATGAAGTGGCAAGGTTCATATATGAACACATTGTCACCGATTTGGTTTCCCATTAGAAATTTTGATAGATCAAGGAAGCCACTTCATTAATGAGGTGGTAGAATCCCTGTCAACAACTTTTCTATTAAGCACACGAAGGCAACAACATACAAGCCAAGCACAAAAGGACAAGGTGGAGCGAACAAATTTTGTGTTGTGTCAAATTCTAGCAAAAGATGCAGCCTTGCAAGTACATAAGTGGGATAAAAGGATTTATGCAGCATTGTGAGCATATAGGGAAACATCAAAGTCAGCAACAGGATACTCCCCATTTCAGTTGGCTTATGGCATTGATCCATTTCTTCCTATTGAGTTTGATATTCCCACTATGAGAGTTATGAAAAATGAAAGGATGGATGAAAGTGATTCAGTAAAAGAAAGGTTGGTACATCTTCATTTGCTAGAGGAAATGAGGGAAATAGAAAAGGATACAAGCTATAAGAAGAAAATGAAGCAGAAGGAATACTTTGATCAAAATATCCGTTGGTCTCCATTTCATGTGAATGACTTGGTTCTAGTATAAGATTCCGGATACTGAAAAAAAAGAAAGAGAGAAAATTTCTTCCAAAATGGATGGGGCCCTACAAAATAGCAGTTGTGCATGATAATGGTACATACCAACTGGAGGAATTGGATGGCACTCTCATTATGAAATGGGTCAACCACGACAAGTTAAATATTTTCCAAGAACCAGAATAGTCTACTCCGAGGACGGAGTAGAAGCTAGGAAGGGGGAAGATGTTGACACTAAAATTTTCCTCCGTAATTTCTATTTCATTAATGTGTGTATTAGGAATAGGATGTTGTTAAGTATAATTAGTAGTAGCGTCGATAGAAGATAACGGCACTTTGCCCGATCACGATGCTGCCAATAATGTATAGTACGGTAATAGTCAAAAGTACAATAGGAATGTTGTGGTAAAAAGTAAATATTTGTCGTAAGTGGTTCGGTAATGTTAAAATGTCAAAGTTAGGGTAAGTAGAGAAGTAGGGTCTACATGATTAGGAATTAAAAATATTATATTGGTAATAAGGACAAGGAGTGAGGTCATAAATATTTTGTGTATTTTATTTGTAAAAGTCTAAAAATGTGGAACCCATGTGAAATGATAAGGTTTATCTTATCTTAAAAGATAATCTTACATGTACAGATAAGAGTTAAGGTATGGAATATGATTCGTCGGAGTAGATTTCTTATCCTATCTTAGAGATAAGATAGATAATCCTAGAAGTTCTATAAATAGAGAGGCCACCCCCCTCATTTAGCATAGAAGGAAGTAGTGAGAAATATTGTATGAGTAAGTGTGTAAAGGAAGCCATCATTTTGAAGTTGTGTTAAAGAAGTCATTAAGAGGTGTAATTGTGAAGTTTCTCCCATAGTTATTGTTGGAAGGCAAGTGAAGTCAGTAACACTTGAAGTACCTCATGGGTGAGATTGTAACAATTTCATGTTGATATTATAATTTACACTTATATTTTAGATTTATCATCATTTCTTCTTATCATAGTCTATGGTATTCTTGTGTTATATTTGTTGTTGTGTTTCCAGATTCCATCCACCAAACTAAAAGTTGTGCATTAGTAAATAATCATAGCACGAGGAGTTCTCGGTGAAGAATTATCATAGTGCTGGATTGGTGATGACATAATATGCCCAGTGAAAAGACAAATGGGCCAACAATAATTATTTAAAAATAATCATGGTGATAGATAAAAATAGAAGACAAGAAGCGCTGAAATATTTAAAAATGCCCCTGGGTGAAGAGATAAGCGCAAGGTGTAAAATAGTGCTCTAGGGTGTTTTAGATGATATCATATGTTTTGTACATGAGATATTTTGGTGGATGCTAGCATTTGCAATGATATTAGATGACATTGGTGTGGGGGGATAGATTTGTGATCATGCACAATCCCTCTTGCCCCATTGACGATACGATATGTGATGATTAGCTTAGCATACATGCTTGATGTAACACTTAGCATTTTTGTATATATGATGTAGTAGATGATGTTATATGTGATGAATGATAGATGATAGATGTGATACATGAGAGTGTGTGTTGATGATGTTTTATGATGACAACCATATGTACAATTAGTTTACAATCACAACCTAACAATATACTATAAATATTCACAAGTATGTAATATGGATCTAATGCATTTAGCTAAGTAAAAATGAACCTAGGCAAGTGAATAGAACTTAATAAATACCATATGGAAATAAAATCAATCAACACTTTACAAACTAACAACCAAACGTAAGTAAAATTATTACTCTTTTTTTTGGACAACGTTGATATATTTTCTATCGCTTTTGGTGTCATCTAAAAGACAAATTTTCAAAGCTACTGTTCACATTGTTTTCGGGGTTTTCTTAAGACAATGTTATAATCTTGGTGTAGCTTCATTCCTAAGGGGTTTTTTGAATGTTTATATTTTTGTGCATCCTTTTTCGAATGTTTTTGTGTTTTTGTATTTTCTAAGGTCTTGTTTAAAGCAATGTATAGGTACAAAGAAGCGTGGATTCCCCAGCGTGATGTGGTGATATACAAAAGGAAGAATGCCACGCGTATATGTTTGAGAAAGTGGAATGTGAAGGTGCCCCCTAGCATTAGATGGGAATATACAAAGGCAACTCCTTCACGTAGATATAAGAACAAACAAGCTGTAGAAAAAGGGGTAAATGTAGACACCTATAATTTTGTCTACATGATCTTATTACTAAGATCATACTAACTATCCTAGTCTCGTGTTCATTTACTACACTACGCTAGTAAAATACCCTTTCTAACCCCTTCTAAACCTCCTAAACCATGTTAATCCCTCTCTAACCAGCTTCTATAAGCTTGTTTCCCTTTAATTAACCTTGTTTAGGTTAATTAACCCTCTTATTGACTTTCTAAAGAGGATTTTACTTTCTAAACAAATATCTTACCTTTCCAAATAGCCACTTAGCTTCCTAAAATCTTGTTCACACCTCCAAATAGGTTTTTCTAAAAATCAAATTTTTGACTCCTTTTTAGTCCCACATGCATCCAAAACATCCTTTTCTCAAATCCAAAAACTATAAATAGAGGGATACCCCTCCCACATTTTCCTAAGAACTCTCTCTCTCTCTCATTTTTTATTTAGGTCATGCTTAAGTCTTTTAGATTCATTTCATATTTTATTTGAGTTATTTAATTTTTATTTGTTAATCCTTTCAAAGCTTTAGGTAAATGGGAGAAGCCATTAATGGTGAGCTTCCATTCTTAAGCTTTTGAAACATCAATAAACACAAAACTGATTGTTAGAGCTTTAATAGGTTCATTTATAGATAGCTTTCATGGAGTAGATAACTAATATAGTCATGTTTAGAGGTTGATTGTTTATTTCAAGCTTTATATATGCATGTAAATAGGTAGCTCTTGCTTATCTCTAATCTGATGGTCATTTGAGTTGTTTGTTCCAAATCTTTTGGGGTTTCTTTAGAGGTTCTTACCCCATCTTCATAGCTTTTGAAAACTTTTCATTGCACACATTTGACACCCGGTGGGACTCTTAGTCCATCCTCCATTAATGGAGTCATTTTGAAGCTTTTATTTCAGTTTCTAACTTTTTACATGTTTTTATAGGGTTAAATATTTTGCCTTGGGTTTTTAGCTAGGTTTTATGTAGTTAACCTTCATTTTCATGCCACTTTGTTAGGTTTATGTTAGAAATTGCATTTAATGGCTAAATTATAACTGTTGACACTTTTAGAATTTCATTTTCCGTGTTGTTTGGTGTTTTTTCATGCATGCGCACATACACCCATCACAAGACATGCTGCTGTTGATTTGTCATTTCTAGCAGAGGCACATAGGCACCCAAATCAACACGTAGGTATATGATAGCGGGCACACACACATAAATAGGAACGCATACACCTTCTACCCGGTGCATGCACTGGTTGAGTGTAATTTTTACTAAGCACGCATATGCCCAAATAGGCACACATACACCCTTATGTCAATGCGGGAACATGGCTAATCTGTCATTTTTACTAGGTGCACACATGTAAAAATAGGCATGCATACACCTTGAAGGGTGTACAGGTGTCTCTGTTTGATCCGGATTTATTCCTATAATTTTTAGTGCTCCTAGTTTGGGTCATATCCACGGCCCATGGACCCATTTTCAAAACTTGAATAGGCATCGGAAATAGCATGAAGTGAACTTTGCGAGGGAAGTTCCAAAAGTAATATACCTTTGGTATCATTGCTTCTATCATAAAACTCCCAAAATGCCCCGGAGACCTACAAAAATGTAAAATACTAAAAACCATTGAAAAACTGCTAAAAATATATTTCTAGAACTTTTTGATTTTCTTGGTTTTCTAACTTTTTTATAGGGTTCTAATAGTGGTTTACAGGTTTATTTTCCATCATGTTTTTCATACTTAGTTAAAGTGTTTGCATCTTTATTTTTGAAGGTTTGAAACGTGTATGCCTTTCCCTTGCGTCTTTCTAGGTGATCTTGTGAATCAAAAATGTTTCACTACCTGTAGACATCAAAATTAGGTCACACTCCCCTTGGTCCCTTTTCGAATAGCCAACTTAAACATATTCACCTAACCATGACCTCCCTATCCCACATTAACATTAATTTAATTATTTACAATTAAATTAATACTCATCCTCACTTCATTCATTATTTAAATACCTTAATTAAAACTAATTTCCACCTCACCCCACCACCTCACCTAGACACCTCACCACAAACCTATTTTTAGCATATTCCCCCTTTTTACTCACCACATGCCCACTCACTAAAATGTAATGTTTTGATCCATGAGAATAGACTGAGTTGGCCCAAGAGGATTGCCAAGATCTAGCATTTTTAGTAAACCTAGGATTTCCTACCATAAACGACATTGATCAACCCTAAACCGACGTCGGTCACCCTAAACCGTTGTTGATTACCTTATATTCCTTTTGGTAACCTTGTTTGAGAGGTTAGCCACATTATTGAGTTTTGAACGAAGGAGATCTGCATGTAAGCAAGAACCATATCCCTTACACATGTCCAGACAACCATAGCTAGCACCAATATTGATCAAATGTATTTTCCATTCACACAAACATTCTATTTTGGGAAGCACTACTGAGAGCATTGAGAACCATTCCATAGATAAACCGTCACCAACATATCCAACCACCTCTCCACCACTATAGACATTTAGAACCCTTCTAAACTCCAAGTAAGTTGGTTTCTCCTCTGTCACTTGCAGTTGTATTCTCTATTTGCCTTCATCTATTTATTATTTTTACTGAGATCTATCCCTCATCTTTTTATCTATCAACCACCCGATCACACCCCACCTAAAATTCACAAAATCCTATCAGAAAACCACCTCCCTCCGTAGACCTTACAAACATCCTCCAAACTCTCTATGCAATCACAAAGAGGACCCAAAACTTGTTCTACAACATATTTGGTTCCCCATAGTCATCGACACCAGTTAACCCTAATTGTGGTGGTTTGTCCTACACCGATATTGGTCTACTTAATCAATATTATTCACTATGACTTTTAACCCAACCTAACAACTCAACTCATAGCCTACCCCAAACCTCACTCAGAATATTACCACCCAGTTTTGGACTTGTCACTCACCCTCCCCAATAGAGACCTTTCCAACTCTCTGTTCCAAGATAGAAGAGATTACAAACATCCTCCACTGAATTCTTGTCACTTTTCCCGGTGGTGATATCAATCATCCTAAATTAGTAGCAGTCCGACCTAAACCGACATCGGTCACCTTAACCGTGTCGGTCTCTCGTGTCTCGATAATACTATTCCAGATCAACAACCTAAGTATCACACCAAAAATAATCCAAAATCTCACCCGACCTTACCAAGACTTTTTATGTGACTTGTAGACCACCTACACTACCTACAACCCAACCCAAAACCTTTTACTTGCATAGCATTTTAGTATTTAATCGGATCAATGCTGATAGTAATTTGAGGCACCCAAATCAAAATGCTAGCACTAGATTATTTTATTTACATGTTTAAGTTATTTTATATTTATTTATAAATAGTGGATTGACGGCCTTCTAGGAAGTACAATACTTCCTAGATCTAGCATTTGCTAGCTAGTCCACTATCATATGCTATCAAACTCTCTTTTCATGGTCTTGTTGTGTATTTTAATTAGTTCCTCATAAGCAAAAGGAAGCTCTCACAGTCGGCATTGGATCAAGAAGTTAGAAACGCGCAATTGACCTTCAAACCGACCATCGAACATGCATTCCTCCTTGGCCCACAACCGTATCTGTTTCATCTAAATCCTTAAAGAAAACGGTGAAACATTTTGGCACACCTGTGGGACCCATTTGGGGTTCCTTGGATTTTATTCATTCCTAGGTGAAAGTTGTGTGTTTGTTTGTTTCTCTTTTAAAAAGCTTCCACATTTATTTTCTTCTCTGGAATATTCCTCTCTTTCTGTTGTCTAAAAAGAATCGTGTTATTGGTGCTATAAAAAGAATACTTATTTTCTTTCATTAGTATTGCATTAGTCAAAGAGCATACCTCTTCTTATTCACTACTTGCTACATCGAATATCACACTTGATTTGGGATTAAAACACTTGTATAGCATTCGACTTGCTGCATTTTAGCTCACATTAAATCAAGTGCAACATATATATCTTTGGAAGTCATGCTCAACTGATGGTTGACATAACTGAATCATAGAAAGCACATTCTTTCTTCTCTCTCTTTGCCAAACTGCACAATTTGAAATATATACATCTTCTTAAAACAACATCTCACCGGAAGAAGCTGTCAACGATCACATGATCAGAGGATTGACAGTGGGCACCTAGTTAGTTATCTTTGTCCAGTACCCCATCAGAGGATGGCCCACCCCTACCATAACATAACCTGAAACCTCACCTTTATAATTTCCTTCTTTGTAGGAAGCCTTCCCAACCAAAAACTCTACTGTAAATTCATGAGTCAGTCTCTTAAATAAGCATAAGCTAAACACACTAAATTCACTTGTTGGATTATGTATCTTTCTTAGTTTTGTGTTTGACTTGTGTTTTGAGGTGTGAGGATACGCATTCTTCATTTTTCTCTTTTTCCTTTCACACTCTACCATCACAGTTGGAGTATTCTAACTCTCTCTGAGTGTGTAAAGACCTCATCTTATCATCCCCAAACTTCATGGGTTGATTATTCATCCAATCTAAATTCACAAAAATACATTTTTCTTCATTCTTTAGATTTCACAAGAATCGACATTGGTCCATGATGCCCATCGGTTTAGATCGACCACCATCGGTTTACCTAACTAGTGTCGGTTCCTTGTTCTTTTGGTTTGTTTACCCAAAGAACACATATCTCATCTTCTCTTCTATTTAGAGTCTCTGTGTATCCTTGTACTCTCTATACTCTGATAATAGTCATCAAATACAAATTTCCCATCGATAGTCATCAGTTTTTACCTCATTTGCTGAAACTATTATTTTCTCATAGTAACTGGTAATGGTTTATGTAACTTTCATCGGTCACACTCTTGACCACCATCGGTCACCCATTAACTACCATCGGTAGGGAAACCAGCATCGGTCACTCTATTGATTTTAATCAAAACATTTACCAGCATCCCCTCTCAGGTCTATTTTATCCCATCTCTGTTGTTCCCTATGTCATTTATAGAGTATAGTTCACCTAATATACATTGATTCACATGGTGATGCATCACAACCAAACTAATGCCCTTGTATTTCACATCATTCATGAGCCACTCCCACCTAGTCCGTCACCGCCATCCATCCTGTCACCTATGGGTCTGACTCAGCTCGTCCCCATCACTACCGGTGATGAGGAGTTTGAGACTCCTCGACCAGAATCCCATTTCCCTCCAGTACTACCTTGCTCATTCTTCCACCCAAGATTCCTCAGGATAGTTAATATACGACATTCTCGTATCTATCCCTCTTGCTCCCCCCCACTTCGTGTTGGCTAGTACCAGCTCGGTGTTACCATTTTCCACTTTACCACCTGTGGTGTCTCAACTAGACCCCATATCCACTATAACTACAGTGTCTACGTCATCTATTGTGACCATGACATCGATGGTCCCTCTCTAATGACCACTTTAAGTATAGCCCCATCTACACCCACCACTTCACATATACCCATTCCATTGCAACCACCCTAGGTGTCGGAACTTACACCCCTTTTCAAAATACGTTCTTTCTATCCCACATTCCTTACCCCCAATCACCACTAGAGTTTTTACTACCCCACCTTCTTACACATACTACCAACAACCTTGACCTCATATATCACTTATTTTGGGTATGTTCCACCTACATCTATTCCTTCTGCGTAGTTCTTATACTCGGCGCCACCATACACCAACATACCACCCACCTCAAACATTCAAAGCCATCAACCCCATTTTTTTGTAGGGGACACCCATTCATCCCAACCTACTAACGACCTTATTAAAATGATGATGGAAAAGATGCAGACCTTAGAAGCATCTATTTCTGGCTCCCATAATTCTTTAACATATGAAAAAATCATGAATAAGCCCATCCATCCATCTATTCCCATTTGTCCCTACCCTGTGCATTGGGAAATTCCTAAATTCAATCAGTTCAACAGTAAAGAAGACCTACAACAACACTTGCGGTCGTTCAAACATGGGTGCTACCTAATCGCCCATGATGACGCTTTGCTCCTACAAAATTTCCCAATGTCCTTGATGGGACCAACATTGGATTGGTATAACAGACTACCTTAACATTCTATTTATTCCTTTAATCAAGTAGCCCAAGATTTCTTAGATCATTTTTCAATCAATGTTACCAAGAAAGTCACCATGACTAATCTCTATTCAACCCAACAATATGAAGACGAATCTATCGCAGATTTCATTTCCCGTTGGTAGAGTCTTATTAACCAATTGACATTCCAACTACCTCAGACTAAACTTATTGAGTTGTTCACTAGAGCTTGTGCCAGACACATGTCACTAACTCTACAAGCCCAAACATTCCAAACATTTGATGAAGCATTCACCATGGCACAGAAAATTGGAAATTCATGCCATTGAAGAAAAGAAGATCCAATTACGAAACAAGAACACCCCATTCAAATCAAATGATTCTTCTTCATCTTCAAAACCTAAAAATAACTATTCAAATCCCAAAGGATCTGCCAACATGGTAGTCCTCAAAGTGGGTCCACCTCATCCTTCTAATCAGGCCCAACCTTCTTCCAATCTTTCTCCTGTCTAGGCCTTTCAGCTACGGTGGGAACAATGGAAGTACACTTGATTAGAGATCCCTATTCTTAGTCTTAGAAAATATTCTTAAATTTGGAGCCATTACACTTCCTCCCATAAAACCTCATATAGGTTTTGATCCTGCTCGTCCTATGCTTGCATGGTATAAAGAACACGATTACTGTAATTACCATCGCGTTAAAGGACATAGTGACGGTAACTACATAACTTTTAAAAACATTGTCAAGAGATGATAGATAATGGAGACCTTGTCGTGGACAACCCGAACGTGCTAGCAAATAAAAATTTACACATCTTTAAAAATTTGTTCCCTAATCATAAACCATCGTCTAATCAAAATAGTGAACCTTCATCCAACGACAAGTAATGTTTGTGAAGTCCACGTAGTTTTTGATATCATACTTGTCGTTCCTCAAATCCCACCTACTTCATCTATTGAGGAAATTATGACATGAGCACCTCTACCCGCAGAGGAGCATACATCTTCTACTCTTTCACCCACATAGAATCCCCCTCATTTCCCCTACTCTCACAAAGGAACCCACACCTCCTACTAATGTCGTTTCATCATCTCGCCTCTCGGCCCCTCGAACCGTCAAACACTTTTTGTTCTCCCATCGACGGGGAGAATCATCATTGCCTTCTCCTCCACTAAGGCGAAGTCTACCTCACCCAACCTATTATCTCTCCTACCCATGGGAGACTCGTTAGACATACCACTACCTATTGGGGGTAGTTCTCCCCCAACATCCCAGACCCCATTGATGTGATCTCAGCTCTATTACCTACAAGAATCTGAAGCTAGCCAATTCCTTGTCTCATAGACATATTTCACAAGGATTGCAACCCAACCCATTCCATCCTCTTCTTGATAGTTCCATTTTTCACTGGTTAATCAATTGGATTACGTTGATCATTCCATGCTATGGGAACGTCTTCGGCTCCTTGTTTTGACCCAAATGCAATTTTTTCCTAAAGATACTTCCATAATCTACCCAAAGGTCTTTTTGGTAACCAAATCAACACTAACCATGCCGATTGGAGAATCTTCTTCTTCCTCTTCATCATCCCTACCTCCATCCAAACCTCTACCCATAACTACAATTGTTCCCAAACCTAAAAACCTACCCACACCTATCTCCTCACCCGTATCTAGACCCGTCACTACTCTAGGTGTCATGCCGACATCAAGCCTTACTCACCCACCTGTCAAATTAGACTTAGCCATATCTTCCCAAGCCCACACCAACATTATCCTCCCGCCTAAAAGGAAAACCCAACCTTCTAGGCCGCATACACTAGTCTCACCTACCACACCTTTGTCACCTTCCCCCTTTTGTCCATCCTGGGCCCCATCCATCAACCTTGACCAAACAGTCTCTTACCTAAGGCCAGTCAAAGGCTAAGTAGCCTATTGCTTCATCATGAGCCTTCGTTACACCTCATTCACCCAAAACCAAGCACCCTCACCTTCACCCATAAACTTCTTACCACCCATACCTCCACTAGCTACTATAACCCCAACCTTGCCTATACAACTTCAACCCATGCCATCTACCCTACCTCTACCAACCACTTCCACCAAAACTCAACTTCCTCCATGGGTATCTTGTCACATTCCACCATTTTCTTTCCCTTCTACATCCCATACCCCCGTGTCACCTTTACCCAAGAAGGTGCAACCAAAGATAAGATAATAATTCACTACCCTAGGGTAGTTAAACCAACCAAGCCTTCCATCAACAAAGCTCTTCTACCCCACCTTTACCCAAGCAGAGGCCAACAAAACATGAGACCACTCCATGTCCCAAACCCGTGGACCGACCCATTCCCCCTCCTATAAATCCTCTTCCCTCACAATCATTCACACCTATACCCAAACCCACACTCACCTCCCATTGTGATCTGTTGGTGGGGTCCTATGCCAACATTTTAACTAATCTATTAGAAACTTCCATCATCACATTACTGTCACTTTGACCTTACGATCCTCTCAAACCCAAACCAAAAGAGTTTAATGAAACCAAGATTTGTGCCTATCATCGTGTGCCAAGACATGATGTTGAAAATTGTAAGGCCCTAAAGACCATTCTTATCCAAATTTTTCCTCTGAATAAAATTTCAACGATGACGACCTTCTTGATGAGGACCATGCTCCACCTTCACCTGTCACCACACATCATCGTCCTTTAATGATTCAGTGACTAGTATCTCCACCCCACAACCATTTTACCCACCTCCAAAATTTGAGATCAACATGGTCCATATTAGAGAATTAGCCAAATCACCACCCAAATGTCGTTGTGCCCAACTCACTTCACAAGGATTTTCTCCCCCGGTAGGTTTCTTCCCATCATGTCATTACACCACTCATCCTACACCTTCTCCATTTTCCCCCTCCCCTTAGATTAACATGGTTCATGTTGTCACCCGCTCGAGAAAGAAAAAAAAAAAAAATTGACTAACCCATTAACTACCCTAGTACCAAATATACCATCTGCACCCATACCCAAAATCACCATCCATGGACCTACATACCCTATCTCTAATGGGGTTACCCATCGTACAATGATAAAACAATTACATCAATCCCCTCTAAAGATGTCATTGTATGATCTTGTTCAAACTTTGAATCTCATAGACAAGCCCTTATTGAGGTTTTGTAATCCATTGAAGTTTTACCCAATGACCCCACACCAGTGGCCTCCATTATTACCCCTCACCATGTGGCCTCACTTACCAAATCATCTCCTTCTTCTACCCCCATTCCCACTCCTCAGATCGTTGCCCTCAGCTTCTCTGATGAGGAGATTGTACCTCTCCATTAGATGACCTTGATCTCACCCTATTCATTTCCATCTATATCGATAACATACGTCTACAACACATCATGATTGATGGTGGTGCTAGCATTAATATTATCTGCTCCCACACATATAATCAAATGTGTATCCCTTCTAACTATATGCATAATAACCTGTTATGTTGCGCTCATTCAATGATGCCATCACCTCCACCCTTGGCACCATTATCCTTCACATTTGCGTAGGCCCTCGCACTGTCCTAGAACTATTCTATGTCTTAGAAGGAGAGTTTACAGTATAACCTATTACTCACAGACCCTGGATTCATGTCATGGGTTTTGTTCCTTGTTACACCGCTGTGTCAAATTTGAGCATGAAAGACATAACTATACCATCCCCACCGACCCATTGCCATTCAAAACTTACAACATGTTGTACCGACCCAATGATGTACTTGTACCAGTCAAAGCATCTGCCACCACTCCCACTTCTCCTTCACCCACAAGCCCATCCACCAATGCTACCACCACCTCTCCTGCATCTAATTATTCTATTCCTACTATCATTGTAGCCTCCACATCTGACCACTCTACTTCCCAACCAACCGATACACCTCCCATCCAATCATCTAGTGAATCGTCTATCTCAGCTACCCACATACCTACTACCGATCCCTTAGAAGGAATTTTTCAATGCCTCACTCTAGGGGAGTATCGCCTATACAATATCAACATATTCCTTACTCCGCAAGAGTATGGAAACCTACTGTGGCAACACCCTCGTTATGACTACCGCATAGGTGAGGTTTTCCTTATGGTCCTCCCCACCTTCGCACTAACCTAACATATGGGGGACTTGACACTGCCACCTATTCACCTGAGCCTCCTTCCCAAACATGACCATTTTCATCTGACCTCTAGTCCCTTACTAACCATCACTTCGCCCACACTTTCCTCCACCATTGCACATGGAAAGGCTTTGGCTTTAGTTTTTATGAACAAGGCCACCATATTGTCATTTCCTATACCACCCATAAACACAATGACCGTAGTGGCATTGGATTTTGCTACACCACCTCCCAAGAAGGCCGCGTCGACCTCATTGAGGAAGAAAACCTTCTCCACCCCATTCACCACGTCACCATTCACCCACATGTCATCTTCACCCACAGAGTCCATAGATCCCGAATCTATTCCTCCTAACTTTTTTTTTCGTAAACATGATTTCCCTGGGACCTTTGACCTATCAACGTGATGGCGAGGCTCCCTCTTCTCTCCCCTTCTGTATCCTGACATGATTGATGATGATACGCCTTCTATTAATTTCATTCAATGTCAGGATGATGAGTCCATCCTCACCTACCTTGGTGCGGAAGATTCTTATATTCACCGGTTATTACCCTCTAAGACGCAAACCATGTTGAATGAATCGACTATCGAAATCAACATTAATAGGATGAACCCGCACATTCTAAAGATAGGCCAGTCTTTAGATGTTGTTAAATAGGAAGCTTTTACCTCTTTCCTCTCGAGGACCATAGCAACACTTTTGCTTGGTCTTATGTCGATATGCCCGGTATTGACCCAAAATTGTGGTCCACAATATCATAACCATTCATGATGCCAAACCCATAAAAAAAAGTTATGGAAAATACATCCTCGCATTGCTCTTCTTGTCAAAGAATAACTTCAACGTCCTCTCTCGTTTCCTTTATCTACTGCCCATTGATTATCCCTAAATGGATTCCTAACATTTTTCATGTCACAAAAGTGACAGGGGACTCGCATTTGCATATACTTCTACGGGATCTCAACCTAGCTTGTCCCAAAGATGATTTCCCTCTACCAGGCATTGACTAACTAGTTGATCTCACCACCAACCATGAAATTCTATCACTCATGGATGGTTTCTCGGGTTATAATCAAATATTACTTGCTCTAGAAGATCAACACAAGACTACCTTCATCACTCCTTGGGGGACCTTTTGCTATCGAGTCATGCCTTTTGGCCTTAAAAATGCATTGGTGCTACATATCAGTGAGCCATGACTTATATCTTCCATGACATCATGCATCGCATATTGGAAGATTACATAGATGATCTTCTTTCCAAATCCAAACATCAAGCTAAACACCGACCATCCTTAAGGTCATCTTTGACCTCCTCATCAAGTATTGTGTTTCATCTTCAACAAAATAAGTGCATCTTTTGGTACTTTTAGGAAAACTCCTTGGTTTCATCATTTCTTTGCATGGCATAGAAGTCGATCCTGCTAAAGTAAAGGCTATTCTAGAAATGCCTCCGCCTACTAATCTCTGAAAACTTGAAGCTTGCAAGGTAAGTTGCAATCAATTCATCATTTATCTCATAGCTTTCTAACCACTGTCAACCATTTCATCATCTCCTCAAGAAGGACGTCTCATTCAAATGGGATGATGAATGCCAAAAATCCTTTGATGCCTTAAAACAATACCTTCTTAACCATTAGTGTTCATTCCCCTAAGGATGACCAACCCTTTTACATATACATTTCCACCACTGACCATTCTTTAAGTGCCATGCTCACTCATCGTGATGAGAAACATGAGAGAAAGTGGTTTATTACATAATTTGTACCCTTTTGGACTATGAAACTAGATACACCCATGCTGAAAAACTCTTCTTAGCCTTAGTTTTCATCACCACCAAACTTCACCATTACCTACTCAACCACAAAACCTTCGTTATCACCAATACTGACCCCTACACTACATGTACGCCAAACCCTATCAAGCATCAATGTGTTACACACGTTGGATCATGCTTCTTCTGACCTCGAACCTCAAATTCATTCATCAAAAATCCATCAAAGGCCAAACCATCGCTGACCAACTAGCAAATGCACCTCTTTCTGGGAATCAACCCTCTAACTTGATTTCCTAGATGAATCCATAACTACCCTCTCCTTGGACGATACCACTTACCAAATGACCCTATTATTTGATGGCTCCAAATGTCAGCATGGGGGTGGGGCTGGTGTTATCCTCATTCCACTTGATGGTGAACCTATGCCTTTATCCTTCAAACTAGATTTTGATTATACAAATAATATCACCGAATATGAAGCACTTGTATTGGGTCTTAGGATGCTTATGCCTTAGATGTTAAGTCGATTAATATCTTTGGTGATTCCTAGCTGGTCATAAATCAAGTCAATGGTATATACCAGTGTCATAATGAAACACTTCAAAAGTATAAACATCACGTAGACATACTTTTGACCACCTTTGATGCATTACGAACTTCAAACCACCCCCTGTTCTACCAATAAGTTTGTGGATACCATGGCCTGCTTGGCTTCTTAGATACCCACTTCACCCACTAATTCTAAAAAAATCACAATACAAAGGTTACAATCACCCTCTTATTTACCTCGTGAGGTCTACTCCATCAAACCATTATGCACCTGACCCACGTGACCTTTGGTATAAGTAAATTTTGTAGACTACCTTTCCCTTTCCATTCTACCTTTTGATCTCACTCGTAATGGACAACATGCCTTTCTTAAAAGTGTCTCTCACTATGTCATCATGGGTGGTCTCCTTTATAAGTGTGGCTTCGATGGTATTCTCTTACGATGTCTTACAAGTTCTAAAATTCCCTACACCATCAAAGAAGTTCACGACGGAATTTGTGGAGGCCATTTTAGTGGTTTAGTTATCGTTAAATGCATTCTTCATCTTGGCTATTACTAGCCAACCCTAAACCATGACTGTTGTGACTATGTTAAATGTTGTGTGAAATGTCAGCACCATGTTAATCTTCATCACACACCTAGTCATGCTTTATAAGTCACATGGGACCTTTGGCATTTCTCTCAATGGGGTTTGGATTTGTCGGAGAGATCAATCCCCATTCTTCACAATGCCATCAATGGATTATAACCACTATTGAATATTACACTAAATGGGTAGAAGCCATCCCTCTCATTTCTACAAAAGCTAAGAAAATATGTGAATTCATCAACCATCACATCATTTTTCACTTTGGCATCCCTCACCGTCTCATCACTGATAATGGAAAGCAATTCAAAAACAAAACCCTACGTAAGTTATGCGACACTTTTGGCATTCAACTAAGTTTCTCATCACCTTATTACCCACAAACAAATGGCCAAGTAGAATCAACCAATAAAACTTTAAACAAAATTCTTATGAAAGTAGTTGACGATACTGGGAAGGATTGGCATACACACATTCCCTTCACCTTGTGGGCTTACCACACTAGTATTCACACCTCAACTATCACCACCACACTTTTTCTCTAGTCTATGGTACCGAGGTTGTCTTGCCTCTTGAAGTCTAGATTCCATCTCTCTCGCATCTCACTACAAGACATGCTCAACGATGATGACTTTCACCAAGATCATTTGGTGCAACTTGAGTTATTAGATGAACTGTTGTCTTAATGCTCTTGACCATCTCCAAATCTACCAAAAATGTATCAAACATGCCTATGAAAAATGTGTCCACGAATGAACCTTTCAGGTCGGTAACCTCGTCTGAAGGAAAATCAACACGTAACCAAAGAAGAAAAAATTAAATGGGGAAAATTTCTCCTAATTGGCTTGGACCCTATATCGTTACCCATGCCTATGGATCAGGTGTTTATCATTTATCTTCACTCGAAGGTAAACCCAAACCTGATCCTCTCAATGCCTTACATCTTTGACCATTTTATTGTTGACATCAAGTCCTATATCACTTTCTATCAATTGACCACTCGTCCCTTGAGCATTGTTCACCTTCCATATTACCTATTTTTTAGGATCAATGACTAAATAAGGATCATGTGATTACCCATCACCTTTTAACCTTATCTTCAATATGAGTACCATGGCTCTACTCACAACATGATTCTCATGGATACTTTTCATCTTTTTAAAGATGGAATCCCATGGTCATTCATCACTTGAAACCACCTCTTTCATAGTTAACCTCATGTGTGTTATGGTTTTGTCTTCTAAACAAGAACCTAATCTTCCTCTATAGTCTTTTCCATGACTTAAAATGTCCAAAAACAAAATGGGATTCAACTCCTTGAGTCAAACTTCCAACAAAAAGATGACTCCCTCAAAAAAGGGACATCTCTTCTCTCTATCTCGCCACTATAAATAGACTGCTCCCTTGAAGGAAAACTATATAAATTCATTACAAAAATATAATAAAATTTTCAGAAGCTTCCCACATCGATCAGCTTCATGAAGACCTCAAGGAGATAATATACTCATCCCATATAGACTTCCCGCATCGATTAGTCTATTAAAAACAAACAAATGAAGAAAATGATAAATTTTTCATCATGGACTTGCCTATTTTGATCCTGGGTTTCTTTCTAGGTGAACATACTGTCATACACTAAGTTACACTAACATACCACCCACTTTCACATCATTTCCTTTTTACCCTAGCTTCCTATCCGCTCAAGGGACTTTCCGCAACTGTGACATTTCATGATCATGTGACTTTCTTCACCCTTAGAATAGTCCATTATGCAACGCCTTTAGAGTCTTACGTTCATAAGCCCATCTGGGTATGGTAGACTCATTCGGGTTCTTATCAATTACGTGACTCTTTTACCACCTCTTACCATTTTCCTTCCTCATTACTTATTGATTATCCTATACAGGACCAGACCATCGACACCTACATTTTCACCTAAGACTCAACCATGCCTATGACCTAGACTCAACCATGCCTATGACCTACATTCAATCATGCCTAAAAACTACCAACCCATTCCCCTACTTCATCATATTCTTCCCTAGCTTATGGGAGAACTACATCGGCCTGAGGCCCCTTTTTTCCGGGGCTATGTAGGTAGCACTCGAGGGCATGGGGCCCTTAGAGGTTAGCTCAGCCACTCTTTACCCTAACCAATTTCCCCTTTCACTTTTCTATTCACATTCTACCTTAGTTTCCATTTTATATCAACAACTAGAAATTAAACCAAACAAGCATCAATTAATAAACATTTTTACCACATCATCAAATCATTCATTTATCATTTTCACATTTCCACTATAGAAAATATTTGGAAATTTAAACCATAACATGCATATACATCACCATTTGTCTCCCATGTTACCAATAACTTGGACATTAAATCAAAATTAAAACAAGACTCCATCATGCCTATACCTAACTCCACCATGCTAACCGACCTGACTCCACCATGCCTAAATGACCTAACTCAAACATGCCTAAGTGACCTGACTCCATCATGCCTAAACCAACCTAACTCAACCATGCCTATGACCTAACTCAACCATGCCTATGACCTAACTCAACCATGCCTATGACTTGACTCCACCATGCCTAAAACACCTAGTTTCCATCCATATACAACTAACAATCAAATTTTTCAACACAAGTACATCATCCACAATCATTGATCTCATCATAAAATTTTGTGTATCCATCCAATATACACTGATACAAAATAATATCAATCTCTCAAAACTCTCATATACAGCCTCACCATCTTGACACGTAGGCTAGTATATGATCAAAATCCCAAAAATATCATGTACATCCACGCTATCTTGGCACGTAAGCGGTATAATCAAAATGTACAAAAATTTGTATCCTAAAACATATGGTGACTAATCACCTAATATCCATATCTATCTCACCTATCTCCTCCTCCTCTCCTCCATTTGCACCCTACCAACATCTCTCCACCGAGCATGGGTCTAGCCCTCACCTCTTCCTGGCCTCACCGGTTGCAGTCCGGCCTCCGTGCGCTAATAACCTCTCCTTGAACCTGTCTATGGGCTCGTTGGCCCCCTGTACTCTCTACACTATGAGTGCGGGACCTAGTCCTCTCACTCGAGGCCTGTTGTGCTTTGTGTTCTACATAGGATGGGACATTTATCCCTATAGCCATCAAGTGATCTTGATAGTATCACGCCTCACCTAGGGCATCCTAAACTCATGCCATTAATCCGTGGTGTGGAGGCGCCATGGCTCTGCTGCCACCACCTGTGTACTAAGACTTGTTGTTAGCCTAAGTCCCTATGACAATAACTCCTATTCTTGACCCTATGCAGGTATATGTACCACCACATATCCTGGGTAGAAGTCGCAAAACCTCCCTGTAATGTAGTCACCTAGCCTATAAGGTGGCTACCTATGCCTGTGATGTTGTTAATGGGCTTTGAAACCTATGACCTGCTTTAAGCATAGAGTGGAAATATGCCCCATCTGTCCTAGCCCCCTGTGCACTTTATTGTGCCAGTTGTCCCTGTAAAATAGTCACTTTCCCTATCAAGGTAACTACCTTGTGCCTGTGCAGTGGCCAACTACACTCCCAATACTATCACATGTCCCTATAGTGCATCTCTCTGCACTATAACTGTACACAAATTTGGTTACCCCAGCCGTGGAGGTACCTCCTATAATTCTACAACCCACCATCATCTGTACCCATCAGTCACCCCTACATCATCAATCTGGCCATCCACCGGCATCTCCACCTAACCTGTTGGATCTGTAGGGTGAGGTAGAGGTAAAGGCCTCTCTACATCCTCTCGATAATACCATACAACCTAGGAAGGGCACATCTAGACTAATCCAAATTTTCACGGAATCTATCCCTGAATCATCTCATGCTCATCGGCACATCTACCCTATATCCACCATACTAAGTGGCAAACCCCATGACTCCCACCCTCATACCTCTAAATGTTGGGTAGCCCACATATGGCCGCCACACGATATCCAATGCATATAGCCCCTCCAACCTCTACCTATAATGCATGACATCATAGGTCACCTCCTCACCTCATCGTGATAGTCCCCACTACCACCCACCTCTGTAGCCTACTCTCTGTCCACCTCTATGCCAATCTACTATTGAAATCCTGGCCGCACTATCACAATGTGCTCATAAGCCCAATAATGCAACAAGAAGGTACAACATAAGCCATAGCGGTGCATCCTCTAAGTAACCCCAAAGCTCTCTATACAACTGCACCAAATAGGTAGGTGCCCAAGCAAAGTCAGACCCGATCCTCCACCATCTCTGAAAAACCCCATAAAACCTCGGGAAACCGGCCACCCTCTGAATCAAGTAGAGCATAGCACCTACCTACACACCATCATCAATCAATACTACCAACCGCATCTCCTAGGTGTGTTGCGTACATCACCCTATATACAAGGCTTGCATTGTGCTCAGTCAACTCAATCACCATCTCCCAAACACAATGATCATCTCCTCGAAGGCCACATCAGCCGACACTATATACACTGGCTCACCAAAAATCAAAAACCATGTAATATCCGGTAGACATCCTCCAGCATGATCATCATCTCACCGGTAGGTAAGCGGAAAGTGTTGGTCATGGCATCCCATCTATCGATGAGTGTGACCATGAGGCTATGATCCCGTCGGATATCTACCTATACCACCTAATGCCAACTAGGCCAACCGCTTGAATGTGTCCCCACTCCTCCATGGTGACACAAGGTCGTATCTCCCCCAATAGTAGTGGGAATATGTCCCACATCATCAGTTGATGTCGTGCCTACACCCATACAACTCAACCATGTCAAAATGCCACACCTATCTATTCTATCCCTACTTCCTTAACCTATCATCTACCCTGCGCCCATTTACCCCAACCCCATATTACTTTACCTAGGACATCACTTACCTACCTAACCCCTTTCCTCCTTCCTCTCCTTTGGTCCCTCTTATACCCCATTTCTACCCATTCCTATTTTCCACCCACTCTTTACCCTCCCACCCTAGCCTCGCCCAGTTATGCTGACCGATATCAGTCATGTTTGACCGCTATCGGTCACACATGACCGAAATCGGTCACCTAGATGTGACCGATGTCGGCTTACTCCCCGACGATGTCGGTCACCCTTGACCAACGTTGGTCTCTATTTTCAGCTCCACAACCAAAACCCCATGCCCCCAATTTTTCAAAACTTTAAAAACAAACCCTAAAACCTACCCCAACACCCAACCAACCCACCCAAAATTATTTTTATTACCTAAATCACCTATGTGGCCTCTCCCCATACCAAAATCCATTCATTTTACTCACATTTTCAAAATTTTTTATACACCCCCATTCTTTCCATTTTTACCTAAACAATTTAATTCAAAACTACACATGGATCGAATCCTACCTCTACACGTAGGTGCCTCCTCCGGGATGTCCAGTCTCCCACTACTGGATCTCCCACACCTCCACCTATTGATGCCATGTCTCTAATCAAACTCTCGGTCCTTTGACCAATCCAATCACTCGAGAATGATCTCGTGGCCCCATCCACCTACCTCCTCCAACCCACTCAGATACCTCCAACTCAAGCGTAGTACCACACCTTGTCCTTTTCTTCACAAAAAAATGCTTAAACTAATTCACTCTATCATTTTCTATGAAGTAGACAAGTTAAAATGAATCTGTAATATACATATTTTTACTTTTTACCCTACCCCCGACTTTCGACCGAGCGTCGGTTTAATTTGACCGACATCGGTCATGTGCCCTAGTCAACCACGGTTGGTTTCCCTAGACCGGCGTCGGTTTACCATAACCGGTGTCGGTTATCATTTTTGACCCCCTCACTCCACAATGCACCACATCTACTTTCCCGTAAGCTTTTTCCACCTAACCCACCGTTGACCCTGACCTTACACCTCCCCCATGACCTTATTACTTATCACCCAACCTCACCATCAGTTGGGGCATGTTTATTCCCCTCACGTGGCCCTACCTACAACACTACACCCCACCTACCTACACAACCATTGATTATGTGGACACTCCAATTCACTCACTTGTTGCATCTTGTGATGACGATACTTGTATTGTTCCACCTAGTAATGATAACTACAACCTCATACATATACCTATTTGGCCTTGCTAATCTTTCTTTTTCCTACAACCATTAGTACCAACACACCTTTTATCATTACGGCCACCCATTGAACCATACCTACAAGCTCAACCTACCCCTACATTCCCTTTGTTGTGTCTTAGGAATTGGTATTTTACCTATACCTTGGCCTTACCCGTGCCATGACCTATTTACTTGAACCCGACCTACTTGGTATGACCATTGACCTTATGCACTCGTTATACCTTGCGATGTTGTTACCTATGTTGTTTTAGCCTACCAACCATACCTTTCCTATTGTCGTGCCATTTATCCCGACCAAATATTTGGTGTGTACAGAACATACCTAAACATTCTACTCTACCTACGACCTACATTGTGTTTCTATACCATATCCTATACCTTGGATACCTAACTCACTTCACCCTTGTTTAGATAAATCTATCAACCTTGGACGATGTAGAGTTTGCAAGCTCTTCAACTTGGTACCATGTTGCAATCTATGTGTGCATGCATTTGATTTCCATTACCCATGACCCGATTTTGACCACGGCCCACTACCCATTACCCAAGTTGACCATCACTTGGTCCCATAGTACTCATCCCCTTCCCCACCTATCTTCACCAACTACACCTTTATCAAACCACTCATTGATTTCATCTTACACCTCATCAGTGCCCGGTTTGAGGGGGATCACCTCACCCACACATGGGGCAATCACTTCCTATTTTTGTTAGTGTCGCTTACCAATACAAGCTATGCAACAAAAAGGGGAAAAATTTAGACATAAAAATTAGGTCACACTCCCCTTGGTCCCTTTTCGAATAGCCAACTTAAACATATTCACCTAACCATGACCCCCTAGCCCACATTAACATTAATTTAATTATTTACAATTAAATTAATACTCATCCTCACTTCATTCATTATTTAAATACCTTAATTAAAACTAATTTCCACCTCACCTAGACACCTCACCACAAACCTATTTTTAGCATATTTCCCCTTTTTAGGACTCAACACTCACCATAACTAACCACATGCCCGCTCATTAAAAAATGTAACGTTTTGATCCATGAGAATAGACTAAGCTAGCCTAAGAGGATCGCCAAGATCTAGCATTTTTAGTAAACCTAGGATTTCCCCCACCGTAACCGATGTCGGTCAACCCTAAACCGACGTCGATCACCCTAAATTGTCATCGGTTACCTTATATTCCTTTTGGTAACCTTGTTTGAGAGGTTGGACACATTCTCGAGTTTTGGAACAAAGGAGATCTACATGCAAGAAAGAACCAGATCCCTTTTGCACATCCAAACAGCGATATCCAACACAAGATCTGATCTAAAGGTATTTTCATTCACAATAGCATTCGGGAAGCACTACTTGTCGAGCACCGAGCACCATTCCACATATCAACCTGTCATCAGTATCTCCAACCACCTCTCCACCACTACAAGGCATTTAGAACCCTTTTGAACTCCAAGTAAGTTGGTTTCTCCTCTGTCACTTATAGTTGTATTCTCTATTTTCCTTCATCTATTTACTGTTTTTACTTAGATCTATCCCTCACTTTCTCTCTATCAACCACCCCATCACACCCCACCTAAACTTCACAAAATCCTATCCCAAAACTACCTCCCTCCTAGACCTTACAAACATCCTCCAAAATCTCTATGCAATCACAGAGAGGACCCAAAACTCATTCTACAACATCTTCCAGTTCCCCACAGTCACCAACACCAGTTAACCCTAACCGTGGTCATTTTTCCTACACGAGATATTGGTCTACTTAATCCATTATCATATGACTATTAACCCAACCTAACAACTCAACCCATAGCCTACCCCAAACCTCACTCAGAATATTACCACACCTATTTTGGACCTATCACCTCACCCTCCCCCACAGATACCTTTCCAACTCTCTGTTCCAAGATAGAAGAGAGCCCAAACATCCTCCACATTAATTCCTATCACTTTTCCCAGTTACCGATATCGGTCATCCTAAACCGGTAGCGGTCCTACCTAAACCGACATCGGTCACCTTAATTGGTGTCGGTCTCTGTGTTTCATAATACTTTTCCAGACCAACAACCTAAGTATCACACCCAAAATAACCCAAAATCTCACCCAACCTTTCCAAGACTCTATCTATGACTTGTAGACCACCTACACTACTTGCAACCCAATCCAAAACCTTTACCTGCATAGCATTTAATTATTTAATTGGATCAATGTTGATAGTAATCTAAGGCACCCAAATCAGAACGCTAGCACTAGATTATTTTATTCACATGTTTAAGTTATTTTATATTGATTTATAAATAATGGATTGATGACCTTCCAAGAAGTACCATACTTCTTGGATCTAGCATACACTAGGTAGTCCACTGTCATATGTTATTTAACTCTCTTTTCATGGTCTTGTTGTGTATTTAAGGTAGTTCCTCCTAGCTAAAAAGAATGCTCTCACAATCAGCATTGGATCTTGCAATTTACTTAAGTATTTTCCATTTCTTACAAAATTTGAGTGAGATACCTTGTTGTGTATGCTTTTTCCTTGCGTATTAGGACGATTTGGGAAATCAAAAACAACATCTTATCTCCTTTATATGACATATTAGAAAATTACTAATCTTGGTATATAGGAAAAATTCATGTGTCAAAGAATCGAGATCAAAACCATGCTAACATGTTTGATGTAGGTTTCAAAGGTGTGAAAAACTTCATTAAATCTAAGCAACATAAAAAAACACGTCACTTTCATCACCTTTGTATTACAATTTTCGAGAAAAGGGTACGTCCCTATCGGCTTAACTATAACATAACATCTTTGGTATAACGCCTTAAGCTAACACAATGGGAGTGGTTCTAGGAACCCTAAATTAATCCACCACTAAGTAACCTCGTTGGATGAAACAGGAAGTGCTTCACTTACCCACTTGACTAGTTTTTACATTGTAAGTTTAGAGTCAAAGTTGTCTATATCGCGACCCCAATGATGATACAACTGAACACACTAGTTGCTCATTATATCAGAAGGGGGTAAAGTAAAGTCGAGATACTCCCAAATTAGTTAGTGTGACTCTTTGGGTAAATCGAGCTCACATTTAGACAAATTATTGACACCTAGTTGAGTGATCTTATTAGGAAAGCCATTTTGTCTTGGAGCCCACTTTACTAGTCCATTATCACGTCTTGTCGAGCCATCATAAAGTGACGAATTACTTGGAGTCTAAACCTTATTTTTCGAACAAGGAAAAGAGTCCACTTGAGTTAGATCTAAGTTTCTTTCATCACGAAATTAAATGATGTATCACTTAGCTTGGTTTCTTTCTCGCCTTCAAATGAGGTGAAACTCTGCCCAAGTGGCACTTAGTTTATTTTCATCTTTTATTCATACCCTTGCATTATTGCTATCCATTTTTCATGAGAAGGAAGCATACCCCACAATTCTAATCAAGGACAGTATTCACCACTTTTTTGTCCATTTACACCCATCCATGTTTGAAGTTGGGTTGTTAAACGTCTAAAGTGTGCACATACATTTTCTTGTCTTTGATAGCCATTTTATCTTGATTGCAAGATCACCTTCATTGACATGTGTGTGCATGGTTTAATTTAGCTAAGTTAAGAAAGTTAGAACTAACACCTAGTAGTCCTAAAACAAAGCTAACTCAAATTCAATACACCATCATTCTTAGAGCTTAAGCAAGACTAATCTACTAACATCCTTACATTAGAACATGAACAAATATTCAAACTAACATGTTAATCCATTAATATCTATCTCTATTGAATGCTAAAAATGAAATGAACCTATTTAGATCCTTAGCAATCAAAGGTTTTATTGTATTTTGAATCCCCAAGGTTTTCAAGAATGGATTCTTGTCAATCCATGACTACAAGACCATTTGACATATCCCCATATGACTTCAAAACTTGGGTGGATGAATACAAGAAATGAAAGTAGCTAGCTTCTCCAATGAAGAATGCTCCAAGATGACAAATGGCTATAGCTTATTTGCTATATGCTCACTTTTGTTTCTCAAGGAATAGGTGTAGGTGTAAAGGTAGGAGGAGGGATCTTTATATAGCCCAATGGATAGAGGAATCTCTACATCCCTTTATATGTGGGATAATAGATATGTTGAGTTAGTTGTGGATAAGGGGGGTTTAGAAAGGGTTGAGTTAACTTTAGGAGAGTTTAATCTGTCCCTTAGTGACTCATGGGGATAAAGGGGGTTTATTAATTAACCAAAGTGAGTAATTAATAGGTGTGCAAGCTTATAAAAGCTTTTAGAAGAATATTAGCATTATTTAGACTATAGAGGGAATTAAATCAACTAAATAATGATTTATTGATTTAATGAAAGGGGAAGCTAATTAATTAATAATAATTAATTAGTCTAGGTAGAAGGAAGGATTAATTAATGAAGGTTGTTAATTAGGGTATTTTTGAATAGAAGACTTAATTAATTAACGTAATGTAATTAATTAATGATGACAGGAGAGAAGATGAGCACTATTGATGATGTGTTGCCAATTTGTGGGAAAGGGGATAATTAGCACAATTTAAGTATTTAAATTATTCAGACTAAATTATAGGTGTCTACATTTTCCCCTCTTTGGGGTGGTGTAAATGACACCACTTCAAAGATAGTAGAAGGATAAAATTTTGAAGGGGTAGAAGAAAAATTATTAGAAGTGAGAGATGCCCCCTTGAGTGTCAATGGGGTGATGAAGGAAGATGATCGACGAATGAAAAAGGTGACAAATGGATAGAAGAAAGGAGAGGGCAGGATGCCCCAGGTGAAGTGGAAGAATATTGTTGATAGGAGGGTGATGTAGAAGAAGTGTGGGGAAGAAGAGAGAAGAAGTAGCTTTCATCCTTTGCATTGGAACAACTGTAGCGTCATCATATTGCCAAAGATCTACGTCATCGGTCCTTATTAAAAATATAAGCATATGACAAAAGTAGGATGACATGAAAATCCATACTACAAATAATTCTCCATTGTTAAAATGCCCACTCAGTGCAACATACAAAAATCACTGCAATATGACAAGGAAATAAGCTCATTTAACAGGGAAAACAAGTACAAACACACATATTCCAACCAACAATGGTCAAGACAGTTGTACAAATATTTTTTTATCAAGTTGAATATTTCCACATGGTCATGATTGATGAAAAGGGTTAAAAATGATACCCGAGAAAGGATACATGTAGGGGAAATAATGATGGACACCGGGTACATGGAGAAAACTTTGCGCCATGAAACAACACCAGCAACTAGATGTACCCAGTACATGGATGAAGTAAGCAAACTAGCTTTGCAATTGGTTGTGAATCTAATTATCCGTGAGTCATGTGATCGGTGAAGATGTGAAAATTTCCAGAAGGATATGGAAAGAATACCGTGTGAAAGACACAAGTTTCAGTCGTTATAAGTGGGTTTACCTATTTTTGTAGGTTTTATAATGTTTAGGATTTTGTTGGAAAATTTTAATATGTTTTTGGATTTTGGATGGATATAATTTTTTTTTTGCTTTTTCAAATTGGTGGATGTGGGACACGTAGAAAAAATTAGAAGAATCGGTATGAATCGCCCGAGACGTAAAAAAATTGCCTCAAGGGGAAGAAAGAAGAAGTAGGCGACAAAGAATGTCCCTGACAATGGAAAAATTAATGAAATAATTATTTAATAAAAATAATTATTCGGTGGGGTGTGTAGAGGAAGGAAATCACCTAGAAGCAATAAAAATTGTCCTAGTGAGAAGAAAGGGGTACAGGGATTTAATAAAAAAATCCCTAACACAATGAAAAATGAAAGAAAAATAATTATTTAATTAAAATAATTATTCGAATAGAAGAGAAAACGGTCAAAACAAGCCTCCAAGTATCACGGTCGTGAAAAATGGCTTGATATACCCCACCGGGGTAAATCACCGCGACCAATTCATTTATTCACGACCATTGCCAAAAATTTACCGCGAGACCACGATAGCGGCGAGGATAATGGTGAGGGCACGAGACTACCCGAGATGTCTTGACACGGTTCGGGGTATGACCAACATGTTGACGATGACGTCTTTGTGAGTAGCCTAACCCTCTTTGTCAATTATTGTAATTAATGCTAGAATAGGGGTTAGATTAGGGTATGGCACATGCCTATGCATGTGTGGGGGCAAAGGTGTCCTAATGATGGCACAGTGTCCCAATAATGGTGTAGGTGTCCCAATGATAGGGCAAGCGACAAGAGATGTGTACGTGCACGCGCGTACACCCTCAATGCATGCATGTGCCCGCATACACCAAAATGATAGCACACACACCACATATACACACATGTGTGCATGCATAGACACACAAAATGGCACAACTACCCCTAGGATGATGCATGCACGCACACAATAAAATAATAGCACACACGCCACATACGAGACACATGCGCACACACGCGAACACGCATGACGCACAAAATGGTGCAACCACCTCTAGGAAGATGCACGCATGCACACGCGTCAAAATAATAGCACACACGCCACATAGGGTGCACATGCCCTAAATGGCATGCAGCACATAAAATAGATGAATGAGAGAAGAAATTTCCAAAAAGGATGACACTTAGAAGAAAATTAAGATTTGTAGATGAATCTTAAAGAATGATAGGCAGGACTTAGAAGAAATGTTAGTAGCTAACATACAGAATGGTTTTGTTTTGCAGAGACGGTTGCCCATATTACATGAGACATGAGAGCGAAACACCGCGCATAGCGGAGGTAGAGGGGATTATGTGCCGATAAGATCGGTCTTGCGATGGCTATACTATCTATTGGAGGTGGTGGGCCTTGGCCTGTTGCTCATATGCCTTCCATCACACTAGATCATGGGCTACTTACCACGTTGATTGAGCAGTGGCACAATGAGAGCCAGTGCTTTAGGCTCCCGACATGAGAGATGATAGTTACTTTAGAGGATGTATGGCGGATCCTGCGCGTACCTATTATAAGCTCGATGATCGAGTACATGAGTGACCTTGGGTAGATCAAGGTAATGATCAGTTATCTATTTAACCGTGATGAGATACCCCATGATGGCATGACAGTTTCGTTACATGAGTGTATAGCTGATCCGACATTGCACCGAGGGCCACTTTACGTGATGGCACTTATCAGTGGGTTTTTTCTCACTGATAAGACATGACATCCTTTTCGATGGGTTTGATGACGCTGGTACATGGAGTATTCAGTGGTGAGTGATACTGTTGGGGCCAGTGCATACTAGCACATCTATACTGGGATCTACATTTGATTACCTACCACCGTCGTCGAGGAAGCAGGTGGGGCCACCTCCTTACTATAGATTTGGTCTTGGGATCACATAGCGATCGGGTGTCCTATAGGTGCATTGCATGCCCGAGTCCTAGAGGAGCCGACATACATGGCTTGGGTTTCTGTAGGTGATGACATACAAGGGCACCTAGGTAGTGTGTACCATTATCGACGAGAGTTTGATGAGCTACTAGACAAAGATATTATATGGAGGCCTTACAGGCATATATAGTGGCCCGAGGATAGAGAAGAGCTTGGTGTCTGTACGGTGGAGCACTTTCTTCTTAGTAGTCACAGCTACATCATAGAGTTTTATAGAGTAAACCGATGTCGGCGATATATAGCTAGCGAGGGTGCGGGGGTTCACATGCCAAATTTGTGGTAATCCCGCTAAAATGCAAAGAGGCAGACTATGGGGCCATGTATATAGGTGGCTCAAGCTAGGGCTAGCTTTTTATAGATGGTACCACAGGCATGGGACCCAGCCCAACAGATCATAGATCCGTGTACTACTGGTGACTATATGGATTGATATGCCATTGTTTTACCACAGTGCGACCATACCCGATGAGGCAGGGGAGCGGGCGCTTGGCCACCACTAGAGCTCCCTTACAGCGGTGACGAGGGGGAGGGTATAGTAGCTTGTGACCCAGATGATCCAACTGATGGGCAGCCACATGATGGGCGGGATGCAAAGCACAAAGGTGCGGGGATAGAGGCAAAGAAGGATGAGTACAAGCACATGCAAAGTGTCCAGGTGCTTATATTATGAGATCGGGGATAGGCCTCTAGACATGTATAAGGATAGATACAAGGATAGGCCCCTATGGTGCATCGGTGGTATAGATAACCACCAAATAATAGCAAGAATCGCAGCAAGTTCTGACTAAGAGAGATGAGGCCCGATCTCACATTTTGGTAGTGATAGCAGAGCAAGACTAGGCCAGAGCCCAGGGAGGAGATGGATCTATTCACTTTCAGCATATACACAGCAGATGGAAGCCCGGATGGCCTAGGTGGCGATCCTACTATACTAGATGTAGGCTCACTATAGCCCATGATACTAGAGAGAGATCAACCGAGGCGAACGGGCGGTGGTTCAAAGCCGAGGTTTCTTAACTATCAGAAGAGATAGCATCCTTCCGACACACATATGGCATAGTAGTGACGGCCCGCACGCATAGAGGCTTGGCTACGGTAAAGGGTAGAGCTTCTTATTACCAATTCTTGTATTATGAGGTAGTTCTAAATGAGCGGCGGGCACCTTCATATAGTCGACATTCGATCGAGTGTGAGGTCGAGAGGCCTCGGGCCTCGGTGAGAGCAGCCAGGGCAGCCTACTGAGGCCACCCGGCTCACGATCTATGGGTCCTCCACGGGGTAGACCAGCTTGCCCATCCTAGGGCTCCAGTCATCCCTGAGTGATTAGTGTATTGATACATTTACCTCTTGACAAAGGCTATGAGCATCATGTGCTCGATGTATGAAATTTTTCTATACAACATTTTTTTATTCGACATTCTTTGATATATGCCTCTAATGAAGGCAGTAGCATTCTTTGATCGATGTATAGCATTTTTGATGTACGCCTTAGATGAAGGCATTTTTGATGTATGACATTCTTTGATATATGCCTCTGATGAAGGTAGTTTTGATGTATTTATGATGCATATCTTTGTTGAGACAGACATACTACACATGTATATATATGGACATTTTTGACATGACACATGTGTTATGAGATGATGGATGTTATTGTTGTTTTGATTGATTATATGGATTTATGGATGTGTAATGATGTTATCTGATTTGATTTCACATTTATATATATCTTGATATTTGATGCATTGCATGCGCTTTGATTTTGTAGATGATAGATCCGCAGTGATATCAAATATATTGCCCATGTGATGTGGTAGATTTAGTGGACGGGATGATATGATGATATGGGTGTGGGGGGATAGATTTTGCTATTTACTATCCCTCTTGCCCCCATTTTATGATACGATATGTGATGATTAGCATAGCATTCATGTATGATGTATACTTAGCTTTTTATTTATATGATGTATAAATGATGTTATATGTGATGATATTTATGGAGATATGATGATGTGATAACAAAATGATGCACATGCAACAAGAAGACACAATAAAATGCTAACAAAAACATAATGAACCAACACAACAATGTACCACTATTCACCAAAGATGCAAAAACATACTTCAATATGCACAAGTAAGAATAAATCTAATCTAAGCAAGAAAAGATGAATCCTAACAAAGTATGTCTAAGAAACAAAATATACAAATACACAATCATGAAGCAACTATACAAGCAAACAAGCAAAACAAGAAACAAGATAAAGGAAGTAAACTAAAGTGAATGTTTTTGTAAGATTATTTTGTAAAACAATTTTCTATTGTTTTGATTTTTGTGAAACAATTTTCTATTGTTTAGATTTTCTAACATTTTTGAATGTTTTGTGTTTTTCTAACATTTTTGAATATTTTTGTGTTTTTCTAACATTTTTAATGTTTTTCTAACATTTTTGAATGTTTTTGTGTTTTTCTAAGATTTTTGAATGTTTTTGTGTTTTTCTAACATTTTTTAATGTTTTTGTGTTTTTCTAACATTTTTGAATGTTTTTGTGTTTTTCTAACATTTTTGAATGTTTTTGTGTTTTTCTAACATTTTGAAGCTATGCACAAGTAACCAAGAAAGCGTGGATGCCCCCAGTGTTAGACGGGGAATATACAAGGGCAAGTGCCATGTACTTATAAACAGGAAGGTGAATTTGCAGAAGTGCCCCCAGCGTGAGATGGGGAATAGACAAAGATCATCCCTTCACAGATGAACAAAAGGAGAAAAATGGATCAAGGCTTGACAAGACTAGGCTCACAGGGAATCTCGGATGTAGATGCGGAACTAGCCCTAGGCTAAGTAAAAGTACCCTCCATATGCAAGATGCTTGTGAACAACGAATCCTCCTAAGGCGCCAGAAACTAGTTTTCACCAAAGGACTTATCCAAAGTACCACAATTGCGTGGTTTTCACTTATGGATGACCTGTTTTCTCTTTTTCGTTTTTCTCTTATTTTAATTTTTTTGTGTTTTGATCATTTTTACTATGTTTTTGTTTGATTTTCTAATTTTCATGACATGTTTAAGCATAGAACCACTTAAGGTGCATGGAATTTATGGGCTCATGGAGCTCATCACCATTGGAGTGGGCAAGTTTGTATGCTCCTATGCCATATTTGGCCCCTGATGACATAAGGTCCTAACCAATGTGGTTCGAACTTGCCTTTTTCTCTCTTTCTGCCCTTGTGTTCAACTGATTTTCTTTCATGACCAAATCACAAACTAACGAGGTATGATTCTTTTGTTATAATTATGAGAAACTCTCGTTACGATACACTTTAAGATGATTTAGGGTGTGGATGCACTTCTCATCCAGAGTTCCAACTCTTCCGGTCTAGCCACTCTACAATCCTCACCTTGTCCAGATAATCCCGAAGAGAGATTCGTAGGGAAGGAAGCTCGATTTTTAACGGGATGATAGATTCCACTCCAAATACCAGGGAATATGGTGTTGCACTAGTAGGAGTGTGAATAGAGGTCATGTAAGCCCAAAGAGTGAGTGAATTTACAAATTCTAGTTGCGTCATGTCTTACTTACCATCTTTTTCATGATTCGAACTAAAGTCTTGTTAATGGCCTCGGCCTATCCATTTCCTTGGGGGTAATACGGTGTATACCACTTTAATATTATTTGAAATCGATGATAGATATCTTTCATGGTCTTATTCTTGAATGATTTGTCATTGTATCAAGAACTATGGTCTGCATGAATGCCATACTAGCAAATAAGATGATTCATGATGAACTTTGAGATCTAAGCACCGTTACATAGGTCAAAGGGACAGCTTCCACCCACTTGGTAAAATATTCAATAGTTGTAATGATGTGGGTGTGGCCATCGATGAAGTTGGGGTAAGCTTCCTATTAAATCAAGTCCACATTTAGAAAATGGCCATGGGGTCGTGATGGGTTACAATGGGCATTTGTGTGGGGCAAGGATGAAATTTCCATACTTCTGACAGAGTACACACTTCCACACATAGTTACAGTAGTTAGTTTCCATGGTAGGCCAATAGTAGCCTACTCTCAACAATTTTTTGGCTAGAACCATCCCGTTTGTGTGGTCTCCACACACCCCTTTATGCACCTCTTTAATCACTTGGACTGACTCTGTCTTATCAAGACAACATAACAAATTTTCGTCCTAGCCACGATGATAGAGCTTACCTCCTAAGAGGGTATAGTAGGCTATCTGGCGGATAAGGCTTTGTTTCTCGAGAATGGGAGATGTCAGGAGGGAATGTGTTGTCTTTAAGGTAAGTGAAAATGGGTTCATACCATGGGGAATTGGGACCAACAACATCACAAGCCAGATAAGATTCTAGCATGTCATACGAATGCTAGCGTAAATTTTCAACAAAAAATTACATATCATTCCTTTCTGGTGGAATGTGTAGCATAGAACCTACAGTTTTCATAGCATCTGTAGATCTATTTTGTGCTCTTGGAATCTGTTCAAACGTGATATGCACAAAATACTCTTTCAAAGTTTCGACCAGCTTTTTATAAGGGATGAGCTTCTCATCCTTGACTTTGTACTCATCATTGACTTTTTGATGATTAACTGCGATTCACCAATGATTTTAACATGATGGATGTCCCATTTGATTATAAGCTTCATCCCAGTGATGAGCACCTCATACTCTGCAATATTATTCATGCAAGGAAAACCAAGGTGAAAATCCTGAGGTATGGGGTCACCAAAAGGAGTAATTAGTATCACACCTACCCCTAAACCATATAAAGTAAAATATCCATCAAAGTGTACCTACCACATGATGGATTCCTCAATGTACAGTAATGAAGCATCTGGCAAATCCAGATTCACAGGTTCTATTCTTTGTAAAGGTGCTTCGTTAACTAGTCGGCGAGTAGTACTGTCCCTTGACCAAGTTTTGGTGCACAAACTCGATTTCAAATTCACTCAGTAGAATGATCCAATTAGCCATTCTACTGAGGTGAGGTTGGGTTTAGATAGCAGGTATTTGAGCGGGTCAACCTTTGATATAAGCTTGGTTTTAGTATTTAACAGGTAATGGTGAAGTTTTTTAAAGTTAAAAACTAGAGCCAAACAAGCTTTTTTAATTTGAGGATAGTTGAGCTCATAAGAGATGAGAGTGCGACTGAGATAGTATACTATTTTTTCTTTGTGGCCGAGGTCATACTAGGCAAGCAAAGACACCAATATAAAATTGATTAGCAAAAATAAATAGCAGAGAGCGGCTCACCGGGAGTTGGGGGCATGAGGATAGGTGGATTATCCAAGTATTACTTAAGCAGGGTGAAGGCCTAATGTTGCTCTGGTCCCCAAATAAAGGCAACATCATTTTTAAGTAGGTGAGTGAACGAATGGAACTTATCGACAAGTTGGGAGATGAGGTAGTGAATAGCCTATATCTTTACTTGCAAGCTACGCAATTGTTTAATGTTTTTAGGAGGAGGCATTTTAGTAATAGTAGTAACTTTAGCAGGGTCTACCTCAATCCCTCTTCCTAATACAATGGCGAGTAACTTTCCGATAGCATGTCAAAGACACATTTCTTTGGGTTCAAATGGACTTTGTACTCGCGGGAAAAATAGCAGGTGGTCTACCCTTGTCTTGGATATCCTGATAATATCATCCACATAGTCTTCCATGATGTCATGGATCATATCATGAAAAATTACCATCATCTCTCTTTGATAAGTTGCTCCTATGTTTTTAAGGCCAAATGGCATTACTTGATAATAAAAATTACCCCAAGGAGTTGTGAAGGTCATCTTGTGTTGATCTTCATCGGCTATCTTGATCTGATAATACCTTGAAAATCCATCCATAAGAGATATCATTTTATATCATATATTTGAATCAACAATCATATCGATATTAGGTAATGGAAAATCATCCTTTGGGCATGCCTTATTTGTCTCTCGAAATTGGTAGAGATTCGATCCCAACAGCTTATTTTGTACGGGGATAATATTTGATATCCATTCAGAGTAATCAATTGGCCGAATGAATCTTGCTACAAGAAATCTTTCTAACTCTTCCTTAACTAGGAGAGCTACCCTTAGGTGCATCTTTCTGAGCTTTTACTTGATGGGCTCAGCATCTCATGTCTACAACTAAGTTGTGCACAACCAAAGTTGGTCTAATCCTGGCATATCCTTATAGGACCATGTGAACACAACTATAAATTCCCAAAACAACATAGTGAATGTTTTTCTCATGCGGAGAGCGAAGCTCCCAACTTGACTATTTTCGGGTCATTTTTCGTGCCAATGTTTACATCAATAGTCTCTTCTACCAATAATTTTGAAAAATCCTCCATACATGTAGGATCAGGAGGAAGGTTAAGATCTTCTTCCAAGGATGTCTCTATGATATTTTCACCCTTGGTGTGGTCACTTTTTTTCCATTGATTTTTGTACTTGTTTTTCAAATGAGCACCTTAAAGAGGTTTTCACCGCATGACTTGGACTTTGACTTTTTCTGAGGCTTTTCATTGGAACTTTTTCCCTCGGTTTTTCTTAAATTTTACTAACCACAAAGCTCATCTTCATCTCGAAATAGGCGCAGATATCTAAGTCAATGTAGAAACCCTTTTTGTGATCTCTAATGGCAATTGCATCCCGAATGCCCATGAATTCTACAATGGCTTCATCATTTTCAAATAGATCTAGTGACACATGACGTTGTTGGTCTCATTCAACAAGGAAAGGGTGGACAAGGTCAATTTTAGATTCAGGTAGGGGTTATGGTGAGGACAGCGATATTCATGAACATGGTTCGTGGAGGCAAGATCCTCATATTGGCTATAGTGGGAATTTGTATCATTGTCTAAATAGTTAGAGCTATCTTTGCGCTCAGAACATGTGGCATCTTGATTATTAGGGTGTGACCCATAGGGCCAAATGTCGATGCCATACCTTTTTGTCTTAAAATGTGGGATAGAAACTGGTTTTCACCTTGCTCATTCCTTCCATATCCTAGACCTTTATAGCCCATGGAATACATCATTCGGCTAGACATCTCATACTCGGGGTTTGGTAAGCAAGTTGGTTGAGTATCTCATTATCCAAAATAAGCCCCATGCTTATTTTTGGCTAACTCCTCCTTCTTCTCCTTTATTGGCACTTAAATGAATTTTTGGCATGCTTCAAGGACTCAAAAGATTTTGGAAATGATCCCATCAGGTAGGATTTTCGTCACCTTTCCAGAAGGGTAAAATTTTCCTCCCAACTCCAAATATTTTGAAAGTTATGGCCTGACAAATTTTTCTGGGGAAAATTTCCTTGGCAGACTCACGGACCAATGGGACAATGACACGTGGCAGCAGGGCATGGGATCTTTGGAAAAAAATTTCCCAAATTCAAAAAGGGAAAATTTAAAGTTTCGGCCTGCCAATCCATTTTTGCCCTAATTTTGCCCTAAATCTTCAGAGGGCCATAACTTTTGATCTAAAGCTCAGATTTTTGCGTTCTTGGTGTCATTGGAAAGCTGGTGAAATTCTCTACACGATGGGGTGCTCAATTTTGAATTTTGATGGAGTTTTGTGGTGAAAATTGAGAAAACGTCTCTGGCATGGGAAAAACATAGAAATGACATCCAACCACCAAAAATTAATGCAGTATGGCACCCATCTTTCTCCAGCATGGCTTGAATGCATTGGGAAGTGGATTTTCAGAGGTTCCCTTGCATTTTTAATGAATCTTGTCGGTGGTTGAAGTCAAAAAATCAGATTTGCCCACATTTTTTTCCTTTCTTCATTCGGCTCGATGGTTAAAAGCCAATTTTGGCTCATTTGTAATAGGTGGTTGTTCATCATTCTTCTCTGCCCTCCCTTATTTTCTTCTCCAGGGTCGAAAATGGAGTTAGAACCTCCTCCCATGCTCTGTAATGGTATTTTTTTGCCTCTTACTAGCTAAATGATGTTCTGTGCAAACTTTTGGAGCAATAAAAACATGTTTTGTGATGCATTTGTCCATCCTTGCTCATTTTTTCTTGTTTTCTTCTTGCCTCTCTTCATTGTAGGTATTTGTGCATGTTTGGATGTTCATTACAGGTTTTAGAGAAATTTTGTGTTCATGGAGTTTTAAGACATTTTTGTGTGAAAGTTATCTTTGGTTTTGTGATACACTTGTCCATCATTTCCATTGCTCACCTCTTCTTGTTCCATGGCGTTTTGATAGATGTTCAAGCATTTTCCTTCTTTGGTGTATCACCGTTTTAGTGTAGGCTCTATTTTTCCCTCTTTTCTCTCTCTTTGTCTCCTTGGCATAGTTATATTAGGATTAGATTAGCTTATGGTAGGTAGTTTAGGAAGAGGAACCAACCTTCTCTGGAGAGCTTTCCCCATTTGCAAAGGTCCCACACTTTGGGAAGGCTCAATGTTGTGCATTCACACCAAATGACATTGCCTTAGAAAAGTAGATCCACAAGTAATTTTGGGGAGTCTTTGTGAATTTGCACTAATAGTATCTTCCGGGACCCAAGTTGTAGGTAGATCCAACAATTTCTCTTCAACCAAAGCAAGCCTCTCAGGTAAAAATGACCCAATAGTTTGCTCATCTCTAGGTCATCTAAAATGATAGTTGGGTCAACCTTTAGTTTTAGGTGATAATGAGAGGTCTGAAACTAAAAGGGCTTGTTGCACATTATACTCCCCACAACCTTATTCTATAACCTTCATCTCCCATGAATCAAAAGGGGAAGTTGATGTAGAGGCACCACGGGCACAAGAACTGAGAGAATCTTAATCTACTTGGGACTCCATGGCTTCAAATTGAAGAGGAATACCTATATCAACAGAGGGACGCATATAGGAACCCTTACACGTAAGACTATTGAGAGCTCTGCAGTGAGTGAAGGGCTCTAGATCTCCTTGTATCGTGACAATGGATCCCTCGTGTTTCAATTTGATGTATTGATGGAACGTTGATGGCACAACCTACATGGCATGAATCCATGGTCGGCCTAGAAGCATATTGTATGGGAGTTCCAAGTCCAGGACATGAAACTTCATGTGATGACAAGTGGGTCGACTTCCATGGGTAATGTGATTGTGCCAACTGACTCTCTTTCCATGTTTTTGTAAGCGGTTATGGTAATGATGTGGGACTCAAGGTCTTCTTCGGTATGTCCCAATTTCTTAACTAATTTCAATGTGCATATATTCAATCTTGATCTATTGTCCACAAGCACCCGTTTTATCTTTCGGTGGGTAATGAATACCTCAATATATAAGGGGAGATTATGCATGGGATTTTCAATAGGGATCTCCCTATGATTAAAGGAAATGTGCTCATTTTGTATAATTTTTCCTACCGTAGCCTTTGAAGATGTGTAGATCTACTTCTAGTGGAACTTCTAATCCTGAAGAGTTTGGTACAAAATTTCCTTATGTACATTCGATATTTTGAGAAGATCCAAGATTGAAATCTTGGCATATGTCTTCTCAAGCTATTCTAAAAGGTTATACCTACCATTTTGCGGGGTTGACAGAGAGGATTCAGGAATCATAAGTGCGGACATGCCTTGTTACTACAGCGTAATCCTTTCCCTTGATTTGAATGGTGTTCACATGGTCACTAGGAGAGCGAGATACATCCAATGAGTGAATCATAATGATTATTGTCTTTCTTGATGTATAGATAATTCATCGCTTTATAACTCTGGGATGACTCTCCTCGATCTGGCTTTGGCTCCTCTGACTTACCATGTTTAGGGAATGGTTCTTTGTATATCCCCATCTTTTCATTAGGCGTCTAAGTTTTTTCCGGGTTGTCCACTTCTATCTCCCCATTGTCGATGAGGTCTTGGATGTAGTGACAAAGTCATAGACATTTGTCTATTTTGTGTCCCTTGACACGATGTAATTCACAATAGTCATGCTCTTTGTACCATGATGGTTTTGGAGCATTGTCATTAAAGGGTTATGTCATGGGATAAGTCACCATGTGATTTGTATCCAATTGTTTCAATATCACCAACAAAGGCTCATTGAGAGGAGTGAACATTATACGTTTAGGTGGTGGTTGAATAGGTCCTTTGGTCAGTTTAAAAGTTGACGTGTTTGAACCGTTTGCACACGTTTGGATTCTGTGATCCCATCTCCCACCATGTTCTTGTTTTTGTTGAATATTTTTGGCTTTTCTATAGGTTTAACGCTTTGGTTATCTTTAGAGTGTGATTTAAGAGTTCCTTTGGCAATAAGGGATTTCTCTATTTGAATTCCCTTCTCAATAACCTTCTCAAAAGTGTGAAAACAATGCATTTGAAGGTAGAAAGTGATGTCTAGATTTAGATTGGGCAAAATATACTTACAAGTTACTTTTCAAGGAATGTATGTGGGGGAAGGATCGACTGGCTATCCCTCTCCATCTTTTTAGGAAGCTAGAAAATGTTTCGTTGGGACATTTTTTAGTGCCACACAAGTCGGCATGGTTATGTCACTTTCTATATTGTATAAGAAGTGTCGTACAAATCTTTCTGTTAGTTCAGGCCATGTAAAGATAGACCCCGAGGTAAGCGAGTAAACCATTCTAAGGCTTGGCCTCCTAGACTCTTTGGAAAGAGTCGTATGAGGTAGTTTTCACTGTAGGCCACTTCTTGGCATGCCATATAAAAATATTTTACGTGGTCTCATGGGTCACCCTTCCCTCTGTATTTGTCAAATTTTGGCATGTCAAATTTTTAGGAAAAGGTTGAAGTGTCATAGTTTTGTCAAATGGATAGGGACATAGCTCTTCATATTGATATTTTATGTTATTTCCCATAGTACTCTCTTAGAGGCTTGTAAGTGTTTCCCTCATGGATTGCATTTCTTGAGCGAGTAATTGTTCTTTGGTAGGAGAAGCAGGATATATACACGATGATGCTCCATATTGTCTTCTCCTTGATTTTCTCTATGAAGTTCACTAATTTTGACCTTAGGCTTTGTCTTTTGGACATTCTTGTTCATTTATTTTTATACATGAGAGGTTAATAAGGCTAATTGTCAACTAAGGTTGCTAATTTGTTGTTGAATAGTGACTTCTTCTTCTAAAGGTTCCTCTTCTTCTTCATACTATGGAGGTTGTTCAACATTTTCGTGTTTGATTCTAACTTTACATGGTACTTTAATGAAAGTTATTATATATCCCACTACATTTTCGTTTCCCAAGTTGGATGTAGAAGCATGTCCATGTGTTAAAATATCATCCATGTTAATAAGAGGTTGCTCCTTTTCATTAGCACATTTGTAGGTAGGATTGTTTCTTGTTTAATAGGCATTTTGGCTCCCAATTCTACAACCCATGCCAACACCCTATCCTTGTTTCTAAAAATGAATTCATCTAACAAGGTGGGGTCGAAATCAAATTCTCGCATGTGGGGATTCCAACTCGTCACCACTATGATCTATCATGTCTTCTACCTTTTTTCCATAGAAAATAAAGGCCCAAAATCATGGCCAATAAAAGGGTTTCACCCTTGTTTGTTTGAGGCTTCCCAAGTTTGTGCTTGTTGTGCTTCTAATGTTTTCTTTTGAGCCGAATCGTGTTTTAGGAGCCATGATGTGTAACAGTTTCACTAAGGTATCTATGAATGTGTTTAAATATTTGTTATCAAATCTAAGTGAAATGTAAAAAAATGTCAATAATATGAATGAGTATAATGAATGTTAAAGTACCAATGTGATAAAGTGATGACCTAAAAAAATGAACAAGTCAACAATGATGCAATGTTTGGTACCAAGCCTATCAATCGAATGAATTACTTCCTAGGTTTGTTTCAAAAAGGTAGTCGATGTCGTAAGATAATTAACAAGATGTCCCTACTTATGTCAAGTTCAAAGACATAAACAAGGCGTAAGTAATAACAAGAATTTAATGCAACCTCCTAACAAGGTATACTAGAAACAAGCCCAAAATAAATTAATACCTATATCCCAAAAAGTGCTAGTTACAATTGTGAGTGACACAACAATGTCACTAAGATATCTTAACCAAACTTTACGAGAAAGTAAGGTATTGACATCAAGGTGAGATTGATATAACACATACAAGAGGTAACATGTAGCACTTTTCAAAATCGAGGTACTAATGGAATCAAAGTAATATCTTATAGTATAACTAAGAATTGTTAAATTATGTATAGCGTAACCTTACAATGTAGATATTTAGGTCAAGTTTACAAGAAACGATACGTAAATATCAAAATTGTAGTGATACAATATAAACAAGGTAACCTTTCCAAGGAAGTTCAAGATGATGAACCACGCCTAACTATGATGACAATCTTGACGTGGGTATCAAGATCACAAAGGCTACCAATGATATGAATATGTCTCCACACACTTTAGATGTTTAACTTACCCAGCCGCAAACATGGATGGGTGTAAATGGAAAAAAATTGGCAGAAACAATCAATTGATAACGCAAAGGTAGTCACTCTTCTTTTGATCAACAAAGTGTCAAAAGAAAGTGAAGGAAGTAGATCAAAATGGGGGTGAAAAATGTTGGCTTTACTTCAGCAGAGTTTCACCTCGCCTTAAGGAAAGTGAAAAACTTAAGCAAAAGTAACACTTCCCATGTTTTGTGATGAATGATGGCTCACAACTCAAAATTGTTTTGAAATGGTCAAAGTGGGCTCCTGGCCAAAGATATCTTCCTAGGTGGCTCTCTCAACTAGGTGTTACAAAGTTGTCTTAAGCGAGCTTGATTTACCCAAAATTCACAATGACTAATTTGGGAGTATCTCGGCTTTACTTTACCCCCTTCAAGCATAGTAGGCAACTAGTGCGTCTACGTGTACTATCACTAGGGTCGCCATATAGACAACCGGTAATGCTAACTCACAAGGAACAACTAGTCAAGTAGGTTATGCGGAGCACTTCCCGTTTCATCCACAAGGTTCCCTCTTACGTGGACTACTTTGGGGTTCCTAGGACCACCCCCATTGTTGTAGCTTAAGGCTTATGCCAAAGGGGTTATGTCCTAGTTTTAAGCGGATGGGATGTACCCTTATCCGAACCTGCAAATACAGTGTTTTGAATGTGGTGTTCTTTTTATCTTGTTTAATTTTGATGTGGTTTGCTTGAACACCTTTTGGCAACCTGCACGGAAACTGTATTAGTAGTTTGATTTTGTTTCAACTCCACCTTTCTTTGACAAGCATGTGTTTTGGTTCTGCACAACGGGTTAGTGATTTTCCATAAATAGAATAAACATCATTTCTGATTCTCAAGATCGTCCAAGGACGCAAGAGAAGAGCATACGTGACGTTTTTTTAGGATCCAAGAATTTACCAAATGGAAAACAATTAATTGAAACACACCAATTTAACTCATTTTTACTCAATGAGGACATTCTCAACATTTTCCAAGTGCCAAAAGACATAAGAATCATTTATGATTCCCAAGATCACCCCAAAGGATGCAAGGAAGAGCATACGTGACCTTACTCTTACAAGAAAGCATGCAAAGTCTATCTAGTCTAGCAAAAACATGTAAACATACCTTGCAGAAATAGGCATTAATTAGATAAAACCTACAAAGAAGTTATCACTTTAACACACAAGATTTGAGAAAATTGAAATGTGTAAGTTAATTCAAACCGAAGCACCTACGTGCAGGTTTAGGCATGTGCACATGGGTTAGGGTGGTTGTGACCCTCTATGTTATTGATTCATAGTGTGCCTACGCCACCTAAGAGGTTCCTATGCCAAGATTATGGTATTGTGCCAGGGTAGCCAAAAAGAGGCACAAAACTCAGACAGTGTGCCTGTGCCACCCGAGAGGTGCCTATTTTAAGGTTATGGAGTGTGCACTAGGGTATCCAAAAGGAGGTATGAAATCTTAGATAGTGTGCCTGCGCCACCCGAGAGGTGCCTAGGCCAGGGTTATGGTATGTGCGCCAGTAGTCAAAAAGAGCCTCGGAACTCGGACAATATACCCGCACCACCCTGCAGGTGCCTGCACTGTAGTAGCTAAAAAGAGGCATAGAACTCGGCGGTGTGCGTGCACCACTCGAGAGGTTCTGTGTCATGGTTATGGTATGTGCGTCGGCTGACAGTTTACAATCGCAATGAAGGTACAATATGAATAGAATGTGTGTGCCCCAAAACATGTGTCTCGCACCGGGGTTAGCGTGCCTATGCCCCTCCTATAGTCAAAATACAAACTAAAGATACCAAAAATTTCACAACACTTCAAATTTTAGTAAGTTAGCTAGAAATTGACAACAGCCCATTAAAATGATAGCTCTAAATGAGAACCTACACATATAATACTAGAAAAATTCTAAGAAATTGAACATTATTTTCCATATGTGCATATCAAAGGTTAGCTAAAAACAATAGAATTCAAGCTAGAATGTTAAGGGACTAAGGATCCGTCCCACGGCATGCCAAATGTGTGCATGGTTTAATTTATCTAAGTTAAGAAAGTTAGAACTAACGCCTAGTACTCTAAAAAAAAGCTAAATCAAATTCAATGCACCATCATCCTTAGAGCTTAAGCAAGACTAATATACTAACATCCTTTCATTTGAACATGAACAAATATTCAAACTAACATGTTAATCCATTAATCTCTATCTCTATTGAATGCTAAAAATGAAATGAACCTATTTGTTATGTTTGTGGGGCCTATTTTGATGTTAGAGTGTGGTACACCTTCTATGTGTTACACTCGAGTATTTTTACAGTGGTCCTGCTCACCAATGAGCAGGTTAGGGGGTTCGGGGCGAAGCCCCCGAAGCAAATTTTCATGGGTGGTTTATTAACCCATGGGTAATGGGTAACCGTTATGGGTTGTTTTTGGGCCCATGGTTTTGGTACCCATTGTTTTGATACCCACGGTTTTTTGCCCATGGTTTTGATACCCACGATTTTTGCCCATGGTTTTGATACCCACGGTTTTGTATCAAACTGCTTAAGAAATTGTCTATTTATATGGTCTTATGCATATGATACATAGACAAGCAAATGTATTGCAGATGTGTTTTGAATTTGGGTGTGAATTCTGTAGAGTTTGTTGAGCATAGCTCCAAACGGATCTAGGTATTGTATTGAGAGAGTGGAGGCTTGTAATAAAAAAGCAGCAAGTGATTCTTGGTGGGACGTAGCCCAAATTGGGTGAACCACGTTAAATCTTGTCTCTCTCGTGTTGTGTTATTTATTCTACACTTTTATTTGAGATCTGTAATATTTTCGCATATTAGTTTTCTCTTGTTGCGATTACGTAAGGGATTATTCCGCATATTTTATCTCTTATTTCCTAACACTATTTAGATCCTTAGCAATCAAACGTTTTATTGTATGTTTGAATCCCCAAGGTTTTCAAGAATGGATTCTTGTCAATCTATGGATACAAGACCATTTGACATATCTCTATATGACCTCAAAACTTGGGTGGATGAATACAAGAAATGAAAGTAGCTAGCATCTCCAATGAAGAATGCTCCAAGATGACAAATGGCTATAAATTCTTTTGCTATATGCTCACTTTTGTTTCTCAAGGAATAGGTGTAGGTGTAAAGGTAGGAGGAGGGATCTTTATATAGCCCAATGGATAGAGGAATCTCTACATCCCTTTGTATGTGGGATAATAGATATGTTGAGTTAGTTGTGGATAACATGGGTTTAGAAAGGGTTGACTTAACTTTAGGAGAGTTTAATTTGTCCCTTAGTGACTCATGGGGATAAAGGGGTTTTATTAATTAACCAAAGTGAGTAATTAATAGGTGTGCAAGCTTATAAAAGCTTTTTATAGGAATATTAGCATGATTTAGACTATAGAAGGAATTAAATCAACTAAATAATGATTTATTGATTTAATGAAAGGGGAAGCTAATTAATTAATAATAATTAATTAGTCTAGGTAAGGAAGGATTAATTAATGGAGGGTCGTTAATTAGGTATTTGTTGAATAGAAAACTTAATTAATTAACGTAACGTAATTAATTAATGATGATAGAAGAGAAGATGAGCACTATTGACGATATGTCACCAATTTGTGGGAAAGGGAATAATTAGCACAATTTAAGTATTTAAATTGTTCAAGCTAAATTATAGGTGTCTACACCATGATTTTGGCTCATTATTATTTCTCCTTAAGTTGTTATTTTTACTTGCATTCTAGCCATATAATTTTGGTACTTACATCATGTTTTCAATGTTGTGAGAACTTGGTATAAGTCCCTTTATTGTACGGTTACACTACTCACACAAATAAAGAACTTCTTGTTATACTTATACTTAGTTTCAGTTCCAACATCATCTGAGTCTTTTGAGAGTGTCGATATTGCCTTGTGTATACCACGATAACATCATCTTGATACTAACACCTTGCTTGCTAGGTTAACGTGTCAAGATAGTGTTGTTACGCTATCCACATTCGCAACTTCCATGTTTCAAAAAACTTAGGTTTTATCGGCATTTAAATTGGTCTTAGTATATCTCGTGGAGAGATCACGTCAATATCACTTTGATATTTAGGCCTTGTTGGTACTCTAACTCAACCTATGTATTAATAGGGTATTGTCACTATCTCTGTTTTGAGCCCTTCCTTGGAATCATAGTTTAGGGTATAGTCTTGTTAAATGATAGTGTGAGTGATTGTTTGATTTAATGTTCATAGGATTGTTCTTTGAATGATAAATGATCTGCATAACATTACATCTAGAACACACTAGGATATTTTGGCCGTCAGATGACTTACACAACATACGCCTAGGTTTCATACAACTTTGAAGGTATTTAGACAAAACCTAGTATAACTTTGACTAGTAATGCCAAGAATCACGAAAATGGCATCTAAACCAAACGAGTGTGACTTAGAAGAAAATCCTTTTGCATCCTTCCCATTCAGTGGTAATAACTTAGCACCTCTCTTTTCACAAGTCAAAGACACATAACCTGTTGGTTGATCATAGTGGAGAAGAATTTGATTCTTTTGAAGAACAACATAAGTTAGACCTAGGTCGATTTGATGAGCTCCTTTATTATAACAGAGATCAAGTACTCGCAAGAGTCCTAGAGTTAGGGGCTAAGCTTCCACAAGAATGTGAAGTGGAGACTAAGATCATTAATCATAAAACAGAAGAGTGACCATCCCTCTTAGACATGGATAACCCCTTTGATGTAGGGTATGCTTCTACTTCCAGACAACATCACAAAAATGTTGAAGAAGACCCATCAAAACCAATTGGTGATTCACAAAACCTTATTATAAGGCTTCATGTAAAGTAAAAATTGAGCATGAGCGCAAAGGCTCACTGCCTCCTAAATTTGATGAGGAAGACAATCCCTTAGTTGAAGAAGAGATCCTTCAAAAACAAATATTGAAACTAAGTCAAAAATTAGCAAACTTAGGCTCTTCAAATAGGAACATGCATAAAGACAAACTCAAAACAAAATCTAGTGAGTTTCACTTTGATCCGTATGATGACACAACTTTTAAAGTTGCTAAGGTAAATAGACCAATATCACCTACAAAAGAGCAACTCATTCAACAGAGTTACAATCAATGAAGAACACACTTACTACGCTACAAGAAGGTAACATAGGACACAATAGGAAGTACTTATATGAAGAACTATGTCCTTACCCCTTTGATAAGGACATGCTACAACAATCTGTTTCCAAAACATTTTACCATTCCTAAGTTTGATAAATATAAAAGAAAAGGTGATCCTCATGATCACATCAAGGACTTTTACATGGCTTATCAAGAGGTCGGTACACAAAAATTTCTTAATCGACTATTCCCTCGCAGATTAGAGCACTAAGCATTAGAATGGTTCTTTAGTATACCTAAGGGATCAATCACGACATGGTCTCGCACTTGCCAAAAATTTATGTGACATTACTCCTTCAATATGGAGAATGATATCACCATGAACGACATTTGCAATGCAAAACAAAAACCTAATGAAACATTCATAGGATTCTTGCAGTGATGGTGTGGATTGGCAAGTTGTTTCCCTTGTGTCTATCGAAAAAAACTAGTAAGCATATTTGTCCCAAACTTAAATCCAAAAATATCCTTTCATTTACAAATGCACTATGGCTCTAACTTTGAAGAAGTTATCGAAAAGGGTAGTCAAATCGAAAAGGCTCTAATTGCGAAAGGGACACTCAAACCCATCACAAAGGACAAACACGAAACAAAATTTATGGATAAACCAAAGTAGAGTCCAAGAGAGTCCAAGTTGTACAAATTGGTCCACTTCTAAAGCTTTCACAAGGGCCTCACCCCAAGGCACCTACAAAACACATGTTTACGCCTCTAACCGAATCACTATCAGCTATACTTAAACAGTTAGATGTGGTGAACATGGTGCAATACCCAACCGTGATCAGTACCATATCTAAAGGATGCTCCAAAACCCGGTTGGTTCAAAGAGCATGAGTACTATGATTATTGTCGTGTTAAAGGACATAAAACCGATAGGTGTTTGAGACTACAACATTATTATATACAATAGCTCATCGAACAAGGAAAAATCACTGTAGATTCCCCCTGACTCAGGACAGGGTCCTAATGAGAAAATGGGTATCTTCAAAGAGCCCTTTCCTAACCATGCAGATAAGAAGAATAGGAAGCCAGATCATAGACAAACTTCCAATGACTATAGGATTGTTGCTTATGTTTATCTAACTAATGATAGTCCATTTGATTCCCTTATAGGATGTATCCGTTCATCTGATGAACAAGTTAATACTATTAGGATCTTAGAAAAAGTTGTGCAGTAGGGACACGACGTGCTCGTTTGATCATACCAGATCCCCTACCTATCCCTCAAGAAGGTCAATACAATTTAATAGAATAGTTAGAGAAGACACCCGCTAGGATATTGATCTTAGATCTCCTCAAAATATCTACTGCTCATAAAAACATATTGTATAAAACATTACAAAGTTCAGAGTCTCCACAGATGTAGATCCCATGCACCTTCAAGAGATGATTGCACACCTTGATTCCAATGATCATATCACTTTTGATTGTGCTACAATCCCACATAATGACCTAGAGCACAACTTACCCCTATACCTAGAAGTAGTTGTTACCCATCATAAGATCAAGAGAGTACTTGTAGATGGTGGATCCGGTCTAAATATTTGCACTTTGAAGCTAGTAAGCAGTTAGGCCATTCAGAAATGGATATAGGGGATAAAACTATTACAATCACATCTTATGATAATGAGGAGCGAGAGTCAGCAGGTACTATAGTAGTTCCGATGGAAGTAGGGCCAACTTGTCATGATACGACGTTCCATGTCCTTGACTTGGATCTTCCTTACAACATGCTCCTAGGGCACCCATGGATCCATGCCATGCAAGCCATTCCTTCAACATTTCATTAGTGTATTAAGATGTGCCATGAAGGATAGATAGTCACCATTCAGGGTGATCCAAAACCATTCATGCATTATAGGGCATTGCACAATTTTTCTCGTGTAGCTTATGAATGTCCTTCTGCATATATTGTTGTTCCTTTACAAACATAAGCTATCAAGGAACATGTGGATCCAGATTCACTCACTCCTTGTAATCAAAAATTTCCTTCGTTGGTCAACCCTTTCACATCATGGGAGGCAACATCTATAAAGTATGGCCCAGGTGAGCAATTCACTCTTCAACAAGCCTTATTAATATCAGATCTGTCATTATCACCCAGGACACGTGGTAAACCCTACTTTCAATTCAAGAGCACTCGAGATAAATGCCCTAAACCATTAGATAAGTTCATCCCTAGTGGTCTCCTATCTAAGGAAAAGATGTTAGAAGATCCCATTAGGAGGGTACCTAAAGGTACCATGGCATCATGTCATCAAGCTCCATAGTATATCAAAGGCCACCGTATGATGTACATCATGGGTTACAATGGGTTTGGATGTGGTATCAATGCACAAGGATGGTTAGAACCCATTCATATTCCTCATTTTAAATCTAACAAACATGGCTTAAGAATCAGGCCTTGTGACGATCCCCCTTTTGAGATAAACACCACCTCTTCTGAACATGAGGACGGTTCATCTCATTCAGATAGTGATGTAGATTCCCAATGTAGCCTATATGAGGATCTTGCCTCCACAAACATATTCCCTAATTTAACTATTTTTACCTTATCCGGATCCAATCCTCAAACCAATGGCCAAGTAACCCTTGTATATCCCAAACTTATAGATTGGGATCAACAATTTCACGTGCCAATCGATTTCTTTGAGAATGATGAGGAATTTGCAAAATTCATGGGACTCAGGGATTCTATTCCGATTGGGGATCACAAGAAAGGTTTTTCCATCAAACTAGATGCATATGCATACTTTGGAGAAGAGTCGAGATGTGTGGATGCTTGAATAGGAAGGTTGTAAGCAAGAGTAAGAATGCTTCAGAGAAGCCTTGTGGAAAGAATAAATGCAAGTCTCATAGCGACAAACTTTTTGAGGCACTAGTAGATAAACAAAATGAAGAACCCATAGAAGAAATGGTATACCCATTCAAAGATGATGATGAGCCACCTAAGGAGGTTGACCTTACTCTTCCCCTTGATCCTACATGGATGGAAGATGCTTCTAAAATGCTTGTTGAAGAAATGATCAGTGTCAATATTGGCTCAGAAGAGGAACCTAGAATGATAAAGTTGGGAGCTTCACTCTCAACTCAAGAACATAAAGTTTTTGTGGAACTATTGAGAGAATATGCATATATATTTGCATGGTCATACACAAATATGCCTGGTTTGGACCCTAGACTTGGTCGTGCACAACCTCGTTGTGCACCTAGATGCCAAACCCATCAAGTAGAAATTGAGAAAGATGCACCCCAAAGTTACACTACTTGTCAAAGAAGAACTTGAAAATTTATTAGCTATTGATTTCATTAAACCCATTGACTATTCAGATTGGATATCTAACATAGTCCTAGTTCAGAAGAAGTTGGTTAGCATAAGGATCTGCACCGACTTCTATGACATCAATAAAGCATGTCCTAAAGATGACTTCCCCTTGCCTAATATTGATATGATTGTCGATTCTACCGTTGGTTATGAAATGTTATCCTTAATGGATGGTTTTTCAAGTTATAACTAGATCCAAATTACAGAGGAAGATCAACATAAGACAACTTTCATCACCCCTTGGGGGAAATTTTATTACAAGGTCATGCCTTTTGAACTCAAGAATGTCGGGGCCACCTATCAACATGTAATGACAGTCATCTTCCATGACATGATGAATGACATCATGGAGGATTACGTTGATGATATCTTAGCAAAATCCAAAAGCAAAGGAGAGAACCCTAAAGTGTTGAGACGTATTTTTTCAAGTGTCTCTAAGATTACAAAGTACATTTGAACCCTAAGAAGTGTGTCTTTGGCATTTTTTCAGAAATATCCTAGGTTTCATCATTTCATAGAGAGGAATAGAGGTGGATCTGCAAAGGTTACAACTATCATAGAAATGCCTCCACCTACAAATATCAAATAAATAAGAAGTTTACAAGGAAAAATTTAAGCAATATGTCATTTTATTTCACAACTTGCATATAAGTGCCATCCATTTACACATCTATTGAAAAAGGATATTATGTTCAATTGGGGACCAAATTATCAAAAGGCCTTTGAGTTACTTAAACAATATCTTATCAACCCACCTATTCTCATGCCACCTAACCTAGGTGAACCTATCCTATTATACATTACATCTACCCAATTTGTTATTGGTGCACTGCTTGCCCAATATGACCTTAATCACAGAGAAAGGGTGGTTTCTTACCTTAGTCACACATTGATTTCCTATGAGTTGAATTACCCAAAAGTTGAAAAGGCTTGCCTAGCAGTCATCTTTACCTTTCAGAAGCTATGTCATTATGTCCTTAACAATAAAACCAAACTGGTATCCAAAGTTGACCCCCTCAAATACCTTTTATCCAAACCTACCCTTACGAGACGAATGGCTAATTGGATCATTCTCCTTAGTGAATTTGATATTGAGTTTGTTAACCAAAAATCATTGAAAGGACAGGTATTGGTCGATCAGTTGGTGGAAGTTCCCCTACTAGGATTGGAACCTTTGTATCTAGATCTACTAGATGTATCCATGATGTGTGTTAAAGAGTCTATGGAGTGGCAAGTACATTTTGATGGATCATTCACCTTTCATGGATCATGAGCAAGAGTGGTACTCGTCACTCCCACATGTGAGGTTATTCCAAGAGCATTATGTTTGGGATTCTCTTGCACTAATAACATTACAGAAGATGATGCACTCATCGTCGGCCTCAAGTTTGATATCACTTGGAATATTAGATAGCTACGAGTCATTGGGGACTCCCAACTTATTATTAAACAAGTTAATGATGAGTATAAGGTTAAAGATGAAAATCTTATTCCATACAAGAAAATGGTTGAAACCTTGAAGGAATATTTTATACAGATTATCTTTGAACAAAAACCAAGGTCACACAATAGATCAACAGATGCCATGGCTACTATCGATCACTATTACGCATTTCACCTCAGGAAAGTAAAATTCCCTTCTTTGTAGAGCATTTACGAGTACCTGCATATGATATTTTGAATCGTGTTTGGCATGTGAAGTTGTTGGTCCCTTCTCCCCTTGGTATGACCTGATATTTAGATACCTACAAGATGACACATTTCCCCTGGACATTATCCATTTTGAGAAGAAAGCTCTTATCCGTTGTATAGCCCATTACACCTCCTAGGAGGCACCCTTTATCGTCGTGGCTATGACGGGAATCTGCTTTATGTTTTTTGGATGTTATTGAGTCAGTCCACACTATTAAGGAAGTGCATGGAGGTATTTTTGGAGCACATACCAACAACATGGTCTTAGCTAAGAATCTCTTAAGAGTGGGTTATTATTGGCCCACCATGGAAGCAAACTGTTGTAATTTTGTAAAGAAATGTGAGCTATGCCAAAAATATGGCAATTTGATACATGCGCTAAGTACAAAGCTTCAGAACCCATTGTGACACCTTGGTCATTTTCTAAATGGGGTTTGGATCTCATAGGGAAGCTCCATCCTTCTTCTTCAGATGGCCATACCCACATTATTACCGCCACCAAATATTTTACTAAATGGGTAGAGGTTGTACCTCTCACTTATGTCATTGGTGTGCAAATCTCCAAATTCATCATGAATCACCTCATTTGTCGTTACGGTATCCCTTCCGCCATTGTCACTGATAATGGTAAATCTTTCAAGAATAAAATGGTCAAAGAATTATGTCAATGCTTCCATATTCAGCTCAAGTGTTATACCCCTATTACCCCCAAGGTAATGGGTAGGTCAAGGATACCAATAAAACTCTTGTACAGATCATGGAGAAAATGGTAAGTATGATTGGCAGTAATTGGCACTTACATATACATCCCACCCTTTGGGCCTATCAAACCTCCATCCAAACTCATATTAGTGTGACCCCATATTCCTTAGTCTATGAAATTGAATCCATCATACCCTTAGAAGTGGAGCTTCTTTCCCTGAGAATATCTCTTCAGGATTATCTTGATAAAGATGAAGACTATAGAGTTGCTCAACTGAGAGTTAGAGATGTTGGATGAGAAGCGTATGAGAGCACTCAATCACCTAAAATTTTATTAGAACCGAGTGTCAAGAGGATATAAAAAATGGATCATCCATCATGAATTTTATGTAGGTGATCTAGTTCTAAAAGAAAACCAGAGAAACATTGTTAAGGACAGAGAAAAGAAAGGAAAATTTGAGGCTAATTGGTTAGGGCCCTACGTGGTGGTTGCTAAATATGGATCAAGAGCATATAAAATTACATATTTAGATGGAGAAGAGCTTCCAGAACCCATGAATGCCATGCACCTCAAGTAGTTCTATGCTTAAGCATGGGTGGTATCTCAGAAAAGAACTAAAAAGCGAAAAAGAAAAAAAAACAAGCAAAAAAAAATCAAGAAAATAGTGATGAAAATGCAGTCATCCACATGTGAAAACCATGTAATTGTGGCGCATTGGGCAAGTCTTTGGGTGAAAACTAGTTTCTAGTGCTCAAGGAGGATTCGTTGGTCACAAGCTACTCTTACATCTGCACGGGTAACCCTCACTGCTATCTAGGTTCGGTTTCCTTGATTAGGTCTAGGAACCCTACCGGGTCTACATTTGCCTTGTTTGTTCTTATATCCCCACGAAGGATTTTCCTTTGTATATTCCCATCTAACGTTGGGGAACCTTCGTATTCCACTTTATTGAACATATACGTGTGGCATTCTTCCTTTTGTATATTCCCACATCATGTTAGGGGCATCCACACTTCTTTGTCCTTGTACATTACTTTCGAAATGGGACCTTAGAAAATATTAAAACATTCGGAAAAAGATCACAAAATTATAGGTTTCTACAAATGGAAAGTATGTGTGGTGAGAGTAGATGCTAGAAAATATGTTAGTGTGAATCACGAGTATTAAGTGTAACAAGTGAACTAAGCGATATGCTAAAATTAGCAGGAACTTGAAAAGGTCATAACTTGTGCTCTGGGTGTCCGATTGGGTCTATTTTTTTTAAACCACCTATTTCGATGAGATGAATGTATACGTTTAGCCTTCCTTACAAGTTGGAGCACATTTCGACACATTTTCGGGCCCAAATTCCACCATCTGAGGGCTGAAAATTAGGATTTAATTTGTAATTGAGTTTTTCCTATTTTAGGGCATTAGTTAATGTTAGTCTCTTAGATGCATTGTGAGTTGGAAAGTTGGCAATTCCTCTAATTTAGGAATGTAGAAGATGCGTGGCAATTTTTGGGCCCGAATTCCACCATCTGAGGGCCGAAAATTAGGATTTAATTTGTAATTTGGTTTTTTCCTATTTTAGGGCATTAGTTAATGTTAGTCTCTTAGATGCATTGTGAGTTGGAAAGTTGGCAATTCCTCTAATTTAGGCATGTAGAAGATGCGTGGTAATTTTTGTGCTGTATGAATAAGCATGTGAACTTACTAAGAATAACAGTTCTAGTAAACTGCTAAAAATAGTAATTTCAACCACCTAGAGTAGATTTAGTCAAAGTTAATTAGAGTTTTCTTAGCAACTCGAGTTGGGAGTTGTTTTCTTATTTAGGAAACTTTGTAATTCATGATTCAATAACAAAGAAGGAGATCTATTTTCTTTTGAAGTTCAAATTATTTACAGTATATTGAGTGTGTTCATATTTTGGCTACATTACTAAGAGTAGCCAATATAGACATCAAATGGTGATGGGGGAGTTTGATGCCCCCAAAGTGTGCAAGTGATGGATATCTATGTGATGATGTGAGAGAGACCATGCCATGGTGGTGGAGTTTGAAATGTGTCATAAGAAAATATATGGTTGTCACAATGGTAGGTAGAAGCAAGAGTATGATCGGCGCCACAAATTTTGGGTCTAACAAAGGAAATGTAAGTAGGTGATGGATCGCAGCTTGTGTCGAGTGAATTGGTTGTACCTCTTTTGAGGGTGATTTCATATTTATGCTCAGTAACACTATAGATGACATAATATGAAGAGGTAATGAGGTAGAGTCTTGCTAAAGGTGGTATGATACTTGGTTGAATAGGTGGCTCTTGAATTACCGAAGAAGGAACATTAGTAAGTATGGCGTGATGCTCACTAGACATAGAGGGATCAGATTTAGGAACCCATTGGGATTTGGTAACTAGAGATGAGCATGGAGAAGAATGATGTGTAGCAAATGAAATGAAACCCTTATGCTCTAGATGTTGGATTTTTTGTTCTAAAGCATAGCAATTGTCGTCACAATGTCCATTAATCCCATGGTAATTATAATATGGTTTACTTTTGTATTGAATAACTCAATGAGGAGGGTGGTAATGATTAGGTAAGAAAGTAATTAAGTGATTATCAAGTAGCATGAATAATATATCATGTTGTCTAGCATTCTAATCAAACTGGAGAGGTGCTTATTGTGGTAATACATTGACCTCACTTGTATGAGCACATGTAGTAGACATGGGATCAAGATGAGGTGTAGAATAACTAACATGGGCCTGACAATCAACCTTGAGATGTTGGATTTCAGTTGTGAGGGATGTAATCGTGGTTTTCATAGCTTGAAATTTATCTTGAAATAAAAATGTAAAGCTTGAATTGACTTGAAGATGGATTGATTGATTGTGGTATTAGGACTAATAGGAGGTCAAAGATATAATAAAAATGGCACTTACTTGTGAAGGAAACTTATTGTAAGGGAGGTAAATGGTGTCTTGGGATTTTTCGGAAAACATCTTTACAAGATGTGCGCATTTGAAGTAATTGATACAAGGAGACTTGAGGAACCTTAGGGGCCATGAAAGAAAAGGTAATATGCAAAATAAGATCCCTAGAAAGATAAGACCAAGGATGAAACCCTATGAATACCTATACATATCAAAGGTATGATAAATAATAGATGAGACTATGAACCGTGATGAAACTAGGAAAGACAAATCGATAGAATAAGCAAACTAAGGATCCAAGTGTTAGATCATGAGTAGGTTTCACCAAATGATTTAATCTAAATTGAATTAAATTAAATTTCAGAGTAACTATTGTAACTAGTGATATAAAAATAATGAACTACGGTAAACACAAGCAATAAGCATGTAACAATATGAAACCCTAAGAAAATAAGAGAGAGGAGGTGATTAGCTGATTTTGTGCAAGTTGGGATTGATTTGGACTGAGAAAATACTAGAACAAGTGGGAAAAAGTGTCATCAAAGCTCACTAAGGGTTCTAGAACTCAGAAATATAGAAAATAAAATTGCTCATGGGATAATAGGAACATTTGGGTACCAATGAACAATCTGGGCGCTAGTGTCCACAAAGATGCTCAAGTTTTGGCCTTTTCTAGGATGGATAAGATTTGTTTTTTATCTTTTTTTGTTGTTTTGGTTTCACTCCAATGTCACCAAATGTAATTATAACCTGTAAAATAGATAACTAGCTACAAATTCCCACAAACCACATCAAACCTAATAAAGAAGATGTAGAATGGGGATTCGGATGACACTGACAAGATCACCTAAAGAGTGATCTTACAACCAAGCGTTGCACTACATCTCATACTCCATGTAGTTATTTGTGTATGTGTGTGTAATGATGCCCTAGGTTTCCCTTGTGTAAGTTGCACTATGATAGCAGGATAGATCTAGATTGCTCCAAGTATATAAAATGTATGTGATGGAATAGAATGAACTTCCCCTCCTATGTTGTGTATGTAGAGTGATGCAACCCTTGTCCCTTGTATGGATGTGCTAGATGTATGCTTTATAATGCTCTTGTTCCTTTGAATGCAAGCTTAGGTGATGATAAATAATGTTTATAGTGTTTGGCCCCTTATTTGAGAGCAATAACTAAGTGTATATATATGATTCCCTTGTTTAAATTTCATAATTAACAACTAAAATGCCAACCCAAAGTTTTAAAAGGTGACCAAGAAGTAAAAGAGACCCAAAAGATTAAGAAGAAGATAAAGAAGGTCAAGAGTACTCGGGAGGGACAGAACGTATAACGCTTCTGTCTTAGTTAGTGCTAGTGTTTGAGGCCATAAAAGATAAATCAGTAAAGTTTTGGCAGAGCTGTAAGATATGTAAGGCCAATAAAAGTGCAAGAGATAAAACAAAAGGCCCAAAATAAGTTTTCAACCACTAGTTTTCTTGCTTAGGAATCATGTATACATTAGTATGCTTTAGGACCTAGAAATGTACCCAAATGCATAGATTTTGTTTCTATAGTTCACACAAGCACATGTAAATGATGTAGTCTAGGAGGCGTTGCCTCCCACACTATGTCCACCTCAAATGATGTTTACCATGTTAAAGGTCTAAAATAAATGGTATAAAGATTATCATCTAAAGTTATAAACCACTAAAGAGGAATTTTGGTATATTATACACCACAATATCCAAAATAAAATTACAACCAACCTCTCGCATCTAAAATAAGTGAATATAGGTATGGCAAAGGATTCTTTGACATAATGTTTGCAAAATTAATAGGGTGAAGTTGAATTTACCTGTATCACAAAGTTAGTAAAGGAATAGAAGAATGTGTTCCAAAAAAGCTACAAAGAAGTGAAGGATACACATCCTCGCTCACGAAAGATGCAAATTAATTTGCATGGGGGAACATGTTGGAACCAAAACCACCGAGAGGGGGTAAATCAGTGTCCTTATAAAATTTTACTTTTACTTCAATCATTCATTGATCCATTATCATATATGTGCAATGTCAATTAGTTTAGCAAACCATCAAAGCAACATAACAACCATTCACATGAACATGAAACACAAGATAGAACACAACATATATGTGGGAAACCCTTAAAGGGAATAAAACCCATTGATCTTTGTATTATAAACAAAAATCAAGATTTAGTGAAGCACCAACTCCACATGGAGCACCAACCCCAAATTTCCAAGCACCCACTTGACAAGGTTTTAGCAAGCACCAACTTGCAAGGAAGCACCAACTCCCTAGGTTTTAACAAGCACCCACTTGCAAGGAAACACCAACTCCTAAGTGACTCAACACCAACTTAGCCACTCCTTGACCAAGCACCCACCGAGAAGAGACATATGCTTTCCATCTTCATTCTTATTTTTATCTCAACAAATGATGGTATTCTTTGCTTTTCTCTATCTTTTGCTCTTTTCTTTTGTGTCTACTCTCTTCTTCTTATCTCATCTCTAATGTATCAGTCACATCATCATGATCTCAAACCTCTTTCTCATACTCTACTTATTCAATAATCAAAAGGTATTCATACCCCTACTACTCTACTCTTAGATACTCTAAAGCTCGCTTGTAATACTCCTTCGCTCATTAAGCTTCTTCACCATCACTAAGTCATGTAGGCATTGATTTTCACAAACATATGCATGTCTTAAGCACACAAACACTTAGTTCGGCCATGATAGATCATATAACATTATAAAAACATGAATCAAACATAAAACCATCATATCTTAGTTGATCATACAAAAATATGCTCAATTCTCTATTAGGTCTCAAGAAGACCTACTAGCATTAGGCCTGATATAACACTATACCATGACTTTCTTAAGCTCTCTTATCCTTCACCAACATTCACAAACATTTCATATACGTTTTCAATGATCTCTTTTATCCACTTCCAAGATTTAATAGCTCTTCATTATTCATTTATACCATGAAACCTTCATTAGGCCTAAGTGCCCTATTAGGTTTGTATATCCAATAAGTTTATCTCCAAAAATGAAGCTTGTACCACCTTAAGCTACTCAACCATGAAAATCAAAAATGTAAACAAATAATCTATGACCTCAACAACATCACCATATGCATTATACCTCTTCACTCAGGGTATAAAGCCTCAAGAACAACTCGAACCATGATCACAAAAAGCGTCAAACCGCCCAAAAAAACGGTCATAAAAATTAACCTCATGGGAAAACTTACAGAATGAAACTTGTCCTGAAACCATCATAGACATGGAATATAGGTCTCAAACATCCTTATACATTCATTTAGTCATATTTTCTAATGCAAAACTTGAGAGCTACAACAATTTATTCAAAAACAATTCTTGTACATGCACTTTTTCTCTCTCTTCGACTAACCACCACCACACGAAGATAGTTGGGAGAGTCCAAACATTCTCCAATCATCAAACTAGGAAAACCAGTCAATTTCGATATGATTTGAACCATATATTTCATATCTAGTCCTTACTATGGTTTTAGAAGTTTTTAGAGCAGTTTTGGTGTTAATGATTGTTCATAAAGAATAGGACCTAAATTCCAAAACTAATGCCAGGAGATATTACCTAGGACTCTTCCTTATCTCACCTCAATAGACCAGGTTCCCATGTAGAGGTTACAGGTTGTCAATGAACAATTGAAAATGTCTCTTGAGTTGGCATTCTCAATTTTTGTGAGCTCGGTAAGACCAAAAATGCATTTTCTTTCTAAATCCTTCAAATCTTGTCTTGAAATTGTAGCAACATACCCGAAACAACATGTCTCTCGCTTATGTTCATGTTTGAATTTGTATACTTGCATTGAAAATTGGTCAACATGCTTCATTAGGCTGGGAGAGGTTAAGAATGGTCTTGGTACATACCTAGAATGATGGGTTTTCCTTCAAGCCGTAGGTGAAATAATTTTTCGTATGGAAAATTATGTGTTTCCACCAACACTCACGGGGCTATGCCCCTCCTTCTTATGTATGGGAGGCTCCCATTATTAAATGTAACTATCCTAATTCTATCTAAATGATGTGGGTGGCCAAATAGGTCAGGGATCACAAATGCACACTTCACTGAACATATGGAAAAGTGTTTGTACGAGGTACAAGGGAGGAAATCACAATAATGAGGGGTGAAGGAGAGAAATTAGGAAAGTGAAGGTTATTATTGTGAGTAGGTAATTGCATAGTTCACACCCAATAATCAGAGTTGTTCAACATTTAGTTAAAGGAAAGCAAAAATAATACAAAAATTTTATACACATACGTAATAATTGCACAAGATTTTAAGTCCCTTATTTATGGGAATTTATTTATAACTATTGCATGTGGTTACAATTAGAGTATAATTTTATTATACTAACAAATTGGTTTATAATTTGCACCAAGTGATATTTTGCATTATTGACACTTTCACCATTTTGGATTGTGACATTTGGCAGGTAGTTTTGATTCTATCCCTAATTTTACATTGGATATATATTTGGATCTTCACATGTGGTTTCAGGATTCAATCTAAGTCTCGCCTCTTTATAGGCATTATGCAGTTTGATTTCTGAATCATTTCCATGATATTTTGTAATGATATTTTCAATGATATTTTTTCATGAATGACAGTTTCACAGGGTCAGTGGACACCGCCTATGTTTGGCATTTGGTTGTCTATTTCATACTGATCTACTTTACAGTACTTTATAACTCATAGGATCAATGGACACTCGCCTATGTTTGGCATTTGAGTCGTCATTTCATATTGATTCATTTTAGTGATATTTTATAGAGTATATTGGCATTTTTGCAGGGGTCGAGTGAGCACTACGTATGTTTGGCATTTGGATTATCTATTTCATATTGATCTACTTTTGTAGTTGCAATATTGGCCAATTCACACGGGTTCAATTAGACATTTCCTCTTTGGAAGGTGTTTTGTGTCTATTTACACTAATCCATTTTTGTGATATTTTTGGCATTTCAATATTTGGCAACCTTAACCACTATGTTATATTTTGGTTTTTGTATATTGGTGTAATGCAGAGATTTGTTTAGCAGATTTAGTGGGTGATTTGAATTTTGGGGACCAAAAGCCTTCTTATTGGGGAGGTGTGATCCGGAGGTCATTTTGGACATTATAATTTCCTAGGATCTTCCTAAATCAAGACAAGACGGAAGAACATTCTAAGATATTTCCAATGCCTATTGAAATGCGTGAAATGAATATTGTATGCTCAAGTTGTCGTTGGTCAAACTTGGTTAATAGGAATGCACAAATCAAGTAGGACCCTACATCTTTTTCATAACATATTTGCATGATTCAAGGTTGGTTGAGGCATAAATTATACTTGGACATGTTTTTACTTCTCGGTCTTCGACGGTTGATTTATAAAAGGTCGGCTATGGAAACCGTAGCTAGTGGGGTCCACTTTTATGTCAAAGGGGGACCCTGTCGCCATGTGGTAATTAGTGTGAATTTAATTTATTTAATTACACTATAGTTTACCACATATTATTTTTGCCCCTTCATGTTGACACGTGGCGGTGAGAAGTTCATTAATTTGTAAATTTTGGAGAGGTTCGTGTGTTGGGTCCTCTCGACCACCATGTGGATTGCCACCATCCTAACTCATTTTCCAAACAAACCGAGCTCGTAGGGCTATGCCCGTAACAAACCACAGCCCAAATCATTAATGCTAGCGTGGCTAAGCCACTTCTACCTTAGCTCGCCACAGACTAACATGTTTGTAGGGGAGTTTCTAACCAACTCACCAACTCACGCACTTGCCACAACGACCAACCTCTAATTCATCAACTTATCAACTCTCCACATAACTTGACGGGCTATTTTTTCTAAACACAACAAAACAAACTAGAACGTGGTCATAACCACAATATGTATTATCCGTTCGAGGCTATTTTAAGCCTATTCTTAGTGAAAAATAGATGGATGTGGGATTTATCCCCACTTTGTTATGCCAAAATAGGAGCTTTGTTGGGATCAAATCGCGCACCTCATGCAAAAGGCTAAGGGGATTTACCAATCTACCATACCCTTGTAAACATTATAAAAAGGGAATTTTGGCATTTGAAGGGGGACGGGCTTTTACTATGTTTTTGGTAAAGAATGGCAAATTAAGCCATTTTAGGGGCATTTTCACTTGTAAGTGGGTATGGAGAATTGTCCAGAATTTAGAGATGCTTTGTATGATGTATTTATTTTCCCAATTTGGTGTTCATTTGACACCTTTATAAACATTTGAAGTGATGCTTTGACGTAGAATGCGGGAAATTGATCATGAACTTGTTATGGGAAGGTTGGGCGTCATTTTTAGTATAATCGAGCCTTCCAGTGAGGTCTGTGGGAAGATTTTTATAGGCCTTTTGATTCCATTATGGTATTATAAGTTTCTAAATTGTACTTGCAATCTATTTTTAATGGATTGGTTTAAATAAACTGGAGGTGTAGGAATTTTAAGTTGAACTTCGTGATGAGTCCAAATTAAGTTTCATCCATTTCACCAAATAGCATTATTCCTTCTCTTATAAAGTGGATTCAGATGTTGTATTAATAATTAAATAGCTTATTTAATATTAAATGTAGAATATATTTGATCTATCTTTGAAAATTCCATTGCAATATAAATGTTTTCATTTCCTAATATTTCTTGTAAGTCGGAGTGCGGATTGTGTATGAGCGAGGCCATTTGATCTCTTAAATGTATCAGAAGAACTACAATACTCGCATACTGAGAGTGCATGACTCACAAAGATCACATGACTCATAATACAAAGATCACAGGACTCGAGTGTAGGACACGTGATGGGTGACGTTATTCCCTTCATTTAATCAACTCTTGGTTGATGTCATATTCAAACCAGAGTGTGTCGAAGCTATATGCAATAAGAAGAAGCTTAGTGATCTAGTAATTGATTATAAGTATTTATTATTTTCATTTTCTGGGGGTTTAAGGTGTCTTTAAGATTTTCTAGCTAAATCCTTATTAAAGCTAAACTATAAGAAGCTCGGTGAAATAAACACTCATTACTGAAATAAATAAATCTTTCGAGAATCAACGCATCACTTTGAAATAAACGCTCTTTACAAAAGGAAACAAATTACTGGAAATAAATATACGTTGTAGAATTAAACACACCGCTTGGAAGTAAACACACGTTGTAGAATGAAACACACTTCTTGGAAATAAACACACGTTTAAAAATTTTGTTGAAAATTTTTGCAAAGAAATAAGAGTTTAATCTACAACACCTGTAGGAACAATTACGTAACAGATTTCAACTGAAGAACCAAAAACACTTACAGAATTAAGACTTAATAGATTTACACGAATTTCTTAAAAATATAAATACCAATAAAATAAAGAATCATGTTTCTTGGAGGAGTGGGCCCTTGCTCCACCTTGAATCAGGAGTTGACAAAGTATGATTCTCTCAAAATGAAATGGCTATCTTATTACTAAAATGTTCTGTCTTACAAAACTTCACTATATATCTATATCATATCTATCTATTTAATCTATCTTCAGGTATTTATATATATTTCATCATCCGAAGATGCATTTACAATCATAAGTGCTCAATAGTTTTCCATCCATCTATAGGTTCTAGTGAAACAAAATAGTGCTCAAAGTAGATGTGAAATTTAGAAACCTTGTTGGACATACAACTGTTTGGTCCTACATAAGTATTTTTGGAGTATGAAGAATCAGCAATTCATTGATTTGTTCTTGATTGGAGGGCCCATTAATTTCTCTATCAATGGATTTTGTCAAAATAAATGATTCCCATTGATTTTGGAACTTTGGAGAAGTTCTAGAACCAAAGGGAAACATTTTGAAACTAATTGTGAAAGTTCGGAGCTAAGCGCAAGAGTTTTGGAATTAAGTGTTGGAGTTCGGAACTAAGTTTGAAGGTTCCAAAACTAAGTGATAGAGTTCCTTAGCTGAGTGATGGAGTTCCGAACTAATCCGAAGGTTCCAGAGCTAAGCCACATTGAAGCCAATGTCCTCAAAAAGGTGTTGGTTGCTTCATACTTTGCTTATCTGACCAAATGTGACTTGTTTTATTCCAAAAACTGAATTTCCACACACTTTGTTAGGAATTATAGAGTTTTTAGATGTTATAAATAAATCAAACAAAAGATGGACAATTACATCCTAACTTATACTAGATCAAACAAAAGCCACAAAATGCAATCAAACTTGATTAAAAGGAGAGTAAAATGAGATCATTTATTGCACATTGATGAGTCATATTTTGGCCTTATCAACATGGGTGCATGAATCGAGTGCAAGAGTTGTAGAACTAGCGTGGGACTCATAAAACTAGCGCAGACTCATAAAACTAGCTCGAGACTCATAGAATTAGTGCATGATTCACTGAGTAACTAGCATAGGACTCGCAGAATTAGCGCAAAACTTGCTATAACTAAAATTTCACAATTCCAAATGATATTATGAGAGAGTTTTTTTACTCCTATTGTTAGGAGGAAAAACCTCTCTCCATTTTTATACAACAATAATAGTTTTAAAAATATCAAAGCATTTGAAGAAGGATTTCAAGTGCGATTAGCAAAACTAGCAAAAGAATCCCTCTAGATAAAATTTTAGAACTCCAAATGATAATATGAGATATTTTTTTGTTCTTCTTATTTTTAGGAGTAAAAATCTCTCTTGGTTTTTACACATCAATTAATTTTTGAAGATATCGCATGTGAAGACGGTTTTGAAGCACAGTACTAGCAGAACCAACACAAGAATCCCTCTAGATAAAATTACAGAGCTCCAAATGAGATTCTAAGAGAGGTTTTTGTTCCTTTTATTATTATGAGGAAAAACATCTCTTCCTTTTACACAACAATAATGGTTTGAAAGATATAATCATTTGAAGAAGAAGGTTTTCAAGTGCCAGAACTCGCACAGGCAACATCAAATTCTCTCTAACCGAAGTTGAAGATCTCCAAATGAGAATCTAAGAGAGGTTTTTTTTCTCTTATTGTTATGAGGAAAACCTCTCTCCATTTTTACACAATAGAAATAATTGAGGAGATATCTTCATTTGAAGTTTCATCGAATAAGGTTAAAGGAAAATAAATAAGATAAAAAAACATAGGTTTAGTAAAACTATGATATCTCCCTCATTTCTCAATGAAAATGAGAATTTCAAGATGTTTTGGAAATATTACAACAAGGAGCACCAAACCTAGAAATGGTTTGAAAATATTATTCAAATTGAATTCATAGTAATGATCAAAAAATCAAGGATGGGAATATGGCAAGACAACTATCCTGTTGAAAGATTCAATCATGCAAGAGTAGACTTGGCAATTGGAAAGAAGTAGTTAACTATGTGTGGAAGAGATAGTTCAATGTAGAGTTGTAATATTTGATTAATTCTCTTCCACAATTGTCTCCTTGTCAAGTGGAAGAAGTAGTTGAGTGCAAGTGAAAGAAGGAGTTCAATCTAGAGTTGTAGTTTTTGAATAAATCTCTTCCACATTTGTCTCATTGTCAAGTGGAAGTAGTAGTTAAATTAGGAGTTTTATTGTTTGATTAAATTCCTTCCAAATTTATCTCATTGTAAAGTGGAATATGAAGTCAAGTCTTGCCCAAGATTATAGGTAAGCAATTCTATAATCTTGGAGTATTGACCAAGTGATGAGTTATAAATATCTCTCCAAAGCACTAAATATAGAAATGGTAGGAGATGGAGTTGATAAGTCTTGTTAAAGCATGGTAGAAACATGATGACAATGCATCCGAGGTGTATGGTGAGTTCTAGGTCTACACTCGGTGGTTTGGTGGTGTTTCGTGGTCCTTGGGAAGCAAGCAAGTGAGAATCGGGCATGTAAGCACGAGTAAGTGTAGTCATAATATCATACACTTTAGGCATTATTTAGCCCAGTCTCATACTACTATTTAGAAGGTTCTCAAGTGAAGAAAGTACTAATTAATCCCACCTTTTGGCCATCTTATTTTTACATTTTATTTTGTCATTCCCGCGTATTTTCCTATACATGTCTAGCTATTTCATCACTCTCCTATCATTTTATCCTAAATTGGGGCGTTCATGCCTGTCTTAGGGCACCCTTGTCCCACCCGGGGCACCCCGATCCTTGTTTTACTTTCCCACCTCTTTTTGGGCTCTTTCTAGCCATTTTTCATCCTTATCTTTTTCCTAGTCGACCATGTCGGGGTTAATTATGAAATTAGAGCAAGAGAACCCTATAAATATAAAGTTATGAGACCATAATGAGGGTCCTAGTATCACTTACTACTATCACTCCATCTAGAGTTGCATCCATTGCATCACTTGCATCCACATACTTCCATGCATCAAGGCTAGGAGATCTACATCAACACACACAACATAGGGGGAGGGATTCTATTATATTCCATGCACACATACTATTACATTTTCTACATTTAGTTATTGCTCACTACTTCACAAAGTGCGACTGACATAAGAGCACCTAGGGCACGACATGTACACACACAACGAACTACAATTGGGTTCAAAATGTAGTGCAATTCTCATATTAGTAAGCCCACTATTGGCATGGGTAACTGAGGTCAATCCAACCCATTCATTTTACATATTTTATTTTTAGGTTTTTAATACTTCTTTGTCTTTTGCAGGTCATTCCTTCATCTTGCATTATCTCATACATCTGGCACATCTCGGTGGATCCAAAGTGTAATAGACGTAGAATATTTCATGGTATTTTGTGACACTGCCAAAATCATGATTTTGAGCTTTTACAGAGACCAAGGCATTTATTCGGCAGACCAGGGCACCTCGGGGCACCCCCGTACGTTCCTAGGTGCTATTGTCTCCTTATATCTTCCAAATTTGGCCTTTACGGGACCTCCGATTAGAATCTACAACCAGACATGCGTGGCAACTTGTGATAGTCTCTAACAATCAATGAAGTCCTTTCCTTTTACATCCTTGCATACTTAGGGTTTTATTTCATTTAGTATAATTATTTACAATTATTCCATTTTGTTCTAATGCATTTTTACAACGTTTTAGTCCTCCTATATTAGATTAACTATTATTATACTTTCTTATAATTTATTTTAATTTTAGTTAATCATTTTTGTGAACCCCTCGTTTCTTCATAGCACCTTCTAGGGTTTGCATTTACATTTAGCCATCATGAGTACCTCCATCAACGATTATCTCCTTACTCATCCTGATTTACTTCATCATGTTCAACACCTTTTTGCTACTACACATGTTTCTGTTGACATGCATCCAGATTCCATGTACAACACATTTGTCGATGCATTCTCACAACATATAGCATTCAATGTCAATCCTCCCGCTAACATTCACCCCTTTGAAAATGACCCACCCCTCCATATTATGTGTTGTATTTATAATGTTGGTTTCAAACACACTCTAATTGATAATGGTTCTGAGCTTAATTTGTGCCCCATGTCATTCCTTCAGGCTTTAGGTCTGTCTTCTCATGACATTATTCCTTCTCTATTTCATCGCGTGCTTACGATGGTACCGTTTGTCCATGTCTTGGTCATGTTACCTTGCCCATTACTGTTGGTCCCAAAACTCTCCATACATTTTCTTTGTTATAGATTTTCCCATCTCATACAATTTTTTGTTGGGTAGGCCATGGCTCCATGCCATGTAGGCTGTCACTTCTATGGTCCATCGTTGTGTTAAGTTCTTACATGAATGCGTTGAGTATACTATCTTTTAGGACCATGACCCATTCCAATACTATGTCCATGACCTTAACACTAGTCTTCCTATCCCTCACATTGATACTACAGACGAGCCTCAACCTATGGATGACCCACCTCATTTACCACCACTTGAGGGAGCTATTTGTTTACTAGATGTTGTCCCTTCTACACCACCTCCTACTACAACTATTATTCCATATCAGCCGCATGTCCCCTCCATGGACACTACTTTCCCATCTTCATCTTCATCATTTGTTTACCCACCATTCACTTGCACACTCTTCATACATGGTTCGTATTGGGAGCACATTCCATTAGATCCTACTTCACTGAAACCATATGTATGCATGATGGCTTAGCCCGCTTAGGTTTTTCTATCACCGATATTCATCCACCACCATACCACCCTCATTTATACCATGGGTTGGTCCATGTCACAACTACTTATGGACTTTGTGTCTTTCATCTTGATGTCTTTCTTACATGTACTCCTACTACTGCGCCACTCACATTAGGACAATCTTGGCTAGACTATATTGGGGGCACCCTAGATCCAGATCATACAGACATATCCTTTCCTATGCCTTTTGGACATACTATCATCTGTAATAGCTCTTTCCTAGGTTATACACAAAATCTCACTCATTGGTACACACATGGCTTCCCCTTCCCTCCATTCATTGATGAGGAATATGCTATGGGCATGTATCACTTACGTCTCAATGGCTCATTACATGATCAACCTACCACTATAGCCTACCAAGTTACTAACGCATATCCATTCGATTTTGATCCCAAGGATGATGATCTTCTTGATGAGTTTACATAGTCCCTTAGCACACTACCATGGGGGGCATATCACATTACACACTTCCCCCTCTTACTTCCGCATAGTTGCATAATCACACACCCCACCTTTCATACTTCTCATTTATTATCCTTTCCTATCAACATACCATATCACACATCATAGCACCATCATTACCTAATGATGCACTCTTGTGCTTCATTTCACACTTGACTATTAAGAGATTACCATTACAATGAACCCTACACACTACACCTTCGACATTATACATTCCATTCCATCATACATTGTGCATCATACACCATTCGCTCTATCCTTATTCTACACTATATTAGTCCTCATCTACACATTAAATTTTTACTATATCTACGCACTTAGTCACATTATACACTCACTGCGCATTTTCATATCATACATATTATACTAGTCATCATTACCTATGAGTCTAGTTTTACATTTCATCCCTACATTCTACATTCTACTAGTCCTCACCCTACACACCCCATACATTATTAAGCTACCCATGCATACCCTATACATAGTCATTTCATGCACTACGCATTCCCACATACATTCTACATACTACGCTAGATTACATTACATATGGGTCTAGCTTTACATTTTATCATTACATATTCCATTTCTATCTACACCTATTATTGCACTTTACACATTACACATCCTACACACCCTACACATCCTATATTGCATTGCCCACACCACACATTTACAAAAACCTACTCATCACATGGTCGTTTATTCTCACTACCACCTATACTACATTGTTTTCTACATGTTGCACTCACCACCCTATGACGCACTTTAATTCCTCGGTCCATACTCGATTGTCAAGGGTTTACCAATCAAATGGACCTTACACTCACCATGCAACATTTCCACCTTAGTGACATACACTTTAGGCTAAATCGTCACCTATTCTATCATTTTGTAGTGGTATACACCTTAGGTTACATCACCACTCCCTTATTATTCATCTCGTAGTGACATACGTCGTAGGATAAATTGTCACTTATTCCATCATTTTCTAGTGGTATACACCTTAGATTACATCACCATATCCTCCTTACATATTATAGTGATATGCACTTAGGACTAAATCATCACTCCACACTTCATCTCATATAATCGTGGTATACGCTTAGGCTATAAGGTCCACACACATCTCTCCATATGTCGCATCTCATCACCATTACTTATACACATACTCATCACAACGTGCTAGACACATCAAACACTACTCAACCATTTCCCGATGACGCACTCTCATTTGCAATTCATTTTGGACTGCTGAGGGGGAAAACAAAATGAACCTCATTGCATACATACCCTTCCATCCACTTTGGGGGCACGAAGCCCCTATCATTCCATTTGCATTCCATTCCACCCATCCACAGATACTACGTGTTGTCTTGGGGAATTTAGTCTCATTCATTTCTAGTGTTTTGCATGATCACGTTACTACACATGTTAGATTGATTTCTTCTATGTCATTATCTATATCATACACACATGCATGTTCACACCTTTATTTAGTGTGATCGCAGATACATGACTCTTACACGTGGCATGGATGCTTTCCTTCTACCCTTCCTATACTGGTCGCTGGGGGCATCCACATTCATCTCATCTAGGTGTTATTGTTTAATTTTATACATTAGCATCTTATATTACTTGATTATACATGCTTTGACATATTGGTTATTGCTCTAACATGCTAACATGTGTTCCATGTGCAACACTTTTTTGCGCAGGATTACACGTCTCATGACTGCTTGTTTGTTCTACTTGTCTTCCATTGTTTACCATTGTATGCGGGATTTGCCATATGCTTATGTGCACACTTGTTTTTTGTTTGTGGCCATGATGGCCTTGCATGTCTTGCGACATCATGAGTGATGTCCCATGTTTATAACCCACTTTTTGTGGTCTACATATTTTCTTGCGTGTTTACACTACTTTGTTTGGTAGTTATTACATTGTTTGCATATTTTATACTTGTCTATTGCATGCATGTGTTTTTGGACTAATACTTGTTTTGGCTAGCCACCCCCTTTTATGTGCACCTTAGTTTCTACTAAGCATTTTCCCTTCCCCCTGCAAGGCATAGTTCTATAGGTCAGAGTGTGGTAGGTCCTCTTTTGGGGCCGCATTCTCCTTTTTGATGTCGCATGTGCCCCCAAAGAGAGGGGGGCATCATTGATGGTTTTACATACTAACACAATGTATTTACACCGATTCAGTATAGTGCACTTTCCGCCCTTGGCATTATGGGTTTACATACAATGAGTGAGTTCAGACAGTCTACAAACTCCATACACAGCGGCCTTTATAGGACATGGTGTCCTTTGGCATTTTTGGGAAGTAGTTACAGGATTAGGGGTTACATTGGGTGTGCCTCTCTACATTACTTTTTGCACGGTTAGCATCAGATCACCCAAATAATCAGGACGCTACAAATATCTCTTCACACATTTCAGCATAAGTAGTTAGAGTTGGAGGACACAGAGCATTTCCTCTCTACACTTCTTCAGCCAAGGTGGCGTGAGATCGCCCAAAAAACTCACAATAGTACAGGTATATTTTTACACCCTTTTCTCTCGACATGGATCAGGTGCACAGGTTCCCTTTAAACTTTCCTTTTTGCGTATTTTACACATTTCTATACACGTGTATTTTACATAGCGTTTTTACATACATACATATTTGACTACTTGATCATTTTCTCCTTGCAGTCCAGATGATGAAACAAGATCAAATTTGGGGCAACAACAATGACGATGACAATGCAACGGAAACACACAACGATGACACTTGTCTTTACTAATCATGTAGGTACACTACACACCGCAGTAGCTACACACGCATTTTTACCTAGGTCCACTCTCATCATTTTTATGCACATTTTTCATCTTTAGAAATCCACTTTTTATTTTTGATTCTAATCCATCGCACATCTCTACTACACTCTACATGGATATCAGGTACGCATCTCTATCTATGTTATGTTTCGAGAGTGTTCTTCTCACCAAAATAAAGTGGGGGCAAAATGTAGTCATAAAATCATGCACTTTAGGCATTATTTAGCTCGATCTCATACTACTATTTAGAAGGTTCTCAAGTGAAGAAAGTACTAATTAATCCCACCTTTTGGCCATCTTATTTTTACCTTTTATTTTGTCATTCCCGCTTACTTTCCTATGCATGCCTATCTATTTCATCACTTTCCCATCATTTTAGCATAAATCAGGGTACCCAGGCTTGTACTGGGGCACCTCGGGGTGCCCTGATCACACCTGGGGCGCCCCGATCCTTGTTTTACTTTCCGCCTCTTTTTGGGCTCTTTCTAGGTTTTTCATCCTTATCTTTTCCTAGTCGGCCATGTCGGGGTTAATTATGAAATTAGATCAAGAGAACCTTATAAATATAAAGTTATGAGACCATAATGAGGGTCCTAACATCACTTACTACTATCACTCCATCTAGATTTGCATCCATTGTATCACTTGCATCCACATACAATTTATGCATCAAGGCTAGGAGATCTGCATCAACACACACAACATAGGAGGAGGGATTCTATTCTATTCCATGCACACATACTATTACATTTTCTACATTTAGCTATTGCTCACTATTTCAAAAAGTGTGATTGGCACAAGAGCACCTAGGGCATGATACACACACACACACACATAACTACATTTGGGTCTGAAATGTAGTGCAACACTCAAATTAGTAAACCCGTTGTTGTTGTGGCAATCTGAGGTCAGTCTAACCCATTAATTTTACATCTTTTATTTTTAGGGTTTTGATATTCTTTTTCTTTTACAGTTCATTCCTTCATCTTGCATTATCTCATACATCTAGACATCAAGAAATCCAATGTGACAGATAAAGAATATTTCATGGTATTTTACAACACTACCAAATTTACATTACGAGCTTTTACAGAGACAGGGCACCTATTCGGTAGACCGGGGTGCCTCTGGGTGCCCCAAGTACCTTCATAAGCACTACATGCTCATTATATCTTCCAGATCCGGCCTTTATGGGACCTCGAGTGATCTTTCTTGCTCCTAGAATTTATAAGCCATGCACTGCGACAACTTCCGATAGTTTCTAAAGAATTAGCTAAGTCCTTTCCTTTACATCCTTGCATAATTAGGGTTTTATTTCATTTATTATAATTATTTATAATTATTCCATTTTGTTCTAGTGCATTTTTACAGCGTTTTAGTCCTCCTATATTAGATTAACTATTATTGTACTTTCTTATAGTTTAGTTTAATTTTAGTTAATCAACAAGTCAATGTGGATGGAGAGTTTTAGGTGAGTTTATGCTAGATGGTGAGTATGTAAAGTTATAGGATGTTTTCATGATGCTTCATGACAAGTTTCACGTCAATTATGAAGAATATTTTGGAAGATATGCAAGTTTTGGCAAAACCGGGTAAGCTTTAGTGTGTTTTTAAAGCAAAATTTGACTTTTAGATGCTCGTTGTGGGTTGTATGTTTTTCATGGTACCTAGAGATCTTAGGGGGTGTTTTTCCATGGAATTAATAAGGTTTATCAAAAATAATGAGATGGTTTGATTGTCACATTTTTATGAACGCTCATTAAGAAGATAAAGTGGTTTGAAACCCTAGCTAAACCCTAGCTAAGAGTGACTTGGATAAGATTACTTGTACCAACCCATTTTTATTGGTTTTATAAAAGTGATGATTATATGTGGTAGAGGACTCCCCAAATTTCTATAAAGGTATTTTAGAGCATGTGACAGTATGTGGGCCCCACCTAAAAATGCTTATTTTTGAAGAGGTTTGGTTTGTGGCAAAGTTCTCCAAATAAGGTATGAATTAAATTGACATTATTTTTAGAAATGGAGTGGTTATAGATTTACATGGTACTTCCAGGTCATGGTTGATGTGAAAAAGTGCAAAGTGTGCCCTATTTATGAAGACTGATTTTTGGGGTAGTTTGGTGCGGAGTTTGCAATAAAAGTGGAATTCCAGGAGCTACAGGAAGAGTTAGGAGTTGATTCAAGTTTTTAATAAGTTGGTTCAGAGATATTTCAAATAGTATATCAAACAAGCGCGTATGCTATTCAAAATTTACGACGATCTTTTAGGGTCAAATCTAGAGGATGCTCATTTTAGAAGGGTGTCAAATAACATCAAGAGGTAAAGTGATTATTCCAAGTTTTTCAATCTTGGTGAAGGTTTATGAGTGAATATAAATCATTTCTATTTGTTTTCTATGATATCTTCAAGTGTGGAAGTGTGTTTTTGAGTGATGGAATATGTTGGGCTCAATGTCGGTTTTGAGTCCTAGAAGGCATAAGAAGCGATTTGTAGAGATGGACCTAGTTGAAGGCCTTCCAATTAGATTTGGAAGGAGTTATAGTATGTTATGGAAATAGGATTAAGATGGATTTCCATTATTATATGGATTTAGTCTTAGTGAGTTTATTTTTTTGGTCATTCGGGTCATTTTGTGAAGAAGAAGGCATGTTGAGTTTTAGGATAGGTTTGGTCGGATCTGAAAGAATGAGTTAGTTGAGGCACGGGATGGATGATTTAATGCTTTCTATCACCTGGAGAGTGAATCAGGGTGAATTTTTTCCTAATGAATTCATTTTTAGGTCTCTGTAAGTGGCAACAAGAGGTAAAACTAGTTGAGTTTGCAAAACTAGTTTTTGGGAAAATTGTTTTGGTGAAGAGAAAAGTTGTTGTGGTTTGAGCACATGGATGTTTCATGAGTTATAAATTGCATAGAAGTGATTTAAGGTCCTTGTAATTCCATAAAGTGGTTACATGTCATATTTGAGTTCATATTCAGGGGTCTTGAGGCTCAAAGGTAAAATCAGAGTGTTGGAAACAAGCTGTTTGACGAAGTATATGAGCCAGTGGGCCCATTTAATGATTTATTTGATTGATAAAAGTAAATTTTAGACCATTTATGGTTATTATATGTTATATTACATATGTGTGGTGAATTTAAGAGCTTGAATAATTATTATTTTTGTGAGTGGATTTTTCTCATCCTAGTGATGGGGTTCGAGACATTGTTGTGCTTGTATGGAGGTTTTGGGCATGACGGACCTATATGGGTCATATGTGACTATTGTAATTAATTTATTTTAATTTTATTATGATTTATTGGTTGAATTAGTCATGAAGGACCAACATCCCTTGGGTTAGAAGGAAGAGAAGGTTATAAAGCTAGTGTTTTGAGTCCATTTGTGGGCTAGTTGTGCATGGGTGAAAAGTGTGACCTAAGAGAGTGAATTGTAGGTATGAGGGAATTTTTTGAGAGCTGATAAAATGTGTTATAGTTTTAATACTAATTGAGAGCATGTGTGCAAGTGTTTAGAGCCAAGACAAGGTGTGAAAGACCTAGAGAGAGCGAGTTGAAGAAGAGAGCATTGAATGAGGGTTTGAAGGAATTTGGAGCTGATCTCTCGAGATCAATATCATCTATGGTATCCACATATTTTTAGTGGTCATACTTCATAAAAATATATTATGATGAGTCATATTCATAAGAGTATCTTGTTGTGAGTAATATCAATAAGGGTTTAGGGGTTGGTGCTCCTTATGGGGTTGGTGCCTCACTAAAGAAATATATTGTGATGTGTAATATTCACTTGAGTCTTTTTGTGAGTAATATCAACAAATTTTTCAGTGTTTTTCTTCCCCTTGAGGGTTTCCCACTTATATTTGGTGTCTTTTGTACTCTCTCTTGTGTTGTGATATTGTGAATGGTTAATACACATCTAATATGCACATGTATGGTTATGAATGATGTATGGACAACTTAATTGATGAATGTATGGTTTGGTAAATGAAATTAAATTATTGTAGGACTGATTCACCCCCTCTCAGTCCATTGTGCTTCCAACACAAAGGTCAATTGGATGTACTTGATCCCCTTTATCATCACTCGACCGAGTGTGCATAGCTTCAGTATGTAGTTTATTGTCACTCTAACCGAGTGTGCATAACTTGACGCAGATTTATTATCACTCTAACCTAATGTTAATATATTGTATGTAGTTGGTCAACCTTTTTATTTAGGTCTTAGAGCTAAGTACAGTTCCTAAGTGTCTACCTTAAAGTTAGTCAACTTAGTTTCATCCGTATCTCACACGGTTAGATAGGAACTCGATGACTAACAATGTAATCAGCCTAGTTACACTCCTTAGGCCAAAGTTTTCTAGTAGGACATTGCAAGCTTAGTTTCGTGACTACACATAAGCCACTCAAAACATGTCCGTCACCGCATTACTCATCTCTACACAGTTATCTGGATCACATCTCGTTAAATTAAATGTTTAAGTTCTTATATTAAGATGGCCTAGAATCTAGATCTCGCCTCTCGACTTGAGAGTACACTATCAGTCCCATCTTAGGAAACCTATGGGAAAGATAATGATTACTTAATTACTTTCATCAATAAGTAATTATTACCCTTCCCGTAGTCGTCATAAGATGGTATGAGATAGAGTTTAATCAAGCAGATAGGTAGGACTTAGAGTCCTGCACTTTCATAATATAATTATCTTATTACAAGGTAGATTTCATCGTTTAAAGACTAATTCAAGTTATACGTTTAATGACAAGATCTATAGTAACTTATAAACTACTATCATACGAATTATCTTAAATTTGTAACGCCGCTTCACAAATTTTGTTGTTAATACTATGTTTTGATAACGATCCAACTCATTTAGAATATATTGTAATTCAACTATTTTATTCATTATCGTTAAGTGCCTCTTAAGAAAGAGACACAGTCTTTTTTAGGTAAATAAACAAGGTTTAATATTAACAATAATCAGAAATGTAACATTCACTTCTCATAATACTAATTTATTTAAGGTATAGATTTTTTGCGCTTTAACATCGTTATGTCCTTTAATAAGTTGTTGTTGTAAAGGTACAATTGTCAACATCATATTTTTTAAGTTGTACTATGTAATGAATTAATTTCTTTACGATCGAGTTAAGGAAATATCATTATTTCATAACTCGATTCACTATCCTAAACAACGTTAATCATTTAACTCATTAATTAAACATTTAAATGATGATGTCATTTAATAATTTGGAATAGTAATTGTTGTAAAGTACAATTATTCAATCAAGTACAATTTTCATAACCATTTACAATGTACATACTACTTTAAAAAAAAATAACGTAAATCATCATTACAACTCATAAGAGGTAATCAAATAATAAATGTATTTATTGAAACTCATTAAGGATAAATCCTTAATTTATAAAGTATTATGGTAATTTTCTAAGTAATACAAATAGGCCAACTTTCATATGAAAACTTCACGAAATCATATTTCGCTTTACAATAAATACATAATCTAAAATCTAGATATTCAACAATCAATATCTGTAATTAGATAAACATAACCATCGCATGACAAACATGCATGTAATCAATCCAATTAAATTCTCGAAATAATTAATCCAACCTGCTATCTATAGGATAAAAATAAATAATATATATGGTTAGTTCATCGAACTGGAATGGATTAACAACTCTCTATCTAGTTGTTTCATTACGAATAATTGAACATCTATGGTTTTATTTAAATTACAACTTAAATAAAACAAGTATTATATCAAGTAAACATGTAAACTATAATGAAGTGATCTAATAATGTAAACCAAGTTTCTATTAACAACTTGCAAACATCTACAAGTTCATTAAGTCTCTAACATGTTATCTTTATTTATAACTTAAGGCACATTAGCCAAAACAAACTTCTTTTTATCAAACAACTAAGTAATGCACTTGCACCCAATATACATTTATTACCATTCAACATGCTTGTCATTTAAAGAATCGGAAAGGAGAAGAAATTTCTTTTCTCAAGACCAATGTTGTCATCTATCAAACTTAAGCACAACAACAAATTAATAAATAATCTTCTTTTTCCTTCTCTAATTAGTTGACAAAACAATTAATGTCATGTAAGTTATAATAAACATTTGTATCATTTTTAATCAAACTTAATATATCACACAACCAAAATTCACAGGATATTAATAACAAAATAATCTTTCATGCATGCAACAAGTATCAACTTATACAAAATAATATTATCATGATAATCATAATACCGATGTACTCGTCACTTAAGTCAAATATTTAAGTAACATGTTTTTATCCACATGTATGATTACCCAAACCACTCATTCCGAAAATGGTTTAATCAAGATAATAATCAATAAGCATTCTTAAGATGGAAATGACCTCACACTCCCTGAATAAGCATTTACAAGTTACAACTTGGACAGAGTTTCAATTAAGGAGACGTAATCTTGATTCCATGATAATATAACTAGAACACATAAAATGAACTATTCATGGAGAATACACGTATGTAGAGATGTAAAAACATAGAACAATCTATCAAATACAACCAAAATATTTTTAAACAAACAAGATTTAGTTTCCTTCATAAGATGATAGAAGAACAACCATAATATCACAAGAGACCAAGCCCAAACCCATCCCTATATCATTCTTGGTGTCCTCTAAAATAAGAGATGATAAATCCTATACATGCATACCGATTCGGTCTTTCCGACAAAACCGGGTGAGCAATGAGGGTTTATATATACACCTATTATTTCACCGATTCGAAAAATAAGCAACCCCGAAACCAAAGTAAAACAACACTTTAATAATGTGAAATCCACCATTAATAGCTCCCATAAAAATCTCAACAAAAATAACTCATAAAAACCTCAGACAAAGTTTGAACCAGAATGGATCGAGCAACCAAAGAAGGAGCAGGAAATAACCATCAACAATAAAAATGAATTCCCAAAATGCATGCAAGGTAGCCTCCTTCGAAAGCTTCTTGAGTTTCTCAAGAACTTTAAATGCCCATTAAAATTTTCAAGTGCCACGTAGTGGCTGGACTAACAACTTCCACTCGCCATCTAATTCCCTCCAAAACAACTTAGTGGAGTTTACGAGTGGTCAAAGATAATAAAAATAATTTAGACCTCAAGTATTTTGCATGGGTCGGTTAATCGACCAATTGAATTATCAAACAATAAAATGCAATTTGAATATGGTCGAAGACCATATCGTAAACAACCAATCAAAATCCAAAGAGTACGGTCAAAGACCATATTTCCAATCAAAAGTAAATAGAAGTCAATGATGTATGGTCGAACACCATAATACTAACCAATGATGAAATGCCAATCACTTTAACCTTCGACCATTTCGTAATACAATACCAAAGGAGTATGGTCAATGACTATTTCATTTTAAACAATTAAATGCCTATTACCATGGTCTTAATCCATTCAACAACTGTCATTCCTTAATCCATTATGCCATGTTTAGTGTCCTTTTCAATCAACAACTATTTTAACTTGCCTTGCGGTTTTAGACCAACATGATCAATCACAATCAATGATCACTTAGCATGGAGTCATGATCGGTCGAAGACAACATCAAACCCAACAAGTTTCAATACAATGCATGGTGATAAATCGATCATCAATTAAACATTATTTGGAGTATGGTTTAAACCATTTACAACAATTTTAACATAAGCAAGTATTCGATCAAAGATCAATAAACCAAATTAATATTTTCTTGCAATGCTAAGCATTATATTTCCATTACTGATAAAAAGATCATTAAATCAACCTTAAAATTTTACCTTGATGATTCTGAACTTTACATGTCCATTGTTGAAGATCATCATAATGCTTTATGGTCTATGACCATCATAATGTCAAAAGAAAGTTAGTATCTTTTAAACAATCATCATTATTTCTAATTACCAAAATAATACATTACAACTATGTACAAATTTATCATATTTAGCAAATCATCATTTCTAGCAAACAAGATGAAACATAGCCTCCTTAACAGTACAACAACCAATTAGTACACTCATGCATCAAAATCATCACACACAACAAGGTAAAGTAAACTCATACAACCTAAAGAAAGCAAAAATAATTTATAAATGTGAAGTATTCTATGAATGCTTAGAAATAAGTGTTGTTATGTAGTTGAGCTTATAACTACGTGTAAGTATGTATATCCTTTTCAGGGTATATGCACGTACGTTTAGCTGCAATATCAGCCGAGTAATAGTTCTTATCCCTTTGCCCTCATAACCTACTTCACAAACCATAACTTAATCTTGTGGTGAACCAAAATGAAATTACGGGATGTGACACAATTGTTATACTGAATAGGGTGATGGGAGAAGAAACTAAAAGACTTCCAATACTGGATGACTCAATTCATTTTGGTGGTCATGGAGGGAGATCAAATGATTTATTGGTGGCGAAAGATCATAATCAATAACATTCATTGGTAACTATTGTAGTTGCCTACATCTAAGAAGTTCACCATGAATTCTTATCTAGTGTATGCCCTCACATATACAAGGGCCTTCTAGGGTCTCTATACTACACCTAATGTGCCACAAAAGTTACCAATATTTGAAAAATACCCATAACTCACATATCGAGAGAGTAACTATCACTTATCTAGGGTGAATGACGTATTCACCATACATGTCTTAAGGTTACTTGAAGGAAATCCTAAACAAATAATTACATCATAAGGAGGTGGTTTGATCGAGAAATATAGTAGATGCTTCATTTAGTTTCCCACCTTAACCTATATCAATGTAAGAGGGTTTGATATTGCACCTCATAGGCTACCAAGGTATCCAAGCAACAAGATAATTGTGACCATGAAGTGCAGACAATTATCCCATGTTCACACTAGCTACAAGAGTGCAAAGAAGAAAGGTGTATATTTCCCTATTTCCCTAGGAATCTAATCATGAAAAATTATCATTGATGCAACAAACATTGAAACCTCTTTCTTAGCTTTTAATTTGTATTCCTACATATCCGACAAAAATTTGATATTAGGAAGAATCCAGAGACTTTCCTCCTACTAGGTTTGCATCACATTCCTTACATTGAGAACTATTGGGCCAACTGTAGTGATGATTTTGAATTCAGAAAGCGAGACTACATAATAATGATGGTGGATTAGACAAGGGCTTCAAGTTTGATTGGTTTGTAGAAGGAATGAACGATGATGGATCTGATCTATTTGATCATGAGTATCAAACAATGTAATCATCTCCTCTTCCTCCCACCCCATACAACATATGAGAATCTGGTGACATCAAAGAAATAACCATGGCAGTGATTTAAATGTCAAAAAAATGGTTCAAGCAGTAAGAGGGCCTCTTTTATCAATCGGTGGTCTACTAACTCCATCCAAACAAGTGTCCCTCACTTCTTCTCTCAAATATTCTCGATAGGGGAACTGAATCGCTCATTCATAAGAGTCTTCTAAGAGGAAGCTTACAGAAGATGAGTGCACTGAAGTTTCCTTAGGAGGCTTCACAAAAAGATAAAGGTCAGAGAAAATTCTATTAAGCCACTTGATCTAGGATAAATTGACCCATCTCAATCTCCTAATCATCCCCACAATCCAAGTGTTTCCTCGAGGTAGTTGAGTCATCTAATCTCAAGCAGACTCTATTTCCATATCAAGCACCCGAGAGTTCCTCCATGCTTGATTTCATGTCTACACTGGTTGAGACTTTCCCATGGGTACAAGAGTTGCTTGGAGGAGAATCAAGAATGGTGCAACAAGCCACAACACCTAACTTTGAGGCCATCTCAAAGTACATCAAAACCAAGTGTACCAAGAAGGCACAAACAACTTCTCATTTCTTCACTAAGGCTTCTAGATCCCAATATGTGGAAGTTGCATAAGCCTGAAATTTATTAAACCCATGGGAGAAATGACACATGATGATTATGAGTTGACTAGGATATCCTTGGGGTAGGTGAAACACTAGGGGATTTGAATTTGTTTAAAGAGTCTCCAACTCGATTGCTTGAAAGAAACAAGGAGAATTAAGATATCTTGTAGAACAACTCGAGGAGCACATGAGAACCTTGATTGCTCATGTGCGGTTATTCCTGGAGCCCAATGTAACACCTCTTCCTCCAATTGAAAATAATATTCCTTTCAGTAGCTTGGATCCTCAAGTGATCAAGAGAGCTCAAGGGTACACCATATAAGGGAGAACCAATGATAATTTGGTGGAAGAGATCATTGAAAAAGGGAAGGTATTATTGCCTCAAATTTTCTCTATATTCAATTTTGTCCTTGCCATTGTTTCTAAGGTAAAAATGACAAAGGATGAGATTGAGAAAGAAAAGGCCCATTGGGATAGTGTTTTCCCATTGGTATCTGAGATGATTTGTCTTGATTCTCACTCCTTGGTGAGAAAGAATGTATTCACATCCATCTTTGATAATTGGTATCTTGTGTGGTCATAAACGATGAGTGTCAGGTGTGATATGATAAATGATGTTATTTTGGAACTTCAGTCTTGTAAGGAAAATTCACGGAAATCTTGAAAGATGTCAATAAAAGTGCGTAAGCTCGGATCACCTCCACTCTGTGAAAATTCATCCTTGGAGGGACTCCTAAGTTCCTCCCAAAATTGGTCCAGAAAGAGACAAGAGATCCCTTCTCTTTCAATAAGGATACTTTGGAATCCCTCATTGATAATAGAGGTTCAATCCATAATACTATAAGAGATCATCAAGTTTGGTTCATACAGTGCAAGACCGTTGGTGGTATTCTTGAGACTTGGATCAGTGTTTTGGGTCATGGTTACATTCCACAAGTAGAGAAGGTGGAACTCGAAACAACTAGGTTCAACAAAGAGGTCAAAGGTGAGGAGTTCATCCCTAAGGCATTTCCATAGACTTCACCAAGAGTAAGCTCTTCATCATTAGATGCATCATTTTCCTCTAATTGATCACTCTCTTATTCTATCACTTCTCCCATCTCTCTCTCTACATTTTAATTCTTCATTAGGAATGTTCTTTTTGAATTTTTCCTCTTATTTGAATTTTTCCTCTTATTCACTTAAGTGACCTTTAATTTCACATTGTAAGAGCTATTTTTCATTAATAAGAAAAAGACTCATCTTAAGACTTATATTTATTTTTATAGGAATATAAAAGGTCACAAGTGGTAGGAATGGGAAAAGTCAAGAGGGGGAGACGAAGAGACGTATTGTAAAGTTATATATTGGGATGACTTCTCCATTCCAGGGGGTTGATAGATTTTGTTCTCCTACTACAAGTAATAAGCTATTTCTTCTATTTTCTTGTCTATGTTCTTCTACTTCCTACTTTGAACTTTGCAAGCATTGTACTCTTAAATAACCAAAAATGATCTTTGTATATTTGAATCAATTGAACTTTGTGTCTTTTATTTGTTAATTTGGTTATTTCTTATATAATTGTTTTCTTCCTATTGGATGTGGGGCTACTCTGGTCAATGTTAATGAAGTTTTCTAGTGCCTACTCACTACCTTAACCCTCTCTTTATATTATTATCTTCCCTTCACCTCTCCCCAAACAAATTCCTCCCTTGTATTCATTACGAAAATTTTTGCCACATGTTTAGTGGAGTATTTATGTGTGATCCCCATCCTAACAACCACCACAAATTTTAATTTTTGCACAATGAGATCCTCCCCATTCCCAAGAGGAGGGACCTAGTCCCGTGACCATTAGTGAAAACCACTAATTTTCCCTTGCAACAAATTATTTCACCAATAAGATTTGGAGGCTTGAGTGTCTTATGAAACCCCGATGGTGTCCCATGTATTAAATCAACTACTCATTGTGTCTTTTGTCATGTTACGTGTTTTGACTAGTTTCTATTACATCATGTCATGTTTGTTTGTGACTAAAACTTTTTGCTAGCCTTTCCCATTGTTTTGCATGCATCATGGTAGTTACCATGTGCATTCCCTATTCCCCTACAAGAGTTCTATTTTAAATGTGCACATTAGTTTTAGCTTTCCTCATTTGGGTTGTGCTCCCCTTGGTTCATCTCACACACCCCAAATGAGTGGGGGAAATCATTAGGTGATTATTTCACCCTCTCAAAGAGTCTATAAACTAGACACAAATTAGTACACAACATAATCAGAATAAACAAGAGCTAAAAATAGGTTTAGAATTAGAATTGGGCCAAAATCATACCGGAGGATAGAAGCACCCAATGCAGATAGGGAAAGGTGGGTGCTAGTGCCCCACATGGGTGGTTCTGTCTTAGGGCCTAAAACAAGTACAACACATGATTAATAGGTTTCCAATTACAAGTTTCTCCAAAATCCAGCAATAGGTTCTTGGGCACAAAGTTACTATCATGTACAACAAGAACAAAATCAGTGGCAAGTTACATACTTTGAGAAAGGAAACTAATTACTTTATTTTCTCAGATAAAATAATGATTGACACCTAGGGCATATGTAATATAATTATATGCTTGGAAAAATGTGTCATTCGTGATCAATTTCTATTAGGTTTGTGAACATATGCAGTGGCACTTATCGATGGGGAAGCATTAAAGTTTGGATGACAAAGCCTATAAGTCTGTCCCAATACTCTAAAGATGCCTAAATCCTTAGTCTAGCAATATGATGCTTAAATCCTCGGTCGCGACATGATGCCTAAATCTTGATCGCTCCAACCATCTCTAAGGCAACAAACATACATGAACAATTTTATCTCTTCTCTCACGACATACATGTGTATTCTATCCTTGATTCACTTGTTTTTCAATACGCATTCCTATTTTCACATTTACAAAGTTAAAGTTCAATTTCATTTATCATGAGCATTGACTACACTTATCTTCTTTTGCAAGTCGACCTTACTTCAAAAAAGGCAACACACAAATGGAATAAGAAGAAATCTCAAGCACAAGACACTCACATAAAGACAATATTAAAGGAACAAACATAGGTATCATTTCCGCTACACACACAAGGTCACCCCTAGGATCGTTATCCTCTTCTAGATTCCACAATACACATTCTATAATCTCCATTCAACACAATATCAAGTACAATCCTCATTCGACATGCTCTCCATAAGGTACACTCTTCCTATCTACTTTATGCTACTGAATATTCATTCACTAGCATAAAGTGGGGAAAATGTAAACACAAAATCACACACTTACTACTTACATCACGCCTCTAAGTATGTTATTATATGCATGATTCCTAAGTAAGAAAACTAGACATTAACAACACTTGTTTTGCTTTTACATTATTTTATCCTTTTGATACTCTTATCATTTACTTTTTGGAATGACCACTTTACTTGTGAACATTGGAAAACGTGTGACCCACTATGTATTTTCTATTTTATCCTTCGAGCATCCTAGACACTACCACCCATTAGGGACAAGAGCGCCTGAGACACTACTCTTGTCCCCTTTGGGCGTTTATGTCCTTTCCCTATTTTCTCAAATTTGAAATGCCACATCATTTGTTATCTTTTCTAAATTACTACCCATCACTTTGGGTCTACCTTTTGGTTGTTAATGACGAAATTCAAACAAGGGAATCATATATATACATGACTTACTCACTATTATTAGGGGTTGGACAACTTGGGCTATTACTTACTATCTACTACTTGGGCAAAGAGCAATATTCAAGGATTGCATTTGGGCTACATTATTCACTACATAGGAGGGGTTATTTCTAAATTCCATTTCACATATTCATCTTGGGGGAAAAGTAGTCATAGCCTACTATCTTGGTGCGGTGGCACAAGGGCAACGTAGCTTTAAGGGACACAATTCAATCACACACACACACACACACACTAAAACTACATAGAGTCTAAAATGTAGTGCAATGCTCGGTGAAAATCACATTAGGGTGATCATTGAGGTCATTCCAACTTAAGCATATGCATTATTTATTTAATCTAATATTTGCTTTAGCCTTATGCAGCATAACTAGGGTTTTATTTTGTAGGTTTAGGTGCGACATTAAAACCCTATAATGAAGGTAGAGTGACAAAGAGCGAAAGGAAGAAGACAAATTTAGAACCTAAGAAGATCAAAAGCAAATAATTTACTAGAACACTAGTGCCTATTTTAGACATGAACGCCAAGGCGGTCTTGTCCTTATCTTAGCATTCATATCTAAAAGAGTTCCAAATTCTAGTTTCCCAGGGACGAAGCATATCCAATCCGGATCTAGCCCATTCCACTCAATTTACAACCCAAAATCAATCCAGATCTTTGAATATAAGCTAAGTCACTCTTATCTACCTATTTTTTACACTTACTTATTTGTTGCATGATAGATCTTGTTTGTTACTGTTATATTCATTTGATCTTAGTCCTCTAATTAAGATTTAATTTCGTTAAATAAGTGAGTTAATTTGAATGGAAACGTAAAACTTGTTATTATATTTAATTAACCATACAAGTATTGTATGTGATTGAGATGCACTTATAATATTAAATTGTAATATAATACCTATTTTATTTATAGACAAGAGTAACAATCAAGTTATTGACTTGATTCGCTTCCACTATTAATAGATTAAAGCAACTAGTAACATAATTTATTAATTAAAAATTACTTTAAAGTCTATCTTAAGAAGACTTGTTCTACAAGTAATCTACTCTAAAACCTTGATAATAACGTCTACTTATTTTTATAAAAAGCATAGAAAGTTAGTGTTAGAAAAAAAATTAATTGTGAAAGAGAGATTCACTATAGTATTTTTGCGAGGAGGGCCATTAACACTCCCTCACATTTTTGCTTAATATTACATTAGTCATTCTACCATGATAATATCTATGTTTATATTACTTTTATGTTTCACATACAATTGTGGGGTATACACACATAATTATGGGTGAGAGCCTTAAGGTTTTATCAACTAATCTTGGAACCTATCCAAAATTCTATCTTAATATTAAAGTAATTTGAGATTCACCTCCTACAAAAATTTAGGTAGCATTGGGTTACTTTGAGAATCATCAAAATTGAAGTGCTTTATTTGAGTTGAATATTTACCATAAGTTAGATCTCCACTTATACAATAAACTACCCTTTTGTGTTAGATGTTGAATCATCCTCTAAAGAACAACATTGGGTTGTATTGAGAATCATGCCAAAATCAAAGTGTTTTGTTTGACTTGAATTTTTATTAAAAATCACCTCTTGGTCTTTACATCAAACTTTAATTCTATATTAGAGTTTGAATCAATGTCAAGACAACACTTCTAGCGATCTCGAATTTCATACTAAAAATAAAAAATTGGGTTGTTTTTGGTTTTATAGGCAAGTAGAATATTCAAGTTTGTAATCACTTTTTTATTCTTATAGTAGATTTTATTTGCCACGGTTCTCAAGATATTTTAATTTCTTTGGACATGCATTTTTCGACATAGTCATTAGAAGAAATTTCTTATATTTTCAATATGAAACAATCTAACCGATTGGTAGCCCCATCATCTGTCATTATTTAGTGATTGAGAAGTGAATCTATAGGCTCCACTCATACGCATATTTTCATCTCTTTTCCCATTCAAGGGGTATTTGGTGTGATATTGCTCACATATACTACATGTAGTTGTTTGGTGAACTCTTTTATATGTTCGACACGAGACACCGTAGCCGACTAGTATTCCCAATGTCCTGTCATTTTTATCGATTAAGAAGTGGATCCACAAGCACCACTCATATAATTTTGAGTTCTACATCTTCTACATAGTACATCTTGAGGGGGATTATTAGTATATTTAATTAACCGCAAACAGTATTATATGTGATAAAGATGCACTTGTAATATTCAATTGTAGTATAATGCTTATTTTATTTATAAAAAAGAGTATCAATAAAGTTATTGACTTGATTGACTTCCAATAATTATAGATTTTATTAATAGAAAATCACTTTAACGTCTATCTTTAAGAAGATTTTCTTTGCAAGTAATCTTCTTGCCAACCATAATAATAGTTCCTTTACTTGTTTTTTCTAAAAGTATAGATAACCAATGTTAGAGGAAATTCATTGTGGAAGAGAGATTCATTGTAATATTCCTTTGAGGGGGGTCATTGACCCTCCATCACATTTGAGCTTTTACTATATTCGAGTAGTAATTCTACATTGACATATATGTGTTTATATTGTTTCAATGTTTCACTTGCATACACATGCATTTGAGTATTTGTCTTAAGGTTAACACAAATGTCCCGAGAACCATTTCATAATTTTTGTATTGAATACAAAGTAAATGTATTTAGTATTTATAAACACGCACTTTGGTTAGTTGTCTTCTTTTCATGTGTGCATTAATTTGAATGGTAAAGTTAAACTTAAGAGCTCACACAATTGCTTATGCTTATTTCAAATTCAAAGCAAATAATGACATCGTCACTAATTATTCTTTACTGAAATTGAAAATAAAAACAAGAAATGTATAGCTACAATGGTTTTTTGGAGACTTGAGAACGAATGGATATAAAAATTGGGGTTATAAATTTGGAGATGGTAAAATAGTCCAAGACTCATAGAAGAAATCAATTAAAATGTTACAACATAGTTATGCTTATGAGATTTACACCCTTTAGACCCTACACTCTCATACCATGTAGACACCCACATCATGGCACCCATATACCTATGTTTTCATAGTCACCCCTGTGTAACATCGCACTCACAAACCCAAGTAACCTTTGAATTTTTTATGTTAATGGACATCCATGAAAATATATCAATACATTTATAAGATGCTCTCATGATGTTTTTATGCCTAAAATATTTACACTTGTGGATATGAGAAGGGCAGGCATGTTCTCTTTAATATACTTCATGGGATTTTGTCAGGAAGAAAGAATAGAAAGAAATTATATTAGTGTCCACGAATAACCAAAGTAGGTCGCATAATAGATGTTATGAAAATTCTCCAAAGTCAAAGGAGTACGAAGGAATCAAGTCCTAATGCAATACCATAGTTAGAAATATCTTGTAATTTGGTTGATATATTTCTTTAATTTTAAATAGGCTATCATAGATGGTTTTGCAAGTTTTATGTTGTTTCTTTGAATAACTTGTATCAAACGAAATCGTTAACCCTTCACATGTTCAATACATGAAACAAATTGGGTCTCATAGAAACTTGCGTGGAAGCAACATTTTTAAAATATCACTTATGTTAAATAGAATGACCACATATTTCGTATTGTTTTGTCTCAATTTTAACCCAAAAAATAATCATAAACAATATTTTTATCGGATATCATTACAAATACCTTGGAATACATGAAAATTGTTTAAAAACCCACAACATATATATAGAGGAAATGACCTATGAGAAAATAATTAACTTTAACATTAACATCTCTTCAAGCATCATACAATTGTTAGTTTAATATAGACTATATATGCCAACAAAATACCATTATCAAAATGGAAACAAATTGAGAGAATTCAAAAACATATGATCACAAGCAAGTTCAAGTTGAAATTTCTTTGTCCCTTATGAGATTCTTTTAGTTGAAACAGGTGTAGTTCCAATTGAAGCCATTGCTATGATTCAACTTCTAAGATACCTCAACAAAATTGAACATATGACAATAAATGGTGGCCCAACATAGTCTTCAAAGAGCCATTATGCAGGAGAAAAAGGTCATGGGTGAATCAAAACATCAAGTGGATGAAAAGATGGAATATTGAATGGAATGCATGGCCCAAAGACAATAAAGAAATAAAAGCATTTGTAATAGATAAGTTCCACAAAGCTATGTGGGATAAAAGAGGAAGAAAAAGAGATACTACCTCGAAGAATTTAACTACACTTGTGATCATCAACAAAAGGCCTACATAGGGGCCCTCATCCCTTGGAGAGCTAAGATTCTCATAGCTCAACTAAGGACTAACTCCCATCGGCTTAGATGTGAAACATGTAGATGGAAAAGGCCTAAAGAAAAATGGGAAGAGAGACTTTGTGTCTTTTGTTTGGATGGAGCAAGTGGAATCAGAAAAACACTTTATTATAGAATGCAATGCTTATAATGGATTTTGCTCAAGATATACAATCAATTTCACGATATTATCATTACAAGTTATGTTTGACAAGGAGTTGATAGCTAAAATGGGGGACTTCATCATCAAGATTAGCAAAAGAAGATTGAAATTAAAAGAAACTAGTTATCTTGTCTCATAGGCTATTTTTACCCTGTGGACATAAATTTTTTTGATTTCATTTCTTTTTTGGAACCTTTAATGAATTTCTCTTCATGGGTGCATGAAGCAGTGGCTACGACAGAGTTGAGATAGGGAGGGCTGTGAGTGGAGGACAGTGCTGCGGGCTAGGGCTACGAGTGGGGACAGGGCTATGGGCCGTGGTTGCGAAATTTTGGGACTCAAAGGCCAATCTTGGTAAAAGTCGAATTAGATAAGTCAGTTTCTCAGGTAGACCCACCAACCCTTTTTCATTCTCTGCAACACTCTTTATATATTTCTGTCAAATCTAGTTCCAACAAGGCATGCAAACCATGATTAAACATGAGGGTTTCAAAGACAATCCAAATATGGCACTACAGAGTTCTATTATCCCAGAAACACATACAACAATAGAAAACAAAATTTGGGGAAAGGTAGAAGTCTTCCAAAATCATACAGCGGGTACAGCTAAAAAGTTGGTATATGTGAATGCAAAACAATACAAAGGGATTCTACGGCGTAGGTAGGCCAAAAACTAAGAAGAACCCAGAAGAAAAACCTCACTCTGATTCTACCGAAGGCAACAAACAACAAAGAGAATTTTTTTTTCAGAGAACATAAAATGGAAGAAAAACAATCAAGTCCGAAGGATAATAAAAAGGATCCAAAGCTGAACAAAACCGACAGAACTGCAACATACAAGGAAGAAAGGGAAGACGCAGTCCAGGACTCTAAATACCTATACAGTCCTACTTCAACCCCTCTTTTGTGGTCTTCAGAACTATATGTGAAGGAACTCATGAACATGAAAGAAAGGCTTGGAATTTTAGAAAACTAGAAATTGCAAGAAAACAGTGAGAGGAAAGAACTCACAGAAGTCAGATACAAGTTAGAAAGAGAAAATAAAATTCTCAAAGAACAGGTTCTAAATCTCCAAAACCTCATGGAAAGAGGGCAACAAGAGTTAACCATGCTAAAACAAGATCTGGGACATATGAAAACAGGGGGAGAAAAAAGACCCGAAACGGTAAAAGGGAAGGAAACAATTCAGATAGATGAGATCCAATCAGCAATTAAAGACATGGAAATAAAAGAAAATCAACTAAAGGATCGGATAGAAGAAGCCAGAACTTGGTCTCAATTAGTAAGTGGATCATCAAATGAACAAAAGCAAGTCATAGAGAAACACATCAAAACACAGATAAAAGAAGAGAAAGATCAACAAGACAGAGCAGTGAATTTTATTATCAAGGGTTTAAAAGATTTTGGTGAAAAAGAGAGAACTGACATATTGACAAGAGACTTTCTTAAAGATGAACTGAAGTGGACAGGTTACATACAACAAGCAAACAGGATTGGCAGGAGAACAGAGGGAGGAAAGGACAGACACGTGCGAGTGGTTATGAGAAAAATAGAAGACAAATATGCTATCCTAAAAAATAGGGGACTTCTTAGAGGCACACACATATATCTAGATGAGGATTTGACATTCGCACAACAAGAAGATTGAAGGAAAGAATGGGAGAAAGTGAGAAAAGCAAGGGAAGCAGGAAAATGGGCACAGATGAGAAATGGGAAAGCCCAAATCAACGATCATTTTTCAAATAGGAAATAGGAATTAGGGGCCCCATGGGAATTCATGCACATAGTAAGTTGGAATTGCAGAGGATATCCATGGAGAAGAGGACCGGGTTTGGGGCCCATAGCAGAAGGGAAAGATATTATTATTCTTACGGAAACGCATGAGCATGAAGGTTGCAAGGTTCCAGAATTTGAAGGCTACAAGAAAATTTCAGTTTGGAACGAAGGGAATGAAACAGGAAAGGCCACGGCGGAATCACAGTGTTAATCAAGGAAATATGGATCGAAAATGTCAAAGTTGAAAAAGAAGATCCAAATAAGCAATACATATGGCTGAAAATAACAGATGACAAGACAACAATCAGATTAGCTGCCTGTTACTTTGCACCGAAAGGTTCAAAGACATATAAGAGAAGAAATCTGGATAGCGAAGATCCATACGCTTCAATAAAAAAAGACATTTCTGTTTTCAGTGCATCTGGAGAAATAATTCTATTGGGTGATTTCAATGCGAGGACTGCAAATAACCAATCTCTTCAGTTGACTAGCTTAGAAGGAGGTGAAGACAATCCGTTGTGGCTTAAAGAAGAAGAGAACAAGCTTTGGGAAAGATTATCTCAAGACGGTAGTGGAGGGGTGTCACATTTTGGAGTTGAGCTTCTAGGCTTATGTAGCTTATACAACATGGTTATTTGCAATGGCATGAGGGCTTGGCCCAGATCAGGCAATATTACTTGTAAAACATACAATGGTCAAAGTGTAGTAGACTATGTAATTTGTTCTCAAAGTTTTATCTCCACACTCCTTAAGTTTGAAATTGGAGATTGTCCTATCGAATTAAAATCAGATCATAGTCCTCTCTTGGTAAAGCTTGGGACTGTCTTCAATCAGTAACAAAGGAATCAGGCTCAGCACATGCAAAAGGCATCCCAAAAACAGGGAAAAATCATGCTCAATAAAGAAAATTAGGAAATATTTGTTGCAGCCCTTAAGCAGCAATTTCAGATAATGAGCAAGGATATAGAGAACATGACGTCCAAGGGAATGAGTGGTTATATACGTAGTAACCTACTGATATCCTTGATCCAAAAGGCTTTAAGTGTTTGTAAGAGATCTAAACCTAGAAAGGAGCGGCAAATACTTTTCCGACAAACCCATGGTATGATGAAGAGTGTAAAGCTGCCAAGAGAGCTTTGAAAGAAAGTGGGATGAACAAAGAAAATAAAAAGACTTATGAGAGATTGGTACAACACAAAAAAGAAAGTTATGTGTGCAAGAGAAGGACAAAATTAATTTCTCTTGGAAAACACAACCCCAAAGGTTTTTGGAAGGAGTTACAACAAAAGAAAAAATACATAGAAAATAATATCACAGGTGCTCATTGGTTAGAATATGCAAGGACCCTTTATGAGCGTCCTCAACAAAAAGATATTCCTCCCATAATTGAGACTTTGATTGAGCTTTTTTCGACAGAAGACATCAGGCAGGGCATAAAGAATCTAGCAAGTGGTAAAGCTCAAGACATCGATGGTCTACAAGCTGAATTTTTAAAATGGGGGGTTGAGGTCCTCACGCCACACATCAAAAAAATATTCAATGATGTCAACCAGAATGGCTTTCCGACAGAGTGGACGACTAGCGTTGTTATTCCTCTATTTAAAAGTGGTGACATTAATAACCCGTCCAATTATCGCACCATTATGATCAACCCTCTTCTTGGTAAACTCTTTGGAGGCATGATAGAATGGAGAATCAGCAGTTGGGCTGAAAGAGAGGGTAAAAGAGCAAAAGGACAAGCGGGTTTTCGACCTAAGCATTCAACAATTGACCATTGTATTACTCTCAGGCATTTGATTGAGAAGGTTTGGGACACCCAAGGAGAAGAAGCTTTTTGTTGTTTTGTTGATTTCAGGAAAGCTTTCGACACAGTGCCCAGAAAGAAACTTTGGGACAGGATGGAGGAGCTTGGGATTCCAGATGAATTTAGAGCAGCAGTTCATAAACTGTATGAGCAGGTCAGAGCTAAAATTAGAACCAGAGAAGGTATGTCCGAGTGTTTCGGTAGTGACATCGGTGTCAAGCAAGGTTGCCCTCTTTCTCCCACCTTATTTGGGCTATACATTGACAAGCTTGAAGAATGGTTAAACAAAACTGAGGGAGGAGGTATACAGTTAGCAAGTTACGTGGTGAAGTTACTTCTATATGCTGACGACCTTATCCTAATTTCAAAAATAGCTCAAGGATTGAGGGAACAGCTAAAAGTGCTAGAGCTCTTCTGCCAAGAAGTCGGGATGCAAGTGAACACTAGCAAAACAAAAATCATGATTTTCTCCTTGAAAAGGAAAGAGAGACAAAGCATCTTTCTTTTTGAAGGGAGCCCTTTAGAAATAGTCATTGAATACAAATATCTTGGGATTAACTTTCATCACAAACTTAGCTGGGAGACTTATAAAGCAAAAAGGATACAGGGAGGTTGGAAAGCATCCTACCTACTTCAAAATAGGTGCAGGAAAGCTGAGCTTTGGGACTGGAAAACTAAGAAAACCCTTTTGGATTGTTAGTCACTCCGGTGGTTCTTTATGGCCGCAAAGTTTGGGGAAGTAGCATGTCAAATCACGGGCGGAGACAAATAGAAAGAATCTAGAAACATCTAATCACAAGCACCCTTAAAGTCAAATCAACTATTCCTTATGAGATCTTGTTGGCTTAAGCAGGTACTTTCTCATTGGAAGCTTTGGCAATATCTCGGACGATAAACTATCCGAAAAAAGTTGAAAGCATGGACAATCTTATTTGGCCCAAAATAGTTGTGGATGATACTTTGGAATGCAGAAAAGAAACCTGGATGAATCAGAATTCTAAATGGATGAACAAATAGGGCATCAACTTGCAAGAGTGTCCTAACAACAATAGGGAAATAAAAAATTATGTGATAGAAAAGTTCAGGACTGCCATGTGGACGGGTCAGATTGGTCGAAAGAAAGCACATTATATCAGAGAATTCAATCCCACTGGGGAACATGATGAAAAAGCTTATCTAGGGGCAACTATCAAGGGTAAAGCAAGGATTCTAGTGGCACAGTTAAGGACCGGATCGCATCATCTTCGATGAAACTGGTAGATGGACTATTCCAAAGGAAGATTGGGAAAGGAGAATTTGTTTTTTCTGCAGAAAGGGGTCGTCGAGACAGAATGACATTTCGTCATGGAGTGTTTAGCATATGATGATATTCGTATTCAGTACGAAAACAACTTGAAGGTGGACAGACTAGAGGAACTCTTCGAAGGAACAAAGCTTCAAGCGCGGGTTTCATCCTCAAGATTCACAGCCGAAGAGCGAGATATTGAAAGAACTTTGAAATCGATTTCGATTAAAATCTCGTTTTTGTGGTCCCATAGACTCTTCAGTTTCGTGGACGTCATTAAAATCTTTCATTCCATTTCATTTTATTTCATATATTCTATAGAAGACATTTCTTAATTCCCAAAAATGAATTCGGCATTATTTAAACACATAATATAAAGGATCTTATTTAGCATATTCGAAAAAATAATGCAAAGAAGCCCACAAATGATTATCTTGTCATTGCATACGATGGCGCCTTCATATATATTCGCTTCCTTTTATGCTAATGCGGCTGAGGCAACGAGTGAAGTAGGTACTAGATTGTTGAACAAAGCGACCCACCAGAAGCCGAGAGCAAGACAAAAAAGAACCACTTGTTTCCTTCTTTCACTGTATACAAATGGAGCAGCAGGATAAACTAAAAGGTCAGATGATCGAAACCCACGCCGGATCACTCAAAGCCAATTTTCAAAGCAAGGAAGGTGAAGCGACAAATGGCGAACAATCTTCGAGCTCATCTACCTCAATCCCTGATGCTCCACCTGCCGCTCGTAATACTACCTCCAAATACGATTTTGTCAAGGTTCTCTTAAAATTCCTTATTAACATTTTCTTTTCCAATAATTATTAACAACTTTATGGAATAGATATTTAGTGTCCAGATCCCACGCATTATCTACGAGAAATATGAATATTACTGGTAAAGGCCCTAGTAAGCGACCATTAACCTGCAAAATTATTCGTTCAACTAGCTCTAATGTACATTTCTACTACATCACTGTCCATCTTAATAAAGGATAGTGTGATCCCAACCGTTCACTTTTTTAAGTCCTTGTCACATTTTCCTGAAATCTATCTCATAAATATGGACTGTGGAAGATTGAAAATTCCAATAAATGACTATTACTTTTATTAATGGTGAAATTCCGAAGAATTCTGTTAACATAATGCTTGAAATTTGAATAATTCACTCTATTTCGTTTAGGAAATGGGCGTCTGTAGGCAATTATAGGAAAAAGAGTTTTTAGAAATACGAGGTTGTATGCCATTGTTGGAGCTCTGGCTTTTTTATAATTCTTCTTCTTGTTGGATTCTGGATAAATGCATAATTCGGGGCTTTTGAATGGTACAGGTTCGTGTTTGGCTAGGAGACAATGCGGATCATTATTATGTTCTCTCCAGGTTCCTTCTGAGCAGGATGCTAACTGTTACCAAGGTCAACTTCCTTCAATTTTTTTGCTCACTATCACTACTTCTCTGTAAATATTTTGATTATGATATCAGAGCTTTCTTAATCAAAATGCAACCTTTGTAATCTGAACTCCTAAGATCAACTGGATCCTGAATTTATTGTGTAATCTTTGTTAACTATTGAAATGGGGTTTACATTTCGAATCTCAACAACCGGACACTCATCTACACTGCCTAATAAGAAAAGATTCAACGGCCAAATAAATTAAGAATTGAACACATCAACAAAAATGTTCCATACTGGTTTTTATTTTTGTTTTATTATAATTATAGTTTTGAGCTGGTGAGTCCCAGGGTTTAATACCTAAAACACGTTTATTAAGACATCCGATTTCAAATCTCTTCTGCAGAGAAGTACATCAGCAAGGGATACACACTAGTCGCTGGAAGCCAAGCAATCCCAGTGACCCAGGAATTACACCTAATTGCAAGAGGAATCACCCCAGCCCCAATAGTCTCACCTCTACCTACCTGGCAAGAGTGTTTTCCCTACACCAGTCATTGACCTTTTCTGAATGCATACCAAAGTACTTGCTTTGTCAACAGGCTCAAAGTTTGGAGACTATTTGAAAGAGTGGAATTTTGAGAAGCTCATGGTGATTGGGTCAAATATTTTAGGGGTCATTTATTCAAGTCAAAACAGAAATATAACCTTTTCTCAAGGTAATCTACCCCTTTCATTGTTGGGTGGGGTTTTCATTGTGTTTTAAAAATGTACAAAAAAAGAAAAAAACAAGCGACTGTTTTTGGTATTGGTCTTTGACTTGGTGTATTGACTTGTTTTTTCTCACTTCCTTTTCATTTACCTTAAAATACTTGTCTTGAAAAGATCACGTGACCCAAATTTCCGATGTGATGCTGTTGCCCTCACAAGAGCTACATAATAAAATAAAATAACAAAATGAGTTTCAGCTCCAACTTTTTCAGAAGATGATCAACATATATCAGCAACACCAAAGTTAGTGACTGGCCTCCAACTCTATTTCTGGTCCCAACTTGACTGCTCAACTCACTATCAAGTTGGATTCTTGGATTAGCAGTACGGAGGATAACTTCAAGACTCAAATAGCCCTCATAGAGCCATGATATATCATGATCCCTAAAGTCCCCATGATTGATCAAGCACCCACCAAAGAAGAAGTTAGTGACTGGCCTCCAACTCTATTTCTGGTCCCAACTTGACCGCTCAACTCACTTTCAAGTTGGATTCTTGGATTAGCAGTACAGAGGATAAATAGCTCTCATAGAGCCATGATATATTATGATCCGTAAAGTCCACATGATTGATCAAGCACCCACCAAAGAAGAAGTTAGTAACTGGCCTCCAACTCTATTTCTGGTCCCAACTTGACTGCTCAACTCACTTTCAAGTTGGATTCTTGGATTAGCAGTACAGAGGATAACTTCAAGACTCAAATGGCCCTCATAGAGCCATGGTATATTATGATCCGTAAAGTCCTCATGATTGATCAAGCATTCGCCAAAGAAGCCAACCATTGCTACTTGGGTGGTATTCAAAGAGACTATCTCGGCAAAGAGGCCAACCTTTGCTACTGGGGCATTTTTCAAAGAAACTATCTCAGCAAACAGGCCAACCATTGCTACTTGGGCAGTTTTCAAAGAGACTATCTAATTCTATGAGCACTTTTATCCTCTCTGATACAAAGAAGAGATTTTGGCACTTTGGATCCATTTGTGTTAGAATAACATTATATTGATAAGGTCAATTGCCCCTCCATTGTGTTGGAGTTACATGAAGCCGAGGAGGTCCTTTGCATCAAGTACAACATATGGTTTTTTTTTCTCATCGCGGGGAGGAGTTTGAGCTCTACACCATTAGTTTCTTAGAGCATGCTTCCAACTTGCGTTGAAGGTGGAGACCAAGCAACAAAAGGAACATATAAAGCCCAACCGGTCTTTGCATCCTAGGTGAATGATGTAGTCATAGTTAGGGGCTCCAATGAAGAACAACCTTATACCCCGTAGCCTATGAACTCAACACATCTTAATGGAAACACACAGACAGTCCATGTGCAAAGTGGATAACAATAGACTTATTCTTTATTGCTAATGAGAAAATGAAACACACACAACATACTTTGAGTTTATTACAAACTACAAAATATGGAGTATTACAATGCCAATCCATTTATGGATGCGGTTCACTCCTATAACTCTAGTTAGACCTGCACACTCTTCAACATAGTTACCTAAGACTCGGGGGACGGGGACGGGACGGCAAAAAATTCCCAGATTTTGGGGACGGTGAGGGGACGGCTGGGGACGACTATTAAAATAATATATAAATATTAAAAATATACAATGGGTCCCCTAACCTTGGAAAAAAAACATGAAAGGTTATAATTTCAGCACCATAGCCAATAATGTTACCAAAGGGCCTGTAACATGCCAACATCTCTTTATCATGTCACTTACATGATTATATCCTCAAATTAAAAAAATAACTTTTGGAACAGTAGAGGCCATGCAAACTACATGAATAGCCATCCATAGACAAAACCGGCTAAGGTAATTGAAAAACACTAAAAATTAAATACAAAGTTGGCCTTTAGAACATCCTAATATACCGGTAAAGCCTTCAATATCATACAAAAAGAAGCAAAAAGACTTGCACAACAAATTTTGAAACTAAAGAAATCCTTTAAAATATGCATATGAATTTATTGATCATATTGCTATGTATAAGAAAGGCTTTAAAATGTAAAATAACGACGACCTCTCACTAGAATATCTTCTTTAGGAACCTACATAAGACAAGTAAAAATCCATTTCTTGGGAAGATAAGTTTGCATGGGAAAAGGATTAGTTTTCATTTTCCTCTTTTCAAAGTCATAATCCTTTGTGTTATATATATTTTATTTTTTTGGGGCTCCGGAGACTTCAGAGACTTCGGGGACGTTGGGACTTTCGGGACATCCCCTAGCCGTCCCCTAGTCGTCCGAGGACTTCATGGCGTCCCCAAAGTCTCAAGCACCGTGATGTCCTGGTTGCGTTCCTTAAAGTTAGGGGATGTCCCCTTCAATTTTGCATTTGGGGGTGCGTGAGGGGACGCTTTGTCCCTGTCCCCAAGCACACTGGGACGTCTCGGACGTTTGGGACGGCTTGGGAATGGGGGGTGCGTGTCCCGTGCAACACTGCTCTTCAACAAATTAGTGCTTGCAGTTCTCTAACTGCCTTTAGAATAACTCTATATCCACAAACCTCTAGTTCTAGAGCCAACTCCCCCAACTAGATGAGTTAAACCCCTAGCTAGCTGAGCTAAACTCCTGCACAAATGAAACTCCTTTTCTTGTCAAAGCGTGGTCCAAGAACTGTTGTGAAAGTCCAATCGCTTCAGCTTCCACCGGCAAGACGTTTCACCTTCATTATGTGATTTTTAAGCTTTGTGGCATCTCTCACAGATGTGTGGAACTCTAACAAGTGTATAACCTTGCTCTGCTACCAATTGATGCATTCGTGGTTACGGGTCTCGCTTTAGAGATGCCTTCTTCCATGCACTCCTCAAAATTCTGAGTGGAATTAGGCAAAAAGCAACACAACACAACACAACCCAACATATGGAACATAAACTCAGAATGTTATTACTTCAACAAAAAGAGAAAAACAAATGCAACCACACAACCATAGTAGATCTCTAGATCTCAACTTGCTAACTCATAGTCTTTGCAAGTATAGCTTACAATACAATGAACTGACTAGGCTGGACTATATCTTTCTCTCATGCGGTGCTCTCCTAACATAGATACGATGGCATGCTTATATAGATGCAAGACCCACCTTACAATATTGTTTCAAAACAAGTGACCCATAAGACAAACATTAGGGCCCAAGTGATAGCTCAACTTGATGCACAATGAGTCAGCTCAATGGCTACAATTGTGAATTAGGTGAACTCATGGTGGTTTCTGTGAACAGTGTTTTTCTCTAAAAATATTCAAAGTTACACACTACATTACGCTCTTGTGCATAATACTACACAGATTTCCTCGAATAAATATTTGCAGCTATCGTAATACGGCTCTAATGAACTCACAGTTTTGGTAGTAGATGTGTGTCATTGAGATGAACTCACATTGGTAATGCGAGACTCTGAAAGTGCACCTTGTGATGCCACACACACAAATGGTGAAATTTTGCACATGGACTAACTCTGGAAATAAACTTCTGCGTTGTGTTACAAAATTACATGTTTGAGTCATCTCTTGAAAAATGTTCAGGACTCTAGAAGGTACTGCAAACCTTGATCAATTCCTTTGGATATGTTGCAATCATAAAATAACTATGAGTCATTATGTGACACTTGTGCGTGTCTACAGACTTGTGCCGAACAATTACAACATAGGCGCACCATAGAGATAGGTTCAAAACAACACACAACTCTTGCTCGCTAACAAACAACGCAAACATTACAAAGTGACTCTTGCGTGCTCGTAGGTTGCACACTCATTTCAAACGCAGGCACAAAACTTAACTTGCACAAAACGGAACAAACAAAAACTTAGCACTTTCAAATCTTGTGCGATATCGAGACATAGCTTATTTTCCTAACAAACATGTTTGGGCAATGCAAGATTGGAATTGAACCCAAATACGCTTGCATCATACACCTCGGGTAACAAAGAAAAGCATAAGCTCTTGCTTATAGCTTTGTTGATGGTATTCCATGTTTTGTAACTTTGAGTGTGCTTACGTTACATCCCCCTTAATCCATAGGGTAGTTGTGAAACCAATATTGCGTTGTCCATTTTGGCAACTATTTTTGTGTAATATTTGTTTTCTTATAGAATCTCAACAATCATTTCATGTTGATAAATATGTACTTTGTATCACATTTTCCAGTGAATGAGAATTGGGTTTCACTCTTCCATTTCCATTTCATTTTCACTTTCCATTTCTTGGCCTTACATTCTTGTTCACTGGAAAATGTGATACAAAGTACATAGTTATCAACTTGAAATGATTTGTTGAGTTAATCTTTAAGATGATTTTGCTTAGTTCATTGTCAAGATGACTATTCAACTTCTAATGTATCTACATAATAGTAATATCATTACATTTATTGTCATCACCTAGGTTAATGTACAATCTTTGTTATATCCCCTAATACACAAGGGGTAGTTGTGAAACGAATCTTGTATTGTGTAATGTCCCTCTTTCTCGATTAGTTCGGTCGAAGACCTTTTGGCCTGTTTTGTCTACCCGACGGCCAAAAGGGTGTTTTCAAGGGTGACTTCGGTTTATTATTCTATTATATGGTGCTCGAATTAAAGTAAAATATCATTAAAGCACATATAATGAATTAATAAACTGTTTGAGTGACTTTGACTTAGGAAAGTGTATTTAAATAAATTAATAAACTATTTAAATGCACTTCCTAGCCAAAAGTGCGACTTGTTTGGGTATGATTAATTAAACCCAAAAATGCGACTCACTTAGTAAAGCAAAATAATTAATTAAATATTAATTATTGGGTTTTAGCCAAAAAGTGCGACTTGGATATTTGGAAGGGTTTTTGGCTATATGAAAGAAAATGCGACTTGGGGAGGGGCATTCAGAACATTATTATTTTCATACAGCAGTTAGCACAGAGCTTTTGCAGACAGAATCCAAGGACGGAAACCCTCTGGATTATTCCTCTTGCGGACGGAAACCCCAGGAGCAGTGAGAGAAGCTTCCATCCAGGAATCTTCATTGTTTACACAGTTATTCAGCATTCTAGCAGTGTCAGAGAAAAGAATAAATTGCAGCAGTGAGCATTTGTACATCCATCTGAGTGGGGCGGCTTCTTCTACAGACATTTATTGCTGTAATAGAGGTATTTTTCATGATAAATATTTATTGTAACTCCCAGCAGCAAATATATTAAATCAGCTAGGGTTTTGGCTCACTTACTGTGGGTTTTTGAACAACCTTTGTTATTAAATCTTTCTATAGATTTATATTCGTATTGCTGTCATATTTAGTTCCAGAAATCACCATTAAATATTCAGCTGAAATATTTATAAAGAAATCTGCCAGATTTGCCCTAGGCGCCTATTTTGCATTCACCCGGTTTGCGGGCTTTCTGTATTTATTTACCTATGCAGTTTCAGTGTGATGTTTTATGAATTCCTTTAATATTATCAGTTCAGATCTGAGCCAGAGCATTATATATAAAAATAAAATAAAAATAAAAATAAATAAAAATATTCAGACAAAAAACGGGTTTGGGATCTTTCATGTTGCTTGTTTTGGCTATTTTTTTGTGTTTTGGCACCTCATTTTCTTGATATAAAGCTCCTTTTGCTAGGTCTTGACCATATATCTTGTCTGAAACACATTTATTTTTAGATTGCTTTGAAATACAACCCTCTGCAAAAGGTATTACCTAAGTGATAGCTTGTTCCCTTCGTAGTTTTAGAGTTGTCATCAACCAAGGTATTGACTTGAGTTTGTGGAATGAGAATTGAATGAGGGTTTCAGATAAGTAGTATTGAAGGATTAAAACAAAAAAATACATCAAATAAATTTTGACTGCTAATTTATTTGTTGTGAGTGAAAATTGTCGTAGCATGAAATGGAGAATTGAAAAAATTCAGCAAATAAAAATTTCTACAAATTTATTTGTTGTGAATTGAAATTATTTGTACCTTTTAACGGAGGAATGAAAATGCAACAAATAATTTTTATTGGGAATTTATTCGCTTTAAATGGATATTTGCCTTGGTGCTCGATACCAATGCAAGACTTCATTCACTAGAAAATGTGATATAAAGTACATATTTATCAACATGAAATGACTGTTTAGTTCATCTTCAAGATGACTGTTCAGCTTCTAATGTATCTAGGTAATAATAATATAAAATATTATTATTACATTTATTGTCTACACCTAAGATTATGTACAATATTTTTACACTTTTACCTTGCAGACTTTGCATGATATGAATACGATTTTGCCACATCGAATATAGGTGAAATATCGACTCCATTTGGTATCTTGATTTCATATGCATTCTTTGCAAATTTCTTTGACACTTTGCACGTTCCAATCTTCATCAGTTTGAACTTGTTATGTCCCTATTGGAAATCTCTCCTTTTGCATATGTGCTAACACCATGTCTCTAACTTGAAATTCAACTTCTCTTTGCTTGATGTCTTTACACTGCTTGTATTGCGTTAAACTTCTCTCCAATCGTCTGCGCACTTGTTCATGCACGTCCCTCATATGCTTCGCCAAATTCTCTATGTTTGCACTTCTTATTTTTACACTTCTCATGTCGCGCAACTCCTCTTGGACTTGAACCACACACAATCTAGAATGGCGTCTTTCTTGTGCTTTTGTTAATTGAATTATTATATCCAAAATCAGCTTGCGCCATAATATTATCCCATGTATTTGGATTGTTTCAATAAAACATTTTAACAAATGTCCTAGCCTTTTGTTGTGACCTTTGTTTGTGGATGAATGTGGAATCGAACTGCAATTTTGTGTTCAATTTCTTCCACAACATTCTCGAGAAATATCCAACAAACTTCACATCCTTGTCAGATACAATACTATGTGATAAACCATGTAATCTCACAATCTTATTGAAAAACAAATTCACAATGTTAGTTGCATCACTAGATTTCTGCAAGCTACAAAATGTGCCACCTTTGAAAACCTATCAACCACAAATATTGAATCATTTCTCTTTTACATCTTAAGTAAATATAAAACAAAATCCATACGAATATCCTCCCATGATCTCTTTGGAATAGGCAACTCTTGATACGACCTCGTGTTCGACTTTTCCCTTGACCAATTGACATATACTATACTCTGAACAAACTTGTGCACATCTAAACTCATGTACAGCCAAAAGTAGTTCTTTATCAATTGTTGATATGTCTTGTCATAGCCAAAATGCCTGGTAATCCACCACTATGTTTTTCTTTGACCAAAATTTGGTGCATTTAACCTCTAAGTATGTATAATTGCGCTTTGTGGAATAACAACTCTTCTTGAACAAGATTGTCTTACCACAATATTTTGCCTCCACTCAATAGTTTTGCACATGCTTTTCGATTTAATAAAATCTGAATTAAATTTAATTGTAGAGTAACATATATGATAAAATACAATAGATATACAGATGTTAAGCACTCAAACAATGCAACACTATAAGCAAATGAGGGAGATAGATGACTTAGCCGAATCCTACTCAATTTGGAACTAATCGAGTGGTGTAAAGTTCTAAACGGGGTTGGAAGCGTACCGCATGACTACTCCTTGTAAAATCTGGATTACGAGGGTAATGTCGGACACGGGTGCACAGGATTTGACAAGGGCGCCGGTGACTGCATTCACGGGTGCCGGTGGATGCTCGAAGGTCGAAATTTGCTTTTTCTGTGTCAGCTAGGGTTTCTCTATCACTTCTTGTTGATCGTTTGATATTCACACTTGGATTGCCGATGGTACTTGTGGTGACAACACAAACCTTAGCTACCGCACAAGCTCACAAACACATCAAATTGGAATGAAAATGCAATATGTGAAGTCGGACTGACCCTGGCGGTCACCCGATGAGTGAACTTATGACCGAGCGCTGCACTACATTCCAGACTCCATGTAGTTCTTTGTGCTTGTGTGTGTGTAATAGTGTCCTTAGGTTACCCTCGCGCCAATGATGCCAAGATAGCGGGCTATGGCTAGATAAAATGCAAATGTGTGATATGGAATTGAGCACTTCCCTTTCCTATGCAATCTATGTAGAAAATGCAGTCCCTTGTCCCTTGAATGAATGCTAGATGGATGCTTTGAAGTTCTTTAGGTGCCTTTTGGATGCAAGCTTAGGCGATAGTAGTAATGCTTAGAGCTTGGTCCTTCATTTTGAACACATAACTATGTATTTATATGATTCCTTTGTTTGAATTTTGTAATTGACAACTGGAAGGCCAACCCATAAGTGAAAAAGGTGCCCAAAAGATAAAAGAGACCCAAAAGGAGCGAGTAAGATAAGAAAGGGTTAGGGGCGCCCAAAGGGGATAGGGGTGCACAGGCACTGGTGTCTGGAGCCATAAAAGATAAATAAGTAAAATACCAAGCTGAGGTCATGGGGGTATGAAAGATTAAATAGAAAACAAGAAGCAAGGAAAAAGGCCAAAGACAGTTGTTAATTATTATTTTTCTTGCTTAGGAATCATATGAATGCTAGTATGTATTTAGGACCTAGAAATGTACCCAAGTGCGTGATTTTGTGTCTACATTTGCCCCCACTTTATGTTGTTGAGTGAATACTCGATAACATAAAGTAAATAAAAGATGTGTACATGATAACCATGTATAGTGAGCGACGAAGAATGTGCCAAATGGACAATTGAACCGTGGAATGATGCAAAAATGAAGTGTGGAAACTAGGAAGAGAAAGTGATCCTAGGGGTGAAGCGTATGCGTTGTATTGTGTTGTGTTTGTTGTTGCTGCTTTTTTTAAGGACGGACCCTGCAAAAAGAAGAGCAAGAATGTAGCTAAAGTCCCATATATCATAAATCAGAGACAAATATGCATAAGTATGTAAAAATGTGCAAAAGGAAAGTGTGCACCTGATATAGAAGAGTGTAAAGGATAAAAAAGTGTCTTGAAAATGCTGTGTAGAGTGAGTTTTTTGGGCGATCTCACACCAAGAGCAAGTGTTGGGGAGAGAGGTCTAGTGTTACTCTCTATCTATGACTCTGCCCGATAAACACCACTGTAGATGGTGTGTCCTTGCTTTGTTCCCATTGTCCCCGATTTGTTTGAATTGTACCGATTAACTGTATGTAGGAGATAAATTGTGTTCTATTTCTTTGGAGGATTTGTGCTTGATATTTTCAAAGCTGCTAGAAAGGTTTTCGTCTTTCTAGGCAAATACACATGAGGGTTTTTGTCCCCAAGTGCAAGAACATGGAGCAATAAGCCCACAATGCCCAAGTAGAATAAAATATGCCGAGTCTAGATGCAAACGATGCCTCTAATCTTCTTTTATATCCTCCTTTTGGTGCCAAGGCTTGGAATAATAAGACTGACCTCTTAAAGATGTTCTTTTCCTTCATTAGCTTCCATTAATTAATTAAAACCCAGCCGACTTGTTATAAGAAAGAAAACACTAAAAGAACATATTAAAAATTAGTAAAAACATATCAAATGGAAGCTCAATGTTCTCCTCCATCTTCTTCTCTTCTTTGCCACGGAGAAGGAATGACAAGAAGACCAAATAATAGCTCTCAAGTGGGAAAAAGGGACATTACAGTCCTCCCTTCCCAAAATTGTTTGTCCCCAAGCAATTGCAACCCCAATGTATCTGCTGATCTGAACTCTTCATCCCCCTCACTTTGAAGTTCCACATCCTCTAATGAAGTAGGAAGTGGCATCCTTGATTGTTCCTTCAAAAATCAGAATGTTCAAATCTAAAAATATCATACCATGATCTGATTTTATTCCTCCATTCAACTGAAATCTTCCTTCCTCATTATGCCATGAGGGAATGCACTCAGAAAATGAAAATACACCGCTGTTCATGACTGTTAGTAGCAGCCCCAAATCCGATTCTTGCAAATTCAATCCTGTAATCATGGTATAATAACTACCAAACTGAATTTTCGCAAGGAAAGAGAACTCCATAAATAAGAAAAGGACTGAAATTTGATTTACATACCGTGAAAACTTAGAAACAACAGGCCTACAAATAAAATCAGCAGTCATCTTGGCCTTGAATTTGAGAAAATCAGCCTCCCTAGCATACCCATAAGTTCTGATTTTATCATTTTTCAAGTGGAGCTCATACTCCATGTGACTTTTGAGGGCAAACTCCTCCAAAGTTTGTATTTCTAGATACCCCCAAACATTGTGTGACTCAGCCGAAATGAAAACAAGGTAGTCTAAGCAAAATCCATACCTCATCATGGGATCATGAAATTGAAAGATAGAACCATCATTCTCCTCTTTGGTGACCATGTGAACAGCTGCAAGTTTATCATAATTGTTTCCTTTTGCCCTTACTTCCTTTGGTTCTCTCATGGAACCATGGGTTAACAATCCATAGAAGGAAAATTCAGAATTCCCTTCAAACTTATGCTTCCTTAAACATGTCATATTAGCATCCTCTTTCATCAAATTCCATAAGCAAGGAGAAAAACTGAAATTTTTACCTTCACCCATGTTATGTCTCATGAAGTGGCCTGGATGATCAACCCATGGAGTATCATGAACAGCCCTCCAAACTTTACTCTTTACCTTAGATTCAGGCACCAAGTAGACCTAGTTTTTGTATAGGATAAGCCCATCCACCACCTTGTACCTATCATCACTTATTTTTCCTTCAAAGGCATCATTAGCAAACTTATTTTTTGCATACTCAGCTGAAAGTAATGATTTCCAATCCGCTGTAATTTTGGATAAAGAACAAAAATATGATTCACATGAAATGTCTTCTCCCACCAAATAATTAATTTGGAGTGTTTCCGGAAGCATACCTTGCAAAGTCATCTTTTTGTCTTGGTCTATGAAACTTATCTCCGTGCTTTGACATTTGAAAGTGAGCTTTCCCAATAGATGCAACCATTGGACCACAAATATGCTATTCATATCAGCTATGCTAATGAAATGGAAATCAGGACATACCTCGTAATTTTCCAATTTATCATAGAGTTGGAAATACTCCTTTGACCATGGCATAGAGCAACCATCCATTGCCTCCACCGTGTATCTAACAATTCCAAGCACTCACTAATGGAATCATGAGTGACTCCCCATTAATCAAAGCCATGACTCCTTGTTCTTGGAGGGTAGAATCCTTCATAACCTTGTTTGCATACATAATGATTTCAAAATTATCCTTCATCAAAATTTCCTCTAACCATGTGCATGGGGTAAGAATATCAAAGACTTCCTTTCTACCATGCAAGAAGTCAACTGGAACCATGTATCCTTGCAAGGAAATATCTAAATGACATGTGTCAACCCACAAGCTCTTCACATCACCAAAACTTAGCATGTGATCTTTAACAACAACTTTCCCATGATGACATAAGTATGACAGCGATATAAAAGAAGAAAAAATGTGATTTCCATCATACCTTGGGTTGTCCACCACATATCGACCTTCCCATGCCGGATGAGGAGTGATCGAAACATCCTCTATTCTCCCAAATTTGTGACTCAGAATTTTTGAGTTGGAATCAACCTTCTTTTTCACCTCAAATTCAACAAATGAAGCTCTTTTCGCTTTGTCTTCAACATTATTTTGTCGATACTTGCATGGAACACCTTCATGGTGCTTGTCGGAGTCATGTACACCAATAAATGGCCCTTTGTTGATTGCTATTCTGAAATTTCCAGCAAGCTCTTCATTACCATAATTATGCAAATACAATTCTTCCTTCCGTGATCCCAACTTTGGAATGTCCTAAAGATGGATGGGGGCTTCTTGGAAAAGATTATTTTCCCCTTTAATACCCTTCATCCTCTCATCTTTGTAAGAATAATTCTTATGATGATCAGACCATTGCAAACACATATTCGGAGAATGTCCCCTTCTTGGGACATTGTTGAAATTTAAGACCCTCAACCCATTCTCTCTTCTCATGGGTTTGAGGAATGAGCGTGAAGATGATCCTAAGATGTCTGTTGTCTATTTTGTAACCCCTTGGCATGCCTTGCGCTACAAGGAGGGCTCTCTAAGTTAGTTTAAATGTGCACATAGGATAGTTGCTTTTATTATTTAATTAAAAATAATAAAGTGCACATAGTCTTAGTTTATTAGAGACTTTATTATAATGAGAGTTTATGTTTTCCCTCCAAAAGGGAAAGGTCGGTCTTTTTGAATGTTGCACCCCTTAACTCTATAAAAGGAGGTCACATTTCCTTTAGTGGGTTATGTTGGATTGATCATTTGATTTTACTCCATGCTTGGAGTAATGGGATGTATGCCCATGGGATGTATGCCCTAGTTCTTGCATTGTGCTCTCTCATTGTAAGCTTCATTTGGATCCATTGTTGAAGATATTGAAGACTCTATTGTTCTCTTCATTGTGCTCTCTTGTATTGAGTGTGTTTATGCATTGTTTCTCCATTCTAAGCATTAGTGACTTGTTTAGAGTGTTGGCACATTTATTTGGAGGGTAAATATGCATTTTGGTGAAGGGTTTGAGGTACCTTTGTGTCTATTATTGCTGCTGCAATTTATTAGAGCCAAAGCGACTTGGATTGGGGTTTATTTTATCATGTTTTGAGGTCATTTGTGCTAGATCTATAATTTTCGTGTGATTAATTATTTTTGAGTAAGGGCTGATATTTTGGGTGTATTGGAAAGCTAGGAATGAGCTGGAATTAATTTATATAATTTATTCTAACCCTAGCGACTTGGAATCAGTTTTCCGGGTCTGTTTTGAGGTGGTTTTACTGCTCAGAAAATTCAGATCTATAGTGCATTGGAAAACTCTTCATTTCTAGTTTATTATGCACTTTATTTCATGCAAAAATATGAGGTATTAAATAAGTTATGAATTTTAGAAGATTTTAGTTGTCTGCAAGTTGTTTGGTTGTCATTAATTAAATATTTATTTCGGATTTGCAGTTTGGGATTAGATTAATATTGGATTTGGTTGGATAAATTAGGAGGAATAAGGAGAAAGTAATTTTGATGCCATAAATGTCTTTGAGCGACCTAATTTTTAGGGAAAAATTAGGGTTTCGTGTTGGTTGTGCGAAATCGGATTTTGGGAGGTTATTCTTCATAATTTTGTGGCCCAAGATCCAAAGTTTCAGCTCATTTGGACTTCTCTAGCCAAATATATGAATTTTTGAAAATTGTAGCAGTTCAGGGTTTGAATATTAATTAATTTCTAGTTGTGTAAAATCTGGTTTTGAATGTGTTTGAATTCGATTGTTTTCTTCCAATCTATCCCACCACCTTGGCTAGTTCCAACCCCATTTGGGTTCGAAATAGTTGACATTGGGATATTTTAGGTTGATATAAAAGAGTTTATCCATTCTTTGCCTAATCTTTGACAAATATCTCTCCATTTTCTAACTTGTCCTAGAAAGGGGACATTACATACCATTTATCGCTAATTTATAAATTTTAGCAAACCGAAAACCCTCATAAGTATCAGGTGAGACCTCCTTTTGAAGGGCATGCCTCTCAACCGGAACATCTTGATTCTTAGCCTCAAGAACCTCTTGTAGATCTGATTTTCTTTCACCAACTTGCCGCCACATGCAATCATTAGAAACCACAAAAACATCATTTATTTTCAAAGAATCTTTACCTTCATGTTGAATATTGGTCTTTCCTTGTTCTTGTTTTAGGAGTTCTTTTGCTTTGCCATTGCAATTTGGAACCTCTTCTCCTCTTCCTCTCTCTTGGCATGTTGAAAGTCCCTTTGAGGTGTTTGAGATCTAGGTCCATGCCTAGCTCTTCCTTTTCTCACTCCTATGAACTCAGCAAGAGAAATAACCTCCCGAATCTCTCTTGGTAAGCCCATGTATTCCTCATAACTTGCTGCAATATTCCTTCCACCCATAGGTCTTGCTTCTTCCGGAATGGCCTCCTCTCTAGGAAGGAAAGTGGGCTTCAAACTCGATCCTCGGGTTGATCCAATGGGTCGCTTGGCCTTATTGGCTCTATTCAAGCTACCTTCAACATTTTGAACCATAGGTTCAATCATCCTTTGGAGATACTGAGGAGCGAAAATCCATGGAGTCCGCAAGTCTCTTTTGGCCGACAATTAATTTGTCAACTTTGGCTCCTTGAGAGTTTTGACCCGCCATATTGTCTTCTTTCACCGAAACCCTAGGCCTTTGAAGATCCGAGCTCTGATACCACTATAATGACCCTTTCAAGGGTTTTAACCACACACACAAAATGCAGATCTGAATTTTATATTGCAGCAGACTGTTAATGCAAAATCAACGACTATATCTACCATGAAATATGCCAAAAACACCATGAAACCACTCGCCACAATTTTATATGTATTTTATGGAATATTAAGAGCCAAAATCACAAAGAAATACTGAAGAACTCACTGCTGGAAATTAATTATGAACTGAATATTGCAGCCACAAGAAAATTATAGATCTAGGGCATAGAAACCCCCAAAAATCACCAAACACTAGATTCCGGCCTTAGAAAATATAATAAATCAGATTATCAATTCAAATTGCCCAAATAGTTTACCAAATGTTCCAAACCCTACCCAAGGTAGGTCGCTCCACTCATAATAAATCAATAACAAGCTGAAAATGAAAGATCTCTCTAAATCATCCTCAAACACCAATCCCAAGCCAAGGAGAAGGGTTTTCGTCCTTCCCTCAACCTCTAGAAGGGTTTTCGTCCTTCTAGGCAAATACACATGAGGGTTTTCGTCCCCAAGTGCAAGAACATGGAGCAACAAGCTCACAATGCCCAAGTAGAATAAAATGCACCAAGTCTAGATGCAAATGATGCCTCTAATCTTCTTTTATATCCTCCTTTTGGCGCAAGGCTTGGAATAGCAAGACCGACCTCTTAAAGATGTTCTTTTCCTTCATTAGCTTCCATTAATTAATTAAAACCCAACCGACTTGTTATAAGAAAGAAAACACTAAAAGAACATATTAAAAATTATCAAAAACATATCAAATTGAAACTCAATGTTCTCCTCCATTTTCTCTTCTTTACCACGGAGAAGGAATGGCAAAAATACCAAATAATAGCTCTCAAGTGGGTAAAGGGGACATTACATTAGGAGGCCTAGTCAGCATACATGAAGGAGGATGGTATGTTATGGTGGATCACAGGTATGTAGAAGCCGGTTAAACATGCATGAGAGCTTGGAGAGCATGAGGATGAGGTGTTAAGGACGAAGTGTCTCGGGGTGTGTATACGGGGTTTGCACTTTGGACCTACTTTCTAGGTTTGCACCTAGACCTATCTTAAGCCCTAGGTGGCCTAATGAAGTAGGATGATCTGATTTTGAGCTAAGTGTGCAAAGGTGAGCATTGGGAAAGGTGTAGTAGGTTGTCCTAGAGGTGTGGACAAAGTTTTAGGCCGTGGTTTGAAGGAAGAAGCATGAAAATTGGTTTTAGACTCTATCGAGCTCCTAGAAGTGAGAATCAAAGCTCGAGAAGGACTTTCTTGTGCTCATTGGCACGTGGGAACTCTGCATGGTGGCCCAAGCTCTTCAGGGTAGTTGGGGAATGGACCTAAGAAGACATTCTAGGCATTAGTTTAGGAGATAAGGCCTCAAGCTTTATGAACAATCATTAAGAAGGTAAGGTGGTCTAAAACCCTCCTAAAACCCTACTAAGGTAGTGATGGAGAAGATCTTGCTCAAAATGGCCCAGAATGGATTGGTTGACCTTGGTTGATGATTGGAGCTTGTAAATGACTCTCTCAGGTATCTCTAGGTGGCATTGAGGTGTCATGACAGTAAGTGGACCCCATAGTAAATTGCAAGTTTATGAAGAAGTTGATATAGCTCTCGGGTTTGCAGACCTTTGGACATGTTGAACAAATGGATGGTAGAGGAAGTTTGGAAGTCATTCTCCATGTCTGGGGTGGTTTCAGAAAATGGTTTAGCCCTTAGATGGTCTGTGGAAGTCATTCTTGCAAGACTGGTTTTGGGGTGTAATGGAAAATTTTGGTGACCTAGTTGTAGAGATGTTCTTGGGCCTCTAAACCTTGAGTTGTGGTGTCTTATGCATTTGGAGGTGTCATTCATGACTTTTAGGGCATGTATGTGCTTTGGAGAAGCTTTGTGAGCCAACAAATGAGGTGAAGTGGTGTGCACAAGTTGACTGGTTTTCCTAGTTTTGGACTGGGTAGTTAGGGTGAAGAGATTGGTTTGCAAGACCAATATTGGCCATTGGACCATGTTGCTTATCCTTCTGAGGATGATCAGGGATGTTCTAAGGACCATATTCAAGCATTAGAAGAATTTGAATGGGTCAGTACAAGTGTTAGAAGGTCAAGCTTCCTTGACTGGTTTTCATGGTGTAAGAACAATTCTGGGAGTGCAAGTTGGCAAGTGGCTCTTGGGCACAAACAGTCCAAGTAAGGATGTCTGATGGAGTTGGTGATGACCTTGAGGTCATGAGGTTTCTATTCATGTGACATACATGCATGGTTGAGGTGATTTGATGATGTTTTTGCTTCAATATGTGAAGACTGGTTTTGTAGGTCATCAGACCTAATGAGGACAATTGATCCTAATGGTGGCTTCATAGCATGATATGGTGGTATAGAGTTGAACAAGCATGTTGGAGGCTGGTAGAAGACTTAGACAACATGTCTAAGTGGTTCTGATGTTTGGTGAAGGCCATATAGGCCAAGAGGACTAAGTCTTGGCAAAGGAGGTGTTTTAGGCATTTAGGCCTAATTGAGTCCTAATGAAGGATTTGAGCTTTCATATGCTATTTCCAACCATATTGGTTTTGGGCAAGTTGTGTAAGATGTTTTTCAAGTTGTTTTAATGATACATGATCTATGATGGCCAAGCTGAAGTGTCTTGTGTCCATGAGACTTGTATATAAGAAAGTCCTTAGTGACCTATTTGTTGTGGCTAGAGGTGTAGTGTTGAGCAAGCAAGAAGGCAGTTTGTGAAGAGGTGAAGAAGGTCTTTGTGACCATCAAAGAGAGGGCAAAGATTATGTCATGAGGATCTAAGTGGTGTTATGTTGTTGGAGAGATAGGTCATTTGACCTAATCAACTTGGTGAAGAAGTCCTTGAGTGAAGAAGCCTAGAAAGGCAATTTTGGAGAAGAGAGAAGAAAAGAGATAAAAGAGTGTCATCATCAGTTGTTGTGGCAACATTCTATAGGTGACAAACAATCAGGTGGCTGAGTTGGTTTTGAGTCATCTAGGGAGTTGTAGCTTCCTTGTGGAGTTGGTGCTTCACTAAATTTAGGGGTTGGTGCTCCTTGTAGGGTTGGTGCTCCTTGTTGGGTTGGTGCTCAACTAAATTTGATTCATTTTTGTTTAGGACAAGTCAAGCTTTGTTTCAGTGGGTTTTCTTCCCTTCAAGGGTTTCCCACTTATATCTGGTGTATTTGTGTTCTTGTGTTCTCATTGCTCATGTATGGTTATGATTCTTGGTGAATGCATGTTTAATGGTTAAGTTGAAATGATAATTGATGAATGCTAAAGTGTATGTGAAAGAAAGTTTTAGGGCACACTGATTCACCCCCTCTCAGTGGTTGTGCTTCCAACAATTAAGGAGTGGATTTTCGGCCCGAGAGCAAGACATGGAGTTTGGAGGGCCAACCTTATATGATTTTGACTCCAAAGGACCCACTAAGTCCATTCCCAACATTTTCAAGACTGATTCAGCTTGAAATTTTCCGTTTTAGTCCATTTTCCACTTTTGCCTACGCGCGTGCGCCAATAAGCAAATTCTTTGCTACGGAGTCCAAAATGAGCATGAACAAATCCAACACATGGACCACGAGGAGGGTCCAATGTACTCCACTTTGACCTTTGGTTAGGCTCCTAACTCTTCTTGAGGTGTCTAAAACCTTTTGAGCAAGTTCCACCTTGTAAAAAGACTCTTGTGCTACATTGATGGACATGTTTCCGCATTTTTATACTCCCAAAATTCTATCTTTATTATTGCACCATGAAGTAGGCTCTGTTAGCTTTCAATGCCTGTGATCTGGCTTCCTAAGACCTCTTGAGGCTTCCGAAACCTTTCGAACAAGGTGACTAGCTCCTTTGAAACATGCTTTTCCTAGTGCCTTGCCCAAAAAGACCCGGTTTTGCTTGAAAGTTTCCCGACCTCTCATGGCTCCACAAAAACTTCCTAAACTGCCTTGGATCATCTTATTACTCTCCCGCACAACCTCCAGATGGGTTGTGCCCTTGCAGTTAGCTTCCGGGGGATGTCATCCTACGACAAAAAAAGACCAAAATAGCCCTTTTGAAGCCTCCAGGAGCACTGTTCTTTCATAGATCTCAGTACCCTCATGAATCAAGCTAGGTACACTTCTCTGCACATGAAACATACTTGAAAATCATGTTAGCATGTTCCTCTCGACCAAAATGAGGGTGACATAGGTGAAATGCTAGCTGGAGGAAAGGTTTACATTGACCGGGAAAGGGAATTTCAAGTGTGGGGTTGGTTGTCATGACCAAAATTTTAAATTTTTCATGGTAGACATTTAACATGACAACTACTACAAGGGTAGGTGCAAAACAACACAAAACACTTGTGCACTAATAAACATTGCAAGTTATTTTTGCCCGTTTGCAGGCTTTGCACGCATTACAAACATAGGCGCAAAACCGGTCTTGCGCAAAATAGAACAAACAAAGACTTGGTGCTTTCAAAACTTGCGCAATACTAGACTTCTTATTTCCCTAATAAACATACTTTGGAGAATGTAGAATCGCAAGTGAACCCATATGCTCTTGCATCATCTACCATCTTGGGGTCTTGATGCTTTTCTCTTCAAAGTAGCACTCAACTCCATTACCTATCTTGTTAGATCTTTTTGTTCTCTCTAGATGATAACAAAGGGATTTTTTCACTAGGCTCACCTCATTCTTTCACTAGGCTCACCTCATTCTTTCACTATAACCTTGGTTTCTTTCCTCTCACTGGGATCTTCTTCTCTTGGTTCTACGAGCTGCTTTTTCCCAAGAACTCACTTTCCTCTACTCATTGATATTTTTTCCAAGGCATAAACACATGTACATGATGTATAACACGTATAAGGTATTTTGTGGCCTCCATATAGATTGGGGATGCCATGAAGTACCAAGAATGTCCTCATCAATCAAGAACATTCTCTAAGCGTCTCGGAGATGCGTACGCATCCCCAAAATAAATAAATAAAAAAGAATTGTCCTCCGAAGGGGTGGAAACATTCCAGACTACATGTTCACACTCACAAAATTTGGAGACACAATCGAGACATTGTGTCCCTATCCCCAATTCCCGAAATGCAAGAGACGTCCCCAAGGCACCCAAAGGATTGGGGATGTGTCCGTATGGGAAATTCTTCAATAGGCTAATATACTATGCTTCCCTAAGTATCTGGGATTCAAAAACAATTCCCTGATTTTGAGGATAGTAGAGGACCATCATAACACACACACATATGGATATATGCTATGTCACAAGGTTCGTGTTCGTGTTTCGCTTGGATAAAATTTGGAACAAGCTTGGTAGTTTATAAAAGTTGGGAAAAAATTGTGATTAGGTTTGACGAATATAAATCTGCCTTTTTATTTATTTTATTTTCAAAATAAGAAAAAAACACAAGAATGCCAATGTAGAGAAATCTATTTAATATCCATAAATATAAATTATAAATATTAATCAATTGTTAATAATTTTAAAAAGTTAAAAAAGAAATCTAAAAACGACTGAAAACCTAAATAGAAAATACTAAATGAATACCTCAAGATCTTTAATATATGGTAATGGACATAATATTATATAATCAAGTCAATCAAGGAACTATGCCTTCACAATAAAACCAGCAAACTGTCCTTTGTTACAGTTTACAGATGCGGTCCTGGCCACAAGCCAAAAAAGCCTACAAATTACAGTAATCAGACACCAACAAGCAGGCACATTACAGTCTACAAACACTGTCAAACATTATGGAAGCAAGTTCCTAATTACACAACACATCATTCACGACAATCTTTGACATCAAATTGCTTGTTAGATCCACATGTCCCTGGACATCCCCTATTAAATCCTTGCCTCACAATGAATAAGAAATAAAAGCAACAATGCAAAGGAGATAAGCCAAACAGAAAAGCCCAGATGCAGAATAATATTTTATTGTTTTTATTCACAAAAAGTAAACACAATTTTAATCATGTTTTTCAATAAATTTATAGATTTGTAAAACAAAATTCAACAAAATCATATTGTCTTGAAGTCGGAAAACTCTGTGATGCGGGATATGCATGTCTATATGTCTATATGTGTATATATACATATACATATATGTATACAAACTCATATATATAATCATGAAGACCTACCCACAAGAGACACTTCTGATGTCTTGTAACATAACAATGCCAACAATACAACATTATGATTTTGATAAAACATATGATATCATTTATTGAGGAATTTATTGATTAAGTGCGTTTACGTTTTTTTTTCCTACTTAATGATCTCATTACATAATGATATTGGAGGAACACATTGACATGATTGAAAAACACAATTACAAATTTTATTTTATAAAGTAAAGTGGAGATAGAGTAAAATCAGTCATTTTTATGAATCCTTCACATCAACTTAATCGAGATCCATCCAATTTTAATTCTGGATGAACAGTGTTGTTATTGTGATTTAATTATTATAAGAATACTTGTGTAATAATATGTTGTCTTTGATAGATCTTTCTGTGAAGTTGTGAGGAAGGGAGAGTGTGTTTTCATAGAAATTATTGGCAATTTGAACTGGCTAATTGTTTGACATACAGTAGGAATGTTGTATTGGAGCAAGAACTACAAAGAATAAGATGAAGTCAAGAAGAAAAATAAAGTTTAGAACTTTAAAATTTGAATAAAGTTTAGAAGTTCTGGTTACCGGGTGCAAGTCCTTTGAGTGATGGTTAATACTTATGTGGCAGCTCATTTCACGAGTTTCAATTCCCATGCTTCACTCCCACGAGTGTAGTGGATTATTCAAACATCAAGAGATGCGTTCTTGTGAATCATTATTGTTATTTTTTTATTGATAAAGCGGGTTGATGGGGCCCATTCCCATTACAAAGCTGGGCCAAAATACCCAGAGAATTACCAAACAAAGTTGGGCTTTATTCTCCCCGGAAGTTCCAAATCAATCCAACACATAACTAGGTAAAACAAACAATACACATGACTAGGTAAAACATAACAAAGGTGTCCTGACCGAAGTTAATTCCCACCCTAGGATGGGAAATAATCCTCGATACTACACATATGACCCTTTTTACTTTTCCTCTTCTTCACTTCATGCCACTTGTCAGCATCAGACGGAACAATTATCATGAGATCGTTGGGATTTCTTGGGACTTCCATATTATCAGGCAAAGAATCTTGATCCGAATCCGATTTGTCAGATGTGTGTCCTCTTTTCGTTCCTCCAACTATCGCAACATTCTCCCATTTTCCCATTTCTGAATCCCTCTGCTCATTTTCTGTTGTTTCTGTTGTCTTATGCTCGGTGCCCTCCTTGAATGCCGATGCGGACAACGAATCCGAATTCACAGTGGTGTCCCCAAGATTTCACCCTGAAATCTGGGACTACCCCTTTTAAATTTTTCGTTCTTTTTAAAGTAAAGGGTCATGTTTTTGTTTTGTTTTGCCTGTAGTTGCTCGCATTGCTCAAAGGTATCTCCAGGAAGTTATAGAGCCACATTCGCCAAATACCCACATGCAAAAGCTCACTCAATTCCTTCGCAGACTTTGTCTGAAAGTGTTTTATTTATTTTTATATTAAATAAATAAAGTTCTTTTAAAAATCGATTTAGCTAAAATTAAAGAATTTGGGTTATATAAATCACTTCACCTCATCATTGTGATGCAGGAGCATCACTATGGAGCTTTGGAGTGCAATGAAGTCTGAATAAGCCTTTCTTAGGCACTGAACATAAACTAGGAGTTGTCAAAGTTTTCTCTCTTCATTATATTATTGTCCAAATTCAAGTTTGTATGTGCATAGTAAATGTGAAGGTGAAAAACATTGTAATAAGGGGTAATATGTCAAGTTTGACTAGGTGAGAGGTTGAATAGGTAGGTATGAGTTTGATAAGGTCATGAAGACCATAAAAAGAGATATGTAACGAGTGTGAAGTGTTCTTAGATGAAGATTATCCACTCTTGCTATGTTTAGAAGTATGGTTGAGCTATAGACTTAGTCAAATTAGGAGCAAGTGGAGTTTTGAAGGAGGTGGAATAGGTTAGCAACATACAATGAAGGAAGAATTCGAGGAGGAGCTTGCTACAGGTTATTGAAGGATGAAATAAAGATGTATAATGAAAAATATGAAGAAATGCTATTGTTTTCAGTGATCTTTATATGTTTCTAATGGACTGTGCATAGAGACTTTGCTATAACAGTGAGGTAAAAACCCTCCATGATATTTATATGCTTAAATCCTCTTGACTGTTAAGATGAAAAGAGTCTACAGATGATAGGGTCGTGTTCATGATTTTTGTAAGCCTTGATCATGCATAATTTGGTTTTTATAGCTAGTTGTTCCTTCTCGGGCCCGATATAGGATTTCCAATATCTTTTTATTTTACCAATGAATTTCTCTACAAATTGCAAATTTTCTGTCTTAACATGATCTAGAAACCCTCCAAATCTTAAGGTGATTGGGCACGAGCAGCTAGAGACATCGAGAATAGAAATTTCGAGCAAGCCTGGTAAAAATACAGTGCACAGTCAAGAAGGGAATGGAGAGACTTTTCACTATAATTTGATAAATCACGACCTTAGAATGGGTATGGAGGTGCTATTAAATACAATTGATGTGTTTGAATGATTTTAGGGGTATAGAAATGAAGAAAATGCCATCATTTTAATGAAATCTGATTGTACAGGGGTTATAGGACTGTATTAAGTAACTCAAAGGGTTACAAGAAAAGTGAATTGGGAAAAACTAGCTATATGAACAGTATATGAAGGGTCATGGACATCTTAATCATGGTGAGAGAGGCCTAGAGGACATGAAATCATGCCATGGATACCTTCTTATTGCATTTGAAGCCTTGAATTGGGCTTATATGAACTATGGGAAGCTTGAGGGGCAGAGTATCAAGAAGCAAGTTGAAGATTATTTCTAGGACAAGCAAAGAGGAGTCCAAATCTTTATTGTGATGCTTTCAACATGTTTGACTAGGTTAGAATGGGCTGAGACTCCATTTGCAGTATAACTCATATTTGGACCAAGCATGGCTAAGAGGATGCAGAGGGACTAGGTACTAATAACCTCAAGAAGTGAAGTTGGAGTGTGGAACAGTCTTGGTAAGAGAAGTTAGGAGGTTTGAATGTTCATGTAACCTTGATTCAGTGATTACAACTTACCCTAGATCATAACCAAAGTACTAATAATCCCATTACCTTTTGACTACTAAGAAGGAGCTTATGGAGCCAAATCTGAGCCTAAACTGAAACAGGGCAGTATTGACATGATTAGTGGATGATTTTGCAATTTATGCAGGTGGTACAATAACCATGACTGTGTATCGAAGGCCTACTCTCCATTGAACAGGGTGATATCCATGCATGATTCACACAAGGTACAACAAGGCTTTTAACCTCATAGCTTCTATGGATTGAAATTAACTTGTAGGGGCAGGTAAGACACTTGCAGGTTCTGGTTTGGAGTCTTTGTAGCATTTGGTGGAGTATCTAGCAATGGTTCAAAAATTTACACCAGTGGAGTGAGAAGAACATAGTTATCTAGGACGGGGGACAGGGTTTCCGGGACGGCAAAAAATTTCTAAATTTTGGGGACGGCAGGGGACGGTTGATTAAAAAATATATAAATATTTAAAATAAAAAGATATAGTGACTAAATTATATAAATAAGCTGAAATAAAACCATTTGAGATTTAAATAAGGTGAAACTTGAACTCATAAACATCATGATCAAATACATTCCTTAATACTATAATATCAACTTCAAGTATATTATAAAATAGAAAAGTAAAACCATTCTAAATTACGATTGATCAAGTGACAATAGCTGATATTCATATCATTAATCTCATAGCCAAATACACCAACAATTGTCTATTGTCAATATTACAAAAAAAGAGGACAACTACAAGTATCAAACTAAAAATCAGAATCAACATCTGAAGCAATATCCATGAACTCATCCTCGCTGGTACTAGCATCCTCGTCCTCAAAGGTAAGCCCAATCAATCCCCGCTGCACAGTATTGTCCTCTTCAACCTGCCTCAACTCCTCGAGATCTACATACCACCGTAATGTTGGAGTCTGTTTGTACTTAGGTGTCTTGCGATCTATAAGACGCAAAGCACTGTGTACAACTACAAGCTTCTCCGCTCTCGCAGAGGTAAGCCTATTCCTCTTAACAGAGTGTATCCAACCATACGTAGACCAGTTCTTCTCAGAGGCAGAGGAGCTAGAAACCTAGGAAAGGAGGCGAATGGCAAGTGGTCGCAGCAGTCCTGGAAGCCCATACAGTCGCCACCAACTCATTGGCTTCTCTTGTGCTATTGTTGCCTGTCTGCCTTTGTTGATGTTTTGTACCCATCAAGTTTAGTGAAGTTGAGCCACTCCATTCTAATTTGTGAAGCCTCTTATGGAGTGTGTAGTTTTTTTAAAGGCCTTCATAAGGCCCCTCTTCACCTCATTATCATCCAATGGGATAACTCTACCTGGCCTCTCCACATACCATTTGGGATTCAGTGCATACGTAACCATATGAAGAGGAGTGTTCAACTTCTCCCATCTCCATTTGAATAATGGGTTGTATATGTTCATTATAGAACTCCAAAGTGGGGTCCCTCACCCGAATAAGTTGCCTTCATTTGCCCAAGCATGTTGTCAATGCACTCGTAGATCTCACCAAGATTGGGGCTGTTAGAATCCCCATATTTGATGACACTAAAAACTGGAGCTATGATTGATATGATGTATTTCATATCAACCCAAAATGTTTCCCGCAACACCACTTCCTTCACTCTTTTCCCTTGATCTGTCTTGGACTCACGCCACCTAGTCCAATCCTGTGTCATAATCATAATTTGCAGGGGCTCCTGCAACTCAGACATCCTCTCCAACAAAATAAAATAGGATGCAAAGCGAGTGTCAACTGGTTTCAAAAATTCCTTCTTCGAAAATTTTGAAAAAGTGCCAATGATGTGTGGTGATTACATATGAACTTCTGCACATCTCTGGCCTCAGTCACTATCTGGTTAACCCACTGAATCTTCCCTATGTCTTTCAGTGCATTGTTCATGGCATGCACACAACATGGAGTCCAATAAATATGCCTATATTCCCGCTCCACTAGCTTGCCTACTGCTCTGCACACATAAGTTGCATCTGTGACAACCTGTACAACGTTTGAAGGTCCAACCTCCTCAATGGCATCCTTCAAAATCTGATACTGAAACTCAAGCATCTTTTTGCTTCCCAAAACAATCAATTGCTCTCAAGAAGTACGGTCCATCTTTGCAAGAGACAATGATATTGATGAGAGGACGGTGTCTAATATCCGTCCACCCATCCATGATAATGCTGCATCCATGTGACACCCATGTCACTTTCATCTCCTCCATCAATAGATTAACCTTGGAATAATTTCTATCCAAGATTGTTGTCTTGAGTTTTGTGTCTCTAGGAGGCACATAACTTGTACTTGCTTTTGCAACCTTAGCCATAACCTCCTTGTAATAAGGAGAGCGAGCGGCATTAAATGGAATCCCAAAGCAACATAGAAAAATTTCCCAATAGCATCATCTGCCTCTTCCCTTGCCTTTGAATCAAACATGTCAACAACTGAATTTGGGGCTGCCCCCATGGCCTTTCTCTTCCCTCTGCTTTCCACTTCTGACACTCCAAAACTAGAACCAGCCAGAGTATTACCATGTTTGCCAGTCCTATGAGTGCTCAATGGAGTATTAGCCGTAGAACCACAAACTTCTGGCACTTTGTCTGTGGTATTTCCATTGAAGATTCTCACCATCTCAGCTCTCTGCTCTAGTGAAAGGCCCTTACAAGTGCCAACCCCCTTCTGTAAGATGCAACAAGTGTGCATTGGTCCTAGTGATATTGCCATGCCAAGTCAGTGCACATATGTTGCACTTCCATACTTTGCTCCCCCCTCCAGACTTGGGGTTATCAATTATTTGGGCAAATTGTTGCAATGGCTTCTTCTTATCAAATGGTCCAATGGCAAATTTGGACAACATTTGAGAGGGGCAATTGGTAGCACTACCAACTGAACTACCAGTTGCCGCTGCCACTACATTTTGTGTCCCTTCTTCACTCTCCCCCATTGTGGCATCACCAACTCTTCCATGGCCACCTATCTCAACTTCCCTGTTCAACCCTCTCCTGCTCTGATTCATACTCATACTCAGAAGAATAACTCATGGTGATGATTGTTGCAATGAATTAAAAACAACCATAACTATATGATTGATTGAAATTTGATTATGTAATGATTCATGAATTAATTTTTTTAAAAACGTAGCCAATATGCATTTTTTAAATCGTACAAACTATATGCGTGATTATATTGTGAATGTACATGCAAATGTTAAAAAAGTAAAACCCCTAAAAAATGCAAAATATAATATAAATTTTAAACTAGAAATAAAATGTAATTAAAAAAAAACCATTTAACCATTTAAATTTTACAACCAAACCCTATGCAAGATGCATTTTTTTAAATCCCACAAACTATATGCATGATTGCATTATGAATGTAGATGCAAATGCTAAAAAACAACCCCTAAAAAATGCAAATATAATATAAATTTTAAACTAGAAATAAAAATGTAATTAAAAAAAAATATAACCATTTACATTGTAGTTTGTACAACCAAACCCTATGCAATATGCATTTTTTAAAATCCTACAAACTATATGCATGATTACATTGTGAATGTAGATGCAAATGCTAAAAAACAGCCCCTAACAAATGCAAATATAATCTAAATTAAAAAAAAAAAACTTTAACAAGTATTGTAAGCAAATAAAATTATAAAATTATAAATACCTCTTGCTAATGCTCCCTCTTGCTCTTGCTCTTGCTCTCCCTCTTGCTCTTGCTCTTGCTCTCACTCTTGCTCTTGCTCTTGCTTGGTGTGAATATGAAATGAACCCATAATGTAAATTTATAACATAAAATAGCACTTTTAGGGTTAGGGTTAGGTTAGGAATGTTACTTTTATGCTATAAGTGTTATGCAATTAAAAAAAAATTGTTTTTAGAGTGTAAAAATATTTTTTTTTAAAAACACGCCAAAACGCGTGGGGAGATGGCGGGGACGCCCAAACGCCCCGCCGCCCCCCGCCCCCATGTCCTCGGGACGTTTCTGCCTGCCTCCAGCCGTCCCCGAGGCATTTCCTGCCACTTCTACACAATAGGAAACGTGGGGGAAATGTTTCCCCCACATCCCCGCGTCCCAAGGCGTCAGGGCCCCAGATGTGTCAAATATGGGGGGGCGCGTCCCGCGTAACTTTGGAGAAGAAGCACCTTAGTGAGATTGGGATCAACAAGATACAAGCTTGAAGATGGAGAACTAGCAAGCAAAAGGATAATTAAGCAGGATAGAACATAGTAAGGACAAGGAGTGGTAAGTTTGAACCTCTCGAGGAAGATTCAAGACTGAAATTGGAGAGTCAAGCATGATGAAATCAAATGGTTCAAGAAACATTGAAGCATAGAACATGAATATGAGTTCAAGGACATAGAAAGGTGAGTGAAGGTAAACTTGGAGTATAATAAGCACAAAAAGGATCATATTATCATGCAAGGTTGAAGTTGAGCAAAGAAGGCACACATCGGTTTGTTACCACACCAACGAGTTACTTTCACCTCAAAGTGTAGCATTCACCCGGGAAGAGTTTTATAGATTAGCTAAATTGGAGAATTCTTTTGGAGCAATTGCTAATAGCTTCTTATGTTGTAATTTTTTATTTATTTCTTTTGTGTTTGGTTTTGGTTTTTCTCCGTTCTTCACCTGAAAATCATGGTATTCTCTTTCTTCCTACGCCTTGGGTTTTTATGAGCTCCCCATTGTTTTTATTACTAGTCGACTTGTCCTCTTATTGTAATTAATTGTATTCCCGCAACATTCAGGCCAAACGTTTTTTGGACATGTGCAAAGTCTAGTTGCAGTTTTTAAGAGGCAGAGGTTTTCTTTAATGCAAGTCGTGGATTTCTAGTGCTTTATCCACCAGCCAACTCAAGCTGCTGTCACCCTCCAAAATTCACGATGGTCTTTTAAGTGCAAATCGTGGAAATACATCTACCTTCCACCTTGGAAATTCACGCAAATACAAGCTGCCTTCCATCTTATAAATTCATGCGAATATTAAAAAGAGAAGTAGCAAATGCAAAGCAAAAGTCACTTAGCTAAAGCGTGAATTTTAGCTGCCTTCCATCTCTATTTTTCACGCTGCCTTGTCTTATCAATTTCCATGCAAAAATTAGAAGGAATTTGCAAACCAAGTCGTAGCCTTAGCTGCCTTCCATCTCTTATTTCCACGCTGCCTTGTCTTGTGAATTTCAACTCAAAATTAGAAAGTTTTCAAGCAAATCGTGATTTTGGAGCTGCCCTTCCACTTGAATTTCCACCTGCCCTTCCATCATATGTTTCCACGCATGAATATTAAAGGATTATTGAGTATATTGTTAAAATCGTGATTTTACAAGCTCCCTCCTTTCAAAATCCACTCTAACCTCTTGTGAGAATGAGATGAAAATATTTAAAAAGACTTATTGAATGGTCAGTGCATTTCCTGGATTTCCATTGCTCCTTTTGCTATAAGTGAAAATTCACTTAAGTTTTGTCGGGAAATTTTAAAAGCTTGCCTCCTATATTCCAAATGCAGCCCATGTGGAAAATATTCATAAAATGCATGTTAAATCCCTTTCAAAACCCATGCATGTTATTCCCAATCTCTGACATTAAGCCCACATTTGAGCTACTTTCTTTACTTGCATGGGCTCGGATTAATTCCCGAATTTATGGTTGCCTATATATATATGAATAAGTTTTGATGAGTTGAATGTTTACGAATTCTTTAGGACAATTCACTTGTCCACATACGTAGAGAAGACATGCAAAAGCCAAAGGACAAGAGGTGAATATAGGACAAAGGCAACATCTCAAGCAAATCAGTTATCTGGGGAAATAGATGGAATCATTATTTCTCTCACGGGTAATCCAATGTCAAGAAGATTGATAAAATTGCTGTTGTAGATGCCGTTTTAAACCAAGTTTGATGAGAGTTGAATGAAAGTCAAAGGAAAGGATTCGCAACATATGGGAGAAAGAGCTTCTCGATTCAGGTAGAGATATCATTCATATCATTCCATCGCCCAGCGGAAGCTCAATACATGCTTGGATTTGACAGTATGGAAGGAGAACAAGTCCTTAGAGTGTTACACTATTTGGATTAACTTCAATTTCTTCCCGCTCATTTCTTTTTCATTTCTCTTATTTTCATCCAACAAAGTAATTGAGTTATCAATTAAAGCAGTTCTAAAACTTAGGTATTTGCATTTCAAAAAGCCATTACTTGAATTAGAAAAAGTCAATTACTTGGGAATTGTGGCTCTTACCTACCTCGGCATGATTTAGTCTTTAGTGTAAATCATGCATGTTATGGTCTTTAATTAAGAGGAATTTTAGGAGGAAGATTACAAATTTCATTTCCTTTCTTAAAGCTTCCACATGTGGGAATTAAGAAAGTTACCTATTTGTATTTGCCCTTTATGAGTATAAACAATCATCAATAATTAGAACTTGTTTAGTAAAGGCTTTTGTAATTGGAGCATTTTTAAGATTTGGACTTTGTATTTGGAACCCTTGATGTGATTTTTGTAAAATTTGGGATTAAATAAAAGGTGGATTTCAGAAAACTTTGAGTCTCAATGCTTTCTATTAGTACTTCTATTCAAAGGTTTTAGATAAACTTTGTGTTATCTTAGATCTAGGTTAGAAGTTATTTCTTTCCCTTATTGTTGAATGTTGTGATTTCAAAAGTTTATCAAAAGTGTGTAGGATGAGACAAACTCGATAATTATTTTTGATTCAACACATCTTCCTTCTTTCCCTACTTTCGTTTTTCCCCCTTCTGCAAATATTCCCAACACAATTGCTTACTTGTTGCAAAATTACCCAGGTTGTGGTTCACGAGCTGAGGAAATTAAAGTAAAACCCCCAAAAGTAGTTATTAGGATTCACCACTGCAAATAGATAGACATCTTACACAAGAGCTTCACCATTAAATGAAGGAGATTTATCTCATGATTGCGTAGATTTTGAGTTCTGTGCATAAAATTTAGCCGGTGAGGAGTCCCATTTAAGCGGTCAAACTACTCTCTTTAGCAACATTTTTATTTAGAGGACAATAAGCTTTTAGATGTTCGATTTTTGCACGATCTGCTACAAGGTAGACCTAAAGGGTATTTTCATAGTCTAACACCTTCGAAGTGCAGAAATTTTCCAAATTTTAACAGTATACGATTTGGAAACCCTTTACTCAAATCAATTTCAACACAAATGCAAGCATAAGTGCACTTTCTGAGTGAGTTCTCTCCAAATCTTCTTTAATAAACTTGAAAACATTGCCAATATCATCCAGGGCATACCATAGATGTAGAGGAAGGTTAGGAAGCCTCACCCAAACCATGATTATTTGGTAACATTAATGGGGGATCAAATTGGAAACCATGGAGTTAATAATACAAACTAGGGGCGTAAATAAGGTAGGAATAATGTTAGCTAATAATCCTTTATTAATCGAAATGCACAATAAAAAAACCCCTGGAACATAGAGATATTTCACACTTGTTGGACCAGTTTTCAAAGATCCATTGGTATAAGGCGGTAGAGGAAGGCCAATAGGCCAATCAATCGATCACAACATCCCGAGCTAAAGTCGATAGTATTCCTCCATGTTGGCTAGATTTTCTGCATAGCTGAATACCTAGGCAGTCATGAGATAAATCTCCCTCATTTACCGGTGAGGCTCTCATGTAAGATTGTGTCGAGTTATATATGTCCGATATCTTTTGTTGGTATTACTTTAACTATTTAGCTCATGAACCATAGCTATACGGTTCGCAACAAAGCGGCTATAAAAGAAAGGAAAAATTTTGCGAGAAAAGAAAAAAAGAAAGGAAAATCTGAAGAATGCGAGAAAAGAAAATAATGGAAACGAGAGAAAGTAGAGAGGATGTGTAACCCAAGCAATAGTTTACAGAGTTGATTACATGCACATAGATTAAAACAAATAGATCATTAAACATAGAATTCAAAGCAAAGGAAACTTTTAGATCTAGATCTATAATAACACAATTTATGAATAGATCTAGAAAGAAATAGAAGCAAAATGCACCGTTGACACAAAGTTCTCCGAAATCTCTTCTCTATTCCTTTGCTTGTAGAAATCAGGGGTTTTAGCTCAAAGTCTGGAACACAAGAATGTTGATTACAAATTCCGATCCTTTAATCCGTAGGTTCTTCCTCTATTTATAGTGTATAAAGGGCAATTACAAATAGGAAACTTTAAATGAATTCCCGCATGTGAAAGCTATGAAAAGGGAAACAATTGGAAATCTTCCTCTTAGAATTCCTCTTTGCATGACATGCATGATTTATAATTAAAAATAGAACCTTCTATTTTGCATGTCTGCCACCTATCTCCAAGTAATTGACTTCTTTAAGTAACGGCTTTTAAACCAATCACTTAAGTTTTATAATTTAATTGATTGCTCAATTACTTTGTCGGAGAAAATAAGAGAAAGAAGAAGAAAGAGGAAAAGAAATTAGAAGAAAGCTGCAACACTTCTAGTCTTGTTCTTTTTCCATATTCTGCATGCGGTTGACTCTTTTGTCTTTGATTCTCACCAAGCTAGATCTGGAAGTAGGTGACTGTGATTTGCTTGCGGGTATTGTCTTTGCCTTGTCTTCCCTCTTATCCTTGAAGCTTTTGCAATTCTTCTTCAGTACATGCAAAGTAAATTCGATGAAGGCTTCAACTGGAAGATTGGGAGCACATGCACAAGATCCTGGAAGGAATTTCCCATGCATTGACTTCTACACGGGCTATGTCAGAAACAAGAGGATGAATTTTTGCTAGAAGCCTTTGCAATTATGACATCTGGATCTGTCAATTAAATCGGTGATAGGTTTAGGGCCAATGTCTGTATCATTGACTTTAGCAAATCTGGAAGCTATGCATGATTCTGCTGATCCTTTTCTTTCATCATGCTTCATCATGGCTGGAACAATCTTTGTCTGAGCTCTTTTTCTTTTAATTTTGCCGGAATCCCTTGCAATTGGATCAATTTGTGCAGATCTGACAACTTCTTCAGATTCAGAAGATATATTCAATGTATCTGACATTGATTTGACTAATACCGATGATAAAGACCTGCAATTAATTCAGACAAAGATGGAGTCTAGGGTATGAATACTTGATTTTTATCACCAAAATCTGCATATAAAGCCTGCTGCCCCAAAATTTGAGGCTTTGCTTGCATACAAAACAAGCAACAATATTATTTAATTTATCAGAGCACTTATACCAACATATAGATAATTATCCTAGCAAGAATCAAGCCATTCCAACCCTAGGCGCCAAACTTTGAAGCTTTCCGACAATGAAAAACACTTTTTGATGCAAAAATCCTCCTTCCTTGGGCGCCAAAACTGTCCGGGCTGCAATCCTTTGCAAAAAGAATTAATTACATCTTCACTATGGCAGCCCATGCTTATATAACCCTCAACATTCTATTTCTAATAATTGTCCATCCTATTTCGCAATTAATTAATAAACAAACATGTTTATTCACCCAAATTGGGCGCCTATTTTTGCATGTTGCTGGCTGCCATTAAATAAATTTAATTTATTTATTTTTAGCATGCTACCTTCAGTTCTCTTTGGCTTATCCTCATGCATTGACTTTTCCTCCATCCTAGGCGCCAAAATTAGGCAAAACAACTATTAATAAATATCACTAAAAGCATTGTTTAATGCCCAAATGGGTCGCACTTTTTGGCATGGGTGAATTCTAAAATTAAGAAGTCAACTTCTGGTGGGAATTTTCACCCTGCACCGCAGCTCTAAAAATCCCTTCTTCCACTTAAGTGATTTGACTTTCATCATGGGAATTTTTACCCTACAAGGCGGCTAAAAATTCCGCCCGCCCCGCCACCTCCAATTTTCCCTGGTGACTTAAAGTCTTCCTTCCAAAAAGTGCAACTTACATTAAAAATAGACTTCCTTTGATAAAGTGCAAAATTGCATGGGTGAATAAATCTCGATAGGAAAAGTTAGTCTGCAGCAAGAGAAAATTTCGATTGATGCTTTAAGTGATTTTTCTTTATTTTATAATGGGAATTTTCACCCTGCAAGGCAGGTAAGAAATTCCCGCCTGCCTGCCGCCTCTAATTTTCCCATCGTAGCTTAAGTGACTTTGACTTCATGGGAAAAAGTACCTTGCAAGGCAGGTAAGAAATTCCCACCTGCCTGCCACTACTAAAAATCCCATCGCAGACTTACACTCATTAATTCTAGAAAATGCGACTTGCCTGGGAGAGGCTTTTTGTGCATGACTTCATCTTTTTGGTCAGAAGCTTGCATTTTGAGGCTGATTCCTTCTAGTGCTGTGTCGGTAGATGATCTCCAGATGCTTCAGGCAATTAAATAGACTATACTTGGCGAAAGAATTGACCTAGGGGAATTTCACAGAGAAACTGCGGAGAAAACTAGAGAAAAACGCAAAAGAAATAAATAAAAGCGAAAAACGTTGCCAGAAGTTGCAAACAATGCCCTGAATTCATTCTGGTGAAAACCTTATTGAGATGTGTGAATACTGGCATGCAAAACATCAACATGATTCAACCGGAGCACAATTTACTTCAAACGGGGCATTATTTATTTAATAAATAATTAAATAAAAATTTCTTGCAGACAAAACTTGGCGGAGGGATAAAATGAGTTTCGGCATCTGGGTATTTGTTGAAATTGGCTCATATGATTCACTGGGAATATCTTAACGTAATACATACATCTTCTGGCAATAAAAACACGAAAAGACCCGTTATTTTAAAAAGAACGATTTTTTTCAAATGGGTAGTCCTAGATTTCAGGGTGAAATCTGGGGACACCACTCCACCTCTGGGTTTTTGATCTCTAAAGCTGGGATTTCTTCGCCGGATCGACCTGTAAGCTTGGTTTCCCGAAGTATTACCACTACGATTTCCTAGGATATCTTTAAATGAGGTCGGCTTAGAGGGATGAGACGTACCCGACTTCCGAAGCATCGACCCTTGCTTTCCTAAGCAGCTCTTTGTTTTTCCCTCCAGCCCAGGCATATCCGCATCCTTGGTCAAAATTCTGTGTGAACGTAGGTTAGGGTTTGAAACTTGCTCATCCTTCTCCCTTTCCCGGCCAATCTGCAATCCACCGCTTGTCCTTTGATCCCCGAGAACAATGGCAAGTCCTCCCGATGATCTGTTGATGCCCTTACCGTGATGCGTTTGCCCTTGCCTGAACCGATTTCGATTTCGCCTTTTGCGCAGATTTCGTGGTATCTGCTGCCTTCGTGCCTCCTTCCTTCATTCAATTGTAAATACAACTTATTAATACCAAGTTTTCTCATTGTGAATCACTATTGTTGTTGAAAGTTGAAAGATGGGTCAATAAGTTTGAATCAATATTGAACATGTAGTTGATTCCCAAAAATGATATTTAATGATGATGTACTGCAGAAACACCAAATGCACAAATAGAGCTTTTCATGTTTGTTTTCTGTAAAGAATATTGGCGATACTTGAACAGTCGCGATTGTAGATACTTTTTCTGGTTTTGACGATTGTTTTGTTAAATACAACAAAGATATCATGTATGAATTGAAAGTTCTCCTGAACTTCATGTTCTGTTTCTTGTTTTTTAGCTTAGCACTCAAGGTGCAACTTTTAATTGAAGATGTTATTTTTGCAATTTATTGCTATATGCTTTTATGGATTTTGAAACAAGAATGGATATATGCAACTAGGAAATTCTACCCACATTTCGCTTAGTATAACAAAGATGTTGAGTAAATTTCATTGCAACATTTCAGGTTTCAAACATTAAAAAGAAGATTTCCTGTATTTCAGATCCCTAATCATGTTGCAATTAAAATTGCTTTGGAGCTGAAGAAGCTATTGGTAGACAACAGTCTTCTTGATGTGTATGGCATTCTTCCATATTCTTCTTTTTCTGGGTTTCATGTCTTTTGTTGTAATTTCCATGTGTACTAGGAAAGGATTTTTTCAAGGGATAAGTACTCCAAAGTTTTCAAGTGGATTGCTGAATTGCACAAAGTTGCTACCAATACAATCTTAACCTTTTTCTGGTAATTGTGCAGATCCCAGTCAGATCTGGAAGCTAATTTGTTTAAAGTATGCTCATCACTCTTTTTTTTTTAAAGTACTATGAATTTTCATACTAAAAATGTTTAGAAAAGTTTCTTTCTAGGTTTCAACTTTTGAGAAAAAGAACTTGAAAAAATTAACTTAGTACCATCGAATAAAGAGTAAACATATGCAAATCTTTTTCTGCCAAAGCCTTTAAAACTTTTATTAAATTTTTTCTCTGTGTTGTTTTTGAATGCACAGCTTATGGAACAGCGTGGATTTGGGGAAGAATACATCAATCGATATAAGATGATGACTAGGTTGGTTTTTTAGTTTTGAGTAAGTTGTCTTTATTAATGTCGTGAGTACACCGTGCAAGGAATCAATTAATAGTATGCATCAAAATATAGCTGGGTGTTGTTTTTGGCTTTTTAAGAGTTTCTTATTATTGATTAACCATTAGAAGTTCTATAAGTTGCTTCATAGAATAAAATGAAGCAATTTGATGATTCTCTTAATCACATTTTTAACTCTCAAGGCTTCCCTTGCTTTTTGGGCATGTTTTCCAAAGCACTCTTCCATGTTCATCTTCAAATTCACCATTTTCAAGTGCGCTGGGATTTTTTTAGTTCTTATCGATAACTAAATCGCGGTTACCACCCATCATTTTTAGAAACTTGAATATGTGTGTGTGTGTGTAACACACATGTTAGTGTAGGTTATTATTTATCCTTTTATTTGTTTATTAGGATAATTCTTGCACTTAGGTTATCTCTACACTTGTTGAGTTAGCTTGCTTAGGTGTACTAGTTGTGTGGAGTTAGCTTGTTAGTCTTGTGGAAATGCTTGCTAGTCTTGTGAAGTTAGCTTGATTACCGGTGATCGTTAGTGGGAGTTCTTCACCACTGATCTAGGTAGTAGTTGCACTTCCCTCCTCTTATATGTACATCCTGATTATTGAGTTAATTTAATGAGATTATGATGGATTTTCATATATGATATTTCAGCTCTTTGTTTGTAAATCCTTTTGTAAGGTTATTCTAGCGAATTCCTTTCAGCCTAAGTAGCCGATCCGACACCCCTAGAGCACCTAGTACTGGTACGAAATGTACCTGTACGGATACGGCCCGGATACGTGCCCGAAAACAGCTAGGATATGGCTAGTCAGGTCCAGGCACGTCTGCAGACATACCTGGCCGTATCCGGACCTGCCCGGTAGTATCCTGGCGTTTCTAGGCCCAAAACTGTGTTTTTTTATAATTTAAATTTATTATATCATTACAACAAAAATTACAGTTTTCACAACATCACTATTCTACAGAAGGTACAATTTAAATTTAATATATCATTACAGTAGAAATTACAGTTTTACAGCACCGTTATTCTACATAAGGTACTAAATACAAGCCATCATAAACATGGATAAAAATATTATGTATGAGATAAATCATAAATGTAAGAAACGCCTCAACTAGATATGGTAGGGACAAATGAAATTATGAATGTATGAGTAGTTTGTTATGGTTATTTAAATTGTTTTGTTTTTCATATGCATAATATGTGGTTAATTCTTATTTAGTAGGCTGGAATTTATATATTTTTAATATTTATATATATATTGTACGGTCGTATCCAATGCCGTATCCGGGGCCAATTTTTTTACGTATCGTGTATCGGATACTTCGTATCCGTAATCGTATCCAAAACGTATCGGCCACGAGCTTTCAACTTATTAAATGTGATGTGCTATTATCATCTAAGATTTTTGGGGCTTGGAACAATCTTCTTTTCGTTCCTTTCAACACACACACAAAATTTTTTTACAATATAAGTTTCTGTAAATAAAATACCTACGAGATTTGTTTAGAGCACAGGCCTATAGTATGTGAAAGCTAGAGGTGCCTAGTATGAGGTTGCAACCACATATTTATACAAAAAGTTGGATCTACTAAGACAATACTTTGGTACAAAGATTCCAAAGCAAAGTGTCGGCCATTACAAGGAACAACCTAAAGTTGATTTAAACTGAGTGGGTGATTGGGCGCACTTCGCTTCTGCTAGTTGTGGACCTAGTTTTTTCATATGGTGATAGGTGTAAAGTTCATTACTTTATACCCCCGTTTTCCGAGAAAAGGTTGTAACCACGTCAGTCAACACAAATTTTTTAAAGATGGCTGGTCATTATCTTTTGCATCTTACACTAGTGTCAGATGTGTGGACTTATTGTAATCAAAATACGCTGATTTCGAACATTATTAGGAGCTTAACTATCGGAGTCCTATGTCCTTCCTATTCACAAGCACTAGCGACACATGCTAGAGGTCTTCTATTGTCGATTTTGTCTGTGGGTGTAATCTTCAATGTCGCTTAAAGATTCTCCTTGATCTGATTCTTGATTTCTGTCATATGACATATCTGAAAACGACTTTCCTGAATCTTCTGTTAGAGATTACATCCCATTCAAACCTACTGGCTACAAGAGCGGGAATGATGACTATCTGTCCATCTTTAATCCTTAACCTTGCCCTTCGGTTATTCTGCAAACTATAATATTCTATCTTGGGAGCTCATAGTTGTTTGGATCTGTCAAGAACCTTTGTGTTGTTCTTTCAATTTTTCTCCATGTCTTGGGTCTGATTGACTCAAAATACTGCTTTGATGGTGGCTCAAGTTTCCATCCAAAATTTATAGAATCTCTTTCGAGATTGAGTCTCAAAAAACGAATTGTTGAAACATATCCCATGGAAATGAGTCTTTTCAACCTTCTTTTTCCTTCTTTGATCCATTCCATGTCTCTTAGACCATTGATATACACAGTTACTCTGAAAGGAGTCTCTAGACCTATCCATACAGGAGAATGGTCAAACCCTAATGCACTTGTTAGATGGAATTCCCATCTTCTTCTTTGGGCATTATGTTCATCTTTCATGATTTGTTCTTGACTATCGTACAATTCTGTCTGCTTACCAATATGTGATGATAATGTATATCACATTATCTGGTAGATTTCCCAATCTTTTTGTTGTTGTCCATCAGTTGGGTTTGGATTGTTACTACTGCTTCCTTCATAAATTGCATTGACAAATTCTCTGGATAAACAATCAACAAAAGAATTTTCTTCACTTTTGACCTTTCGATATGAAAATCATAGCTTGACAGCAGAAGATACTACCTAGCAATTCTTCCTTTTCCTTATTAGGTTTTTTTCTTATGATACTAAGCATAAGTTTACTATCTGTCCTTACAGTGAATTCCACTGGTTTTAGGAATATAAATAATATACCTTTTCTATGTATCTGAGAAATTGCCAGACCTGTGTCCACAAATTTCTTCAGGTCCATTTGGATATTTCTGCAAAAGGACTGCGCCCCATGTGTCATTTGATGCATTCGTCTGCAACACAAGTGAATAATTTCCTTTTGGCAATTGTATGGTTGAAAGATGAAGACATTTCCTTTTGATCTTCTTGACCGTTTCTGTAGACTGCGTGTTCCAAGAAAATTTATTTGGCTTTAACTGCTTCTGCAAACTGATTCTCCATTGTGCCAAATCTTTAAAGAAGGGGCTGGCATAATTCAGATAAACAAAGAATCTCTGCAACTGCTTTGGATTTTTAATTTCATCAGAAAAATATTGTATCTTTTCAATCACACGACTTTTCAATTGATTGTTCCTGCTTCTAATGCATTCCTAGGAATTCGACATCTGTTCTTCCAATCTGCATTTTTGATTCAGACAAACAGATTCCATGAGAGATTATAGCATCATAGAACAATTCAAGGTGCTTGATATGTTCTTCAATGGAGTTGGAAAAAATCAACACATCGTTAATATATACAATGCGGAATTCATGCATATGTTTGAGTGCCATATCCATCCCTTTGAAAATATGCTGGGGTTGTGGCTAACCCAAATGGCATGACATTCCATTCAAACAATCCTTGGGGGACTGTGAATGTTGTTTTATGCCTATCTTCTTTCTTTACCTTTACCAACTAGAATCTTGACTTGCAGTCAAACTTTGAGTAGATTGTACTTTGGCTGGCTTTCTTCATCAATTCTGCATTATAAGGCATTGGATAATTGAATGTTTCAATGTGTTGTCATGCTTTTGTGCTAGACCAAAATTCAAATTTTCAAGCATGACAACTAATCCCAAATTTGAAAATTTGCTCCCGAGTCTTCCCAAACCCCCTTTCCGTTTAGTTTGTCTTCGGTGTCATGATCCTATGAACCTTGCAGGTACTCCCAATGTACTGAACAAGAATGTTAAAATGATCAAAGTGATGTTTCAAGGTCAGCAATTTCATTCAGTGAAGAGCAATTGAAGACTAGCTCTCCGACAGGCTCAAAAAGGCCAATTTTGGCCATTTCAAGGTAGGTGTGCATCCTTCGAGAGGGTTTTAAGAGCTCATAGTCATCCGGAGGTGGTATTGAAGAGCTAAGAGGGTGTTGGAAGTGATTTAGGAAGATTTAGGGAAGATTTGGAGGTTTAGGGACAGGTTGTGCAACAACGGGTTTTTAGGTGTAAGGAGTGAAGAGTTAAAATTGGAACCTGAACTTCACCGGATGATTCTGGGAGCTCCGTAAGGAGTTGGGAGCCAATCAAGTAGGAATTGGAAAGCTGGAAGAATTCTACACATGGTGGAATCATCACATTTTCACAAGACCCGATGGCTTCTCAAGGCAGCTTGATCTTTAGCAAATACACCTGCTGTCCCGAAGAAAGAAGGGCCAATTTTGGAAGATCAGGCAAAATCAGGAGTTGAAACCCATCCCATTGTTCTTGAAATGGTCTTGGGAGTCAAAATCATATAAAACTTCATGTGAAAAGACCTTTTGGAGCTCCAGAATCGCCGTCAAGTTCTCTCTTGTAGAGGTGTGTTGCTTGTACTTAGTCATTTTTCTGAGTGACACATGTCACCTCCTGGCTCATGGTGGAATTTTGTGTCCCTCTTGTCCCTTTCCCAAGGGGACAGAGGGGACACAAAAATGCACCCCTCCTCAGCTCTCCTCTCTGGTCCCCCACATGACCAACTTTCAATCCCTAGAGTGCTAAACGGGCCAAAACTCTTCTCCCAAGATTGCATCCGTGAGTGACAAGTGCCATCATCTCCTTGAGGCGTACTTTTGTCCCTCTTGTCCCCATTCCTAAGGGGACACAAAAATGTGCCCCTCTCTAGCCCCTCTTTAGGTTCTTCATGTGACCCAGACCCAACTCCCAGTGCTTAATGTTTGTTTTCTCCATCTCCTTCTCATTCCACCACAACTTGACAAGTGGCACCATCTCCTTGAGGCGCATTTTCTTGCACCTCTTGTCCCCATTCCCAAGGGGATAGAGGGGACACAAAAATGCGCCCCATGCCAAGCCATTGCAAACCCTAGTTTTCAAAACATGAGTTGCTTCCTCTCCGTGAACTTTATTTATTGTCGGGTAACTCAAAGTCATAAAACAACTAACTATCAAGTCTATTTCTTCACCCTGTTCAACCTTTGCATCCATTATTGAAGCCATGGAACCTACAAATTCATGAGAAAACATATGATATGTTGCCCATCACATTCTAGAGCCATCCATGATTGCAAAAAAATGAAGCTTTTCTCATAGTGCTTCAACCAGAAACCTAATTGTACCAATGTTTGAACCGAGTTTTCTTCTTCTAGACATCCCTGTGATCACTGTAACTTCAAGCATCCATTAATGGCTGCCATGACACAACAATAAACTGAAACTTGTGCCCTAGAAGTTGCTTTTTGATTTTCAAGAGATCCAACAAAAGGATTACAACGAAAATTGGAGCACGGGACCATGGAGCTGAGTTGAATCCAATGATGATGTTTTCTTCGCAAGCGGAAACCGGTATGTGCACATTCTAAAAATAGAAAGTGTTCTGCAAAGTGGATTACTAAAAATAGTAAGTCCCTTAAAACCAAACTCCAATCACTTAGAACACTAAAAACGGCGTGCCATGAGATTCAAAAGACCATATTTGAGCAAAAAAGGCAAAATATCCTAAAATAGCAGTCACGACCCCACTTATTAAAAATAGGAAGTTTAGGTTTTAAGTGCAAAAAGTTGCAGTTGGCTCCATTTTCACTCATCTCGCTGCTTTTTGCTATGCTCACGTGGTCGTAAGATGATCGCATAGCTCAAATAAGATAATTAACCCTCCACAGGATCTTGAAGTATCATTCCGATCATAATTGTGTCAAGGAGCAAGGCAGGGTATATCGAGGTGCAACAGGTGAAAGTCAGAGGCATTGTGCAGTTGACAAAGAGTTCAAAGAGAGTCAAGGACTCCATTAAAACCCTGAGCTAAAGAATCATCAGGTCTTGATCCACCATCATCTCTCCAGTTGAGTTGGTTGAACTGGTTGAGATGAGCCAAGTGAGCTGGTTGAGTTGGGCTGAATGAGCTAGGTGCGCTCGGTGGGTTGATTGAGTTAGTCAAGCCATCTGAGACATTCAAGCCATCCTATGTGAAGAATCAAGAACTCATCCTTTTCATGGGAAGCATATGAAAGACGAGGTATGCGAACATCCTTGAATATGATTTTATTCCACGAGCAATTTGGAGTAAAAAAAGGTAGATAAGTGATCTTCACTTGGGGCACCTTGAATGCAAGAACAAGAAACCATCCCGGCTTCAGTTGACAACATTTTCATAATAGTGTTCCTAAACACTCACCTCAAACCTTGTGGTGTGGTCATTGTCATCTCCTCATATCATTCGACCGGTGGCCACTTCTCAAGCAATCCATTCAGGGGCCATCGCTTTCACCCGCATGATGAAGGCCTATTTCAATAAGTGAAGGAGAAGCATCAAGAAACTTGAGCACCGTGAGTTGTCTATCATGATCAAGGGCCAATTGTGAAAGCCTAAGGAACAAGAAAGTGATCCTCACTCTCACTGTGGATCAAAGAGGAATCATCATGAGTGATGCCCGTAGTCATCTCAAGCTCACATCGGGAGGTCTCTCAACAGTGTTTCTAAACACTCATTCGATAGTCCGAGGTGTCTGTGCATCTTGCAGAAGGAGGAGATTGTGATCACCATGCCTCAAATCAGCAAGTTCTTCATCAGCAACATATCGGTCAACCTCTCCTCTTTCTCTCTTCTCTCTCTCTCTCCATATTTTAATTTTCAATTGAGAATGTACTTTTGCTATTTCATCCTATTCACTTAAGTGACCATTAGCTAAACATTGTAAGAGTCCTTTTTCCAATAATAAGAAAAAGACTCACTTCCTAGGAATCAAAGGTCACAAGTGATGTGGATAGGTGAAGAGTCATGTGGGGGGTAGATGAAAGGACAAATTGTAATGCTATAAATTGGAATGGCTTCTCCATTCCAAAGGGTTGGCAATTGTTGATTGAATGTATATTGTTGAGAGTTCCACTTCTACATCAAGTAATAAAAGCTGCAATTCTTCTATTTCTTGTTCTATGTTCCTCTAATCTCTCTTTCCAACTTTGCATATATGATAATCTTGTAAAACCAAGAAAGGTGTCTGTGCCTTTGATGAATGAATCCATGGAAGTCTGTGTCTATGATTTGTTTTGTCTTATCATGGTTTGCATTGTTGTGTTCTTCTAATTGGATGTGGACTTACTCTGGTTGATGTATGTGAATTCTGCTAGTGCCTACTCACAACATTAACCCTCTCTTTCCTAATTTCTCTCCTTTATCCTTAGCTGCAAATTCCTCCCTTATACTGTACAAGCACTTTGCCATAGGTTCAGTGAAGTGTTCCTGTGTGATCCCCAACCTATTTGGCCACCCCATAGAATTAGGATAGTTTACATTCAATAATGGGAGCCTCCCCATACACAAGGAGGGGCTTAGCCCCATATTGTTGGTGAAAACCCAATAATTTGCCACGCGACAAATTATTTCGCCAACACAATGGTATCATTCAAGTGGCTTATAGTTGATGCATGAGCATTTCTTTCTCCTGACCTGCTCAGAGTGCTTGTTGACAAACAAGGCAACATATGCATAAGAGCTCTTGCTTTGGCTAATAAAACCTGCATCAAAAAGTTCTTTCAACTAAGCATCCAACTCCTTCCTTTACTCGGGGTAAACTGATATGGTTATTCATTGGGAACTTTTGCTGCAAATTCTGGTCTAATTTTTATTTCAGATTCTTTTGCTTTTGGTTTCCAGAATCGTAATGTAATGTGGTGATCACAAAAGGGGTTATTTGATTGTTGTGATAGTTTGGTAGCCGTATGATGTTGCGGAGAAGGTAAGACTAAAAGGCCATGTTCTAGTAATAGTAGTAGTGTAGCCCATGGGGTATCTTGTTGCGCTGATATCTTGAGAGGGGTAAGAGTGTCGATAACACTAATTGTATTACCAGAATAGTTTGCTTTTGAAGCTAGTTGCATGATGTATTTGGATTTTTGTAAAGTTCGAGATTCGTCAGCCATACACTTAGAAATGATGGTGGCCTCTATTGAAGTAGCCTCTTCTATAGGTATATTTTACTTTTTCGCGTCCTTGTAGAGAAACTTTTTTAGAAAATGGTGTTTTGCTTGTCCTGCATTGGGATTTCTGTCTTTTGTACTAGGCTTTGTATTGGGAGGAAGTGTTGCAATCACGACCTTATCGAGAGTTAATTCAGTATTGTCTTGGGCGGTGAAGGTAAACAAAGAATCATCGTCATCAAAGGGATTGACATTTAATTTGCATGTGCACTCATTTGTCATCTCTTGTTCATCGAGTGTCACTATCATAGTTCCTGTTTTGGTTGTTTTTATTTCAAACCGTGTATAACAACAAGCTGTGCTAGTTGTACTTGTGCATGTCTAATTGCGCTTTAGTCAAGAGTAATTTCTCTAACTAGTTATTCACTATTGTAGATGTTTGTTCCTATGGTTAACTCACGGGTTCGGTGTTATAATCGCCCTTGATTGGCCTATGTCGTAACTGTGCAATTTATCAATAAGAATGGGTTGTGCTGGAAGTTTGTTAGAGGTCTCTTGAGAGGAGGATGGTATGATTCGACAATATTTAAAGGGTTCCTCGTCTGCCATAATAGTGTGCTTGTGTCCATCGTGTATGAATATAACACGGTGGTGAAGTGTTGATGGGATTGTCTCCATATCATGAATCTAGGGTCTCCCAAATAAAAGACCGTAATCGAGAGGACTATCTAAGAGGTGAAATGTAGTGGGCATTACTTTGGGCCCAAGTAATAAGTCCAATGTGATTGTACTCGTGGTAGGCCAAGGGGTACTTACGAATCCTTTTATAACTTGAGATGATTTTTGAATAACACTTGCATGAATTCCCATTTGTTGTAACAACGAGCTAGGACAAACATTTAGAGCTGATCCATTATCGATTAATACCCACTTAATTAGAAAACCTTGAATACCAACAATAATGCGCAGCAGTTGATATTGATCCGGAATATGCCTAGGTGGTAAATTCTTAGTGTTGAATTTAGCAACCTTATCAATGCTTTGAAATGTATTCATAATATAAGCAAAAGCCATCTGTGGTGTATTACTAGGGAGAGCAGTATTCTACAAAGCCTCATATAATATATCCTTGTATACGGGTAATTTTTGTAATAGCTCAAGAATATAAATTTTAGTAGTTGTGTTTCATAATTGGTCCAATAAATCATCCTGTTTGATTGACTAGCTTGTTGATGTATGGTAGGAGTTCAGAGAGGGATTAGGTAGGTTACCCCAATTTTTTAATTTACGACATGGACTGTGGATCCTAATATAAGCTAGGGTCTAATAGTGGGAGAGGGATGGTAGCTACTACAATGTGAAGAGTGAGGGGGAGACAAAACAAAAGATTGTATGCAAGCCTGCTAGTGGTGAGTAGTAATAGGAAGTTCCCAAAGTGGATATTATTACATGTAGACTATTGGATAAGGTGTTGTATGTTAGGCTTGAGAGGTACTTTAGAACCGACTTGAGGATTGACCAAGGCATGGCCCAGTGTAATGTCCCTTTTTCTCCAAAATTGAAGACCATTCGGATTTCCGGGCAAGACCTTCTTCATGGTTAAAAGAAAGAAAAAAATAAGAAGAAAGAATGCAACGCTTATTGTCTATCTTTATTAACAAATAATTATACTAAAGGGGTCGGCTAAGGTTAATTAAAAGACAAAGGACAGGACATGTCTTTCCAAGTTTGGCGCCACCCTTCTAATTAGTATATGTAGGGGTTATGAGATTCATTTTCATGTATGTATTTGTTTGTAAATTTCCAAATATGAGAGATTTATCTCAGATTTAACCTATTGGGACGCAACCCCTCTAGAGGACCAATATAAGGGACGAAAACCCCTGTATTTGTCTTAAAACAATTATGTAATCATTGCATATTAATAAATTCTTATTATTTTATCAAATCAGATTTTAATGGTGTATTTCCAAGAAGTACGATTTGCATAAGAGGTGAAATTCAATTGTTTTTGAGTAAATAAACTCAGAAATCTAATCTAAATCAGATTGCTTGGGTCTTAGAAAGTTACAACAATAATTTGCACGCAAATTTATACCATTTTGAGGCCAAATCAAATTAAATTGAAGTGCTGTGATTTACCAGTTTGCAGTTACTTTTCCAGATTTATATAATTAGTACATATTGGATCGATTTGGGTCTGAACTTGTTTCAAATTGTTGGAAATCGATTTAATAATATTTGGAGATCCTTTTCAGTTGATTTGACATACATATTTCCATAGAAATTCTTTGCTGTTATAAAAGAACAGTCTGCTGCAATTTCATATCAGAATTTTGATATTTTGTTTAAGTCCCTAAAAAGGGACATTACACCAGGTGACGATTGCACATGCTCAGTACACGGAGAAATAGGTTTAGCATGAAATCTGATAGTTTTATTATCGAGCAGGTCTTGAGTAACATGCTTTAAATTTAAGCAGTGATTGATAGAGTGACCGATGTGCTTACAATAGTCATAATACGCACACGTATTGAATGAAGTTGGTTGAGGTCTACTCATATCAACCTCTAGAATAAGAGGAGAGACACAAGCTTACACTCAAGCAACCTTTTGAGTACAAGATATGGTTCCATTGACAACAACATGAATAGGCACTGATTGGTGATAGGTATTGTTTCCCCCTGATTCTGATTCTGACTGTGTTTTTGTTTGTTTTTGCAGTTTTTGGGCACAAATGCAATAAAGCGATTTTGCAAGAAATAGAGAATAAATACTATAAAAGTAAATCAAATCTGAAACAATAGATTCTATGGCTAATAGTGATGCCAGTCTTTTTTTATCAATTTTCTGAGATGATTACAATTTAGATCCACTAGCATGCAATATAAAAGACAATGATTTTTATTGGAGAACCTGGTATTTGCAGCAGAAATGAGAAAACCCTTGATCTGGTACAGCAGCAATGAATAACCTTTTTCTCCCTTTTGTCAGATGTCTCAGACAATGCCCGCTGTATAGGCGCCTCTATCAATGGTGATAGACTAAAGAGATGGAAAGGGCTTTGCTGGCTCTTGAAGGTTCGCCTTTTTTAAATGATGGTACGGCCTGGTACTGTACAGTACGGCCCTGTGATCAGCAGCAAATAATAAATAAGAGTACGGCTATTCTCTAGATCTCCAGATCTTATGGAAGTTGGCGCCTTGATGTAAGAAACCTCTCTGGACAACTTGCTATCCAAAACCCTGTAATTTTGACTCAATGTGAAGCTCTGTAATTTCTTCTGGATGAAGAAATCCCTCTGCCTGGCAATAAATCGGATGATATTTCACACCCTCTGAATTGCACTCACTGGAGATGGCTCGTTCCCCAATGTTTCGAGACTGAAACCCTAGGCTCCTGTGCTCTGCTCAAGACTTGATCAATTTTCTATTCCCAAATAATAATGCCCTTTTCTTCTTCCCAAGCAAATGGCTTATACTCATGAAAAGTGCGAATTCCTCAATAATAGGAAATCATTAAAAAATAATTCGAACTTTTAATTTTAATCTTTCAATAGTCTCCAACCAAATTTTAATAATAAAATATACTCATCAAGAATGGCCCCCTTTTCTGATGATGGGCGACCCCTTCACTGAAATCACTTAAGTTATAATAAAATATTATAACTTTATATTATAATGCTCCCACAATTAATATTTAATTAAATCAATTAAATATTAATATCTCTCTCGATATATACCCGATGCACAAACCGTCAAGAAGGTGGCGAACGAAGTGATTACGCACGTGATCAATCCCATCTTTGCTAAAAATAGCAGGGGTCCCTCGCTGAGTCTTGAATCTTTGCTAAAAATAGCAATACAGGCTAAAAGTGTCGAGCGAGCCCGAGCGAAAGCCAAGCCCGATCAAATACGCGCTAATGGCCGAGGCAAGCTCCAACATGACCCCCTATCCAACCTATCAGCCTACGAGGGTCGCATAATAGGCTAATCCTGTGCTCTGAGAGATGTCAACTAGAAGGGGACATGACAGTCCACCCCTCCTGAAATTGCTTGTCCTCAAGCAATCTCAACTCCGGATGCTGCAGAATATCCTCGCTCTCCCATGTAGCATCCTCAACAGGCAAATCTCTCCATTTCACTAGGTATTCCCTGATAGTCCTCCTACGCAACTGTCTCTCCCTGTACTCCAGGATGGACTCAGGTACTAAAATCAACTTTCCCTCATCATCTAAGGGAGGTAGAACTGCAGATGGTACCACACGGTGTCCCAACGCCTTCTTGAGGCGTGATACATGAAAAACATTGTGTACCCTGCTCTCTGCCGGAAGCTCAAGCTCATAAGCCACCTCTCCAACTCGCCTCAAGATCCTGAAAGGACCGTAATACCGTGGCTTAAGCTTTTCTGACCCACTCTTCCTAAGAGTGGACTGACGGTAGGGCTGCAGCATAAGGTAAACCATGTCACCCACCTCAAAATGCCTCTCTGTTCTCTTCTGATCCGCATACTGCTTTTGCTGATTTTGTGCCTTGGCGATATTTTCTTTGAGAGCCTTCATAGTATCCTGACTCTCCTGCAACAAGTCTCCAGCACTCGGCACTCTACTGTCGCTCAGTAGCAAATCCAGAAAACTCGGCGCCTCATACCCGTACAACGCCATGAAAGGTGACATCTGAATGGTCATATGGAATGTCGTGTTGTAACAATACTCACACAAATGAATCCATTTGACCCACGCCTTCTGCTGCCCTGAAATGTAATTTCTGAGGTATCCTTCCACCCACTTATTCACTATCTCCGTCTGCCCGTCTGTCTGAGGGTGGTAACTGGTGCTCGGTGTAAGCTCGGTTCCACAGAGTTTGAAGACCTCCTGCCAGAAATGACTCAAGAACCGACTATCTCTGTCGCTCACAATGCTCCGAGGCAATCCATGTAGTCTGAATACCTCACGAAAGAAGACCTCTGCCACCTGTGTAGCTGTGTAGGTAGTGGTAATCGGAAAGAAGTGGGCATACTTCGTCAGCCGATCCACAACTACATATATGCAATCTCGCCCTTGGGCTTTAGGCAAGCCCGTAATAAAGTCCATCGACAGGCATTCCCACTTCCTGTCAGGAATCGGAAGTGGCTGCAATAAACCTGCCGGGTACGTGTTCTCCTGCTTGTTCTGCTGACAAACAGGGCACTCACGCACGTACTGAAGAACATCTGCCTTGAGTCCTTTCCATGTGAATCTCTCCCGTATCTGTCTATAGGTTTTGAAATACCTGGGATGTCTATGATCGGTACATCATGAAAGGCTCGCATGATTATGTTCTTCACCTCTGAATCTGGGATCAAATAAATCCTGTTCTTGTAAATGATCAAGTCATTCACAAGTGTATACCTGGTATCAACCGTCGATCCCTCAACAATGCTGGAAGCCCAAGTGTCCTTGGCATACTCTGCCACAATCATATGCCTCCAATCCTCCGTAATATGAACCATAGAGCTCAAGTATGGCCTACGTGAAAGAGCATCAGCTACTACGTTCTGTGTACCTTTGATATACGAAATATCAAAGTCATAGGCCTGCAATTTACTGACCCACTTCTGCTGACGATCATTGAGATCTCGCTGCCCTAAGAAGTGTCTCAAACTGTTATGGTCAGTTTTAATGCAAAATTTGCTGCCAACAAGATATTGTCTAAATTTTGCTAAGGCATGCATGATTGCGAGCATCTCCTTATCATATATGCTATAAAGTCTCTCTGGCCCTCTGAGCTTTCGGCTCTCATACACAATCGGGTGCTTGTCCTGCATAAGCACCGCACCAATGCCCTCACCTGATGCATCGCACTGAAGCTCAAAAGGCTTCGTAAAGTCGGGTAGTGCTAAAACAGGGCATGTAGTCATCAACTCCTTGAATTTCTCAAAACATTCCTGTGCCTCAGGAGTCCAAATAAATGCACCCTTCTTCAGTAAATCTGTCATAGGGGCTGCGTGTCGTGAATAACCATTCACGAATCTACGGTAGAACCCACACAACCCTAGAAACCCTCTCAACTGTGTCAGGTTTGTCGGTGTAGGCCAGTCAATAATGGCGCGGATCTTTTCAGGATCCATCCGCACTCCATCTGCACTGATAATGTGACCTAAATATAACAATTCGGTCATCCCCAAGTCACACTTGGATTCCTTGGCGTACAAGGACTCCCTCTCAAGAATACTCAACACGGTCTCCAGGTGAGCCAGATGCTCCTGCCAAGTCCTGCTGTATATAAGGATATCATCGAAGAAGACCAATACGAATCTCCTCAACAGTGAATGAAAAACCCTGTTCATCGTGGACTGAAATGTAGCTGGTGCATTAGTGAGCCCAAATGGCATCACCACGAACTCGAAGTGTCCACAATGACATCGGAAAGCCGTCTTCTCTATGTCCTGCTCACGGACCCTGATCTGATGATACCCTGACCGTAAATCAATTTTGGTAAAGTAACATGCACCATGGAGCTCATCAATAAGCTCGTCAATACGCGGTATCGGATACCTGTTTTTGATCGTCCTCTTATTTAGGACTCTATAGTCAATACACATGCGCAATGTGCCATCCTTCTTCTTTACCAACACAACCGAAGAAGCAAATGGTGACTTGCTAGGCCGAATGTGACCCATAGCAAGTAATTCCTTGATCGTTTTCTCGATCTCATCCTTCAGCCGTTTAGGATGTCTATAGGGCGTAATCATAACGGGCTTAGCGCCCTCCTCAAGCTCAATAATATGCTCAATGCCCCTATCTGGAGGTCTCCCTGGTGGAATATCACTGAATACCTTATCATGCTTGATTCTCAACTGCTGTATGTCGGGATGGTATTCAGTCTTTTGCTGTCCCTCCTGTATAGGTGCCAATGTGCACTCGGCAGCCCACTCTACCATGTCGTGACGCATGAGCCTCTCCATCCGACGAAAAGAAATTGTTTTGATGTTGCTGTCCCGAATTGCTTTTAGAATGTGTGTCTTCCCGTCAACATCAAAACGGATCTCCATGTCCTTGAGACGAAGAGTGACTTCCTCCAATGAATGAAGCCACTTCATTCCCAAAACCAAATCAATGTCTCCCATGTTAACTACGTAGTAATCAGCCTTGAACTCATAATTGTTCAAGCGTAAAGGGAGATCCTTAATCATGCGTTCACACCTCAAAGTGTATCCGTCGGCCACCTTAACCCTAATGCCCTCGAACTCCTCAGTGATGAGTCCGCGTTTCTCAACGAATCTAGCATCTATGAAATTGTGTGTGGCTCCTGTATCAAGTAGGGTAATGACCCTCTGTCCTGCCAACACTCCACGAATCCTGAAAGAGCCCTCCTGCTGAATGCTAGATAGGCGTGCCTCCTGTATCTGAAGCCCTGGCTCTGTCTCTGCCCTAGGCTCTGAAGCCTCTGACTCTGAATCCTCGGAACTCTCATGCTGTTCGGATTTTTCTGATTCTGAGTCCTCATAATACGCCCACATCACTCGATTTGCCTTGCCCTTAGGTCTTAGAGGACAATCGTGATTGGCGTCGTAGGGGCCTTTGCAGTAGAAGCAAAGCTTCTTCCTGCGTAGATCGTTAAGGGCCTCACGATCCAAAGGTGGCGCTGCTGATTTACCCTTCGAATCGTTCTTAGCATCTGATTTTTCTTTGATGAAATCAGACTTGTCCCTGTTTTTGTTAAAGCCCTTGTTATCCCTGAATGAAGAATTACCTCTGGAGTTAAATCTACTAGACGGTGCTGCCAACTCCATGCTCCGTGCTTTCTTCATCGCTTCCTGTAATGAAGGAGGATCAAAGGCTTTGATCCAGCCTCTCAATGGCTCTGTCAATCCCTCCATGAAGAGCACTACCAATCGCCTCTCTGAGATGTTCGGAACCATAACTGATAACCTCTGAAAGTCACCAATATATGACTCCAAGCTGCCACTCTGTCTCAACTGAGCCAAGTCTCTGAAGTAGGATTCTGGATCCTTCCTGTCAAAACGCTCTACCAACCTGTCAACAAACTCCTGATAGGAAGTGATCCTATCATGTTGTAGCGTCACCATTCCAGTGGTGCCACCAGTCGTAAGCTACTCCCTCCAAATGTAGTGTCGCATACCTGATTGCATCTCTCTCCGCCATCGGACGCAATGTAAGGAATGTGTCAAGCTTACTAATCCACGCTTGGGCTGTCACTTTGCCACTGCCATCGAACATCGCTAATGTGAGCCGGTTCGTAGCATGTTTTAGGTCATTATTCTGGTGCCTAGGTCTCCAATCCTGTCGACCTCTGTTGTGTTCTCTCCTCTGAGTGACAAACCGGTCAAAAGGAATCCTTTCTCGGACCTCGGGTGGTACCAACTCCCACTCCTCGTTCGCTGCCATAAGCGTATCAGCGAACAACTCCTCATGCTCTTCACCTGCTATAGCCTCGTCGGGCTCCTGTCTCATGAAAGTAGGCCTAGTAGGCCTGTCTGCTGTCCGTGAAGCTGTCCAAGGAATTCTCCGTGAACCTGCATCACTCCTGTCATCGTCACGATGTGGTGACGGTCTCCTCGATGTCCCCAGTCTCTGAAGTGCTACTGTCAACTGCTGTAATACATCATTGGACTGCCGTTGACCTGCACGTAAATCCCTGAGTGCATGCAAAACCTCTGCATTGTCTTGATCTCTGTCATTATGAGGTATCTCTGCCCTGTCAGCTCTGTCATTCCTGTCAGCCATGTTTTCCGGCTGCCGAATCGAACTCTGTTGCCTATCAATCAGAGCACGCCTGCGTGTGTAATACCTGTGAGACCCAATCTGTTCTGGCTGCATAAGACTGCTAAACCCTCAGGATGGAAGGATTTAGCTCTGATACCACTGTAGAAACCCTTGTTTCCCCCTGATTCTGATTCTGATTGTGTTTTTGTTTGTTTTTTGCAGTTTTTGGGCACAAATGCAATAATGCGATTTTGCAAGAAATAGAGAATAAATTCTATAAAAATAAATCAAATCTGAAACGATAGATTCTATTGCTAATAGGGATGCCAGTCTTTTTTTTATCAATTTTCTGAGATGATTACAATTTAGATCCACTAACATGCAATATAAAAGACAATGATTTTTATTGAAGAACCTGGTATTTGCAGCATAAATGAAAAAACCCTTGATCTGGTACAGCAGCAATGAATAACCTTTTCTCCCTCTGTCAGATGTCTCAGAACAATGCCCGATGTATAGGCGCCTCTATCAATGGTGATAGACTGAAGAGATGGAAGGGCTTTGCTTGCTCTTGAAGGTTCGCCTTTTTTAAATGAAAACCCTGGTTGATAGTACGGCCCTGTGATCAGCAGCAAATAATAAATAAAGGGTACGGCTATTCTCTGGATCTCCAGATCTTATGGAAGTTGGCGCCTTGATGTAAGAAACCTCTCTGGACAACTTGCTATCCAAAACCACCTGTAATTTTGACTCAATGTGAAGCTGTAATTTCTTGGATGAAGAAATCCCTCTGCACTGCAATAAATCGGATGATATTTCACACCCTCGAATTGCACTCCTTTGGAGATGGCTCGTTCCCCAATGTTTGAGAGGCGAAACCCTAGGCTCTGTGCTCTGCTCAAGACTTGATCAATTTTCTATTCCCAAATAATAATGCCCTTTTCTTCTTCCCAAGCAAATGGCTTATACTCATGAAAAGTGCGAATTCCTCAATAATAGGAAATCATTAAAAAATAATTCGAACTTTTAATTTTAATCTTTCAATAGTCTCCAACCAAATTTTAATAATAAAATATACTCATCAAGAATGGCCCCTTTCTGATGATGGGCGACCCCTTCACTGAAATCACTTAAGTTATAATAAAATATTATAACTTTATATTATAATGCTCCCACCATTAATATTTAATTAAATCAATTAAATATTAATATCTCTCTCGATATATACCCGAAGCACAAACCGTCTGAAGCTGACGAACACTGAAGTGATTCTGCACGTGATCAATCCATACTGCTAAAAATAGCAGGGGTCCCTCGCTGAGTGCTGAATACTGCTAAAAATAGCAATGCAGGCTAAAAGTGTCCGAACGAGCCCGAACGAAAGCCAACTGATCAAATACTGCCAACTGAAGCTGAGCCAAGCTCCAACATGACCCCCTATCCAACCTATCAGCCTACGAGGGTCGCATAATAGGCTAATCCTGTGCTCTGAGAGATGTCAACTAGAAGGGAATGCTCCAACATTCGTATGTAAGAGTAGATGTAAAATAATGTAAAGAAGTTGCATTGAATTATGGCACATGCTAAATAGAGTAAAGTACAAGAGGATGAGTTCACTTAGCTTTTTGATGTTTCAGTAAAGTAACCTTTAAAGCGCTCGTTCACAATCTTAGAATGATCATTGTTGGCAAGATTTTAAGTTGTGTTTTCTTTGGTTACTTTACTTGACTTGGCCAATGGGAAGCGACATAAAGCTTGCTTGAAACATTTGAGAAATTGTTGTGCAATGGGTATTTTTCCTTTGGGTTTTTGAGTACTTCTAACTTGAAAGTAAAAAAGGAAGTAAAAGCGTGAAATGGAGAAAGCACAAAATGGAGAGAGAATGAGGAGAAATATAAGGGAGGATGAGAAACCCATAGTGGAATAAAAGCGGAAGACCTCTTGGAAAACCTGAATTTGAATGAAATGGGTTGAAATCTTTCTCCACCATGAAAATGGAATTATTTAAAAACAAAAACAAAAAACAAAACCCCATTTATATTATAGAGAAATCAAAGTATACATATTCTATTGTGCCAGGCATGAAAGCTATTAGTCCAAGCCTGGGCAGTAACACAGAAAAGGATACATATTAGCAATCATTAATGCAAATCAGAATCTAGAATCTTTCTCAGATCCCCTTGAAGCTTGGTCGACCACCACAAAGGAGGGGAACCATAACAAAGAAGGTTATGGTTGTCGAGAGCCCAATTGGCTAACGCATCCACCACTTTATTAATTTCTCTGGGAACATGGATGAATTGGACCTCTTGGAACTGGTCCTGCAACCTATGAATTTTCCCAACTCTCTTGCTATTTGCCAATTTTTCTGTGAACTTCATCAGGAGAGGATAACAATCTAACAATAAGCATAGAATCAGATTCAACTTGGAGTTTTTGCCATCCAATTTTCAATGCCTCTTGCATCCCTTTATAGATAGCTTTTATCTCAGCTAAGTTGTTTGTTGTATATCCCAATTTTTCAGAGAAGAAGAAGGCTACAAACCTATCAGAAGATCTACCAATGCCTCCCATACTAGCCTGACCTTGATTGCCCCTTGAAGCTCCATCAATGTTCAACTTACCATGCTTAATTGGAGGAGGTGTCCACCGTCATCCAATGGATTTTTTTTTTTGGTCTGAAGGCAGCCATTGTTGAAGTCTTGGGTTGCAAAGAAAGCTCTTTACACAAGTGATCCCATTCCTTCGAAAGAATTTGAGGTATACAGATCTTATGCTTGATAGATTCCGCTACATTTTTTTATGTAATGTCCCCTTTTTGAGACATTATTAATATTTATTTTTCATTTGCATTGTAACCCCTTGGCATGCCTAGCGCTACAAGTGGGAGTCTTTTTAGTTAGTTTAATGTGCACATAGGTTAGTTACTTTTATTTATTTAATTAAAAAATAAATAAAGTGCACATAGTCTTAGTATTAAATATTTTAATGAGAGTTTATGTTTTCCCTCCAAAAGGGAAAGGTAGGTCTTTATTGGATATTGCACCCCTTAGTTCTATAAAAGGGAGGTCGCATTTTCTTAGAGGTCATGTTGATGAATTATTGATTTCACTCCATGCTTGGAGAATTGGGATGTATGCCCATGGGATGTATGCCCTAGTTCTTGCATTGATCTCTCTCTTATTTGGATCCATTATTGAAGATTATTGAAGACTCCATTGTTCTTTCCATTTTGCTCTCTTGTGTTGAAGGTGTTTGTGCATGATATTTTCTCTCTAGCTTTGGCGACTTGTCTAGGGTATTGGCGCATTTTATTGAGGGTAAAATCTGCATGTTATTGAGTATTTTGAAGGGTTCTAAGTGCTGGAAATTATTTATGCAATTTACCCTAACCCTAGCGACTGGGTTTGGGATTTTGGGGGCTGATTTGAGTGGTTTCTAGTGCATGCAAAGATTTGATATTTATTTTGATGAGAAACTCATAATTTTCCCTTTCTACTGCATTTGGTTTTAAGTTACTTAAAAGAGTTAGTATTTTGAGAGTTATTAATTTCCAAAATTTCAGCTAATTTTCAGCAGTTATTATTTATTATTTTTACTTCTACAAATTGTATTAGATAAAGGAGTGTAAATACCAATTGGATTGCCCATCAAAACCTCACCTTGGCTCACTCCAACCCTATTTGGGTTGTATTGAAGCTGACACTAGGGTTCGTTGAGGTAAACCTAGGAGGGTTTATCTTCTAAGTGTTTATTTTTGCAAGTATTTAATAATAATCAGTTAATATCCTAGAAGGGGATATTACAGTGGTATTAGAGCTTCTTTCCTCTACTCTTGTGGGGGTTTGTGTGGCAAAAACAAGGAGGAATAAGGTGAAATTAATTTCATAAATCTTCGGAGTTGAATTGGTGCCCTAAATGTGCGACCTGGGCAAAAATTAGGGTTTGGTGTTGACCTAATCTTTTTGTAACCCAACATCCAAAATTTCAGCTCTTTTAATCTTTTCTAGCCAAAGATACGGATTTTTGAAGTTGCTATATTTTTTTGCAGTGTTTCGAGTTTTAAAAATCAGATTTCAATTATTTTCAGAAAATTCCTTTTGGAAAAGTTGCTCCATAATATTATCTACCATTCCCCAAAGTTTCATGCAATTCGAGGTGTTTTGAGCAAGTTATGTCATTTTTCTAAATTCAGCTAGGGATAGTGACGAACTTACTATTTATAGTAAGTCTCCCATTTTCAGATTTAGAAATTTTTTTGTTTTGGCATATTCAGATTGGAAAAAAATATTTCAGAATTATTGCAAGTTGTTTGAGGTAAATCAGAGCAGTTTTCTTCTTTTTCGGCGGGTATTGTTTTGTAGATCATGGAGATTGCCAGTGACGGAGGTTTGAGAACCAAGCTCTATAAGCTTGGGAAACGACTCAAAAAGATTTCATTTGAGAAGAGTGTATTGTTCCACACTCTTGAAAAGATAGTGAGTTGTTTATGTTTGATAGAGCAATCTGATTATAGCTCTATGTTTTCAGTTGTAGCTCCTTTGGTAACACACTTGGCTAGAACTAATTTGTTGAGACATGAGGAGGTGGATGTGAGACTTTTGGTCATTGCATGCATTAGTGAGGTCACACGGATAGCAGCCCCAAGTTTTCCATATGATGATACTACTATGGAGGAGGTATATGATCTCATGGTTGGAAGCTTTCAAAAGCTTTGGGACATCACAAACCCTCACTTTGATAAGAGGGTTAAGATCTTGAAGAACATGGCTCAGGTAAGGTCTTGCATTCCAATGTTAGATCTTGATTGTAATGACGTCATTTTGCACATGTTTGAGGTTTTCTTTGATGTTATACATGAGGAACATTCACATGAAGTAATGGATTCTATGCAAACAATAATGTCTCTAATGTTGAATGAGTATGAAGAACCTCCACAACCTTTGTTATCCATACTTGTGGAAGGATTGGGACAAAAGGAGTCATGTCTTGCTCACTCCTTAGCAAGAAGAGTTGTGAATCAATGTGCAAGCAAAGTAAAGACATGCATCCAAGGTATGAGCACTTTTGTTTTTGATGATGAATTTTTGGCATCTAATGATTGCATGGGTTTGAATGGGTGCAAGGAGAAATCAAATTTGGTTGATGGGCATGAAGAGGATATTAGTGTCAAGCATATGCATGATCAAGAAGAAATGATGGCAAAGGAACATGTGATGGAAAAATCAGATTTGAGGGGAGTTGTTCAACCCCACCACGAGCCATTTGAAGGGCAAGGAGAAGGCATGGTCAATGATCTCACCGTAGAAGGGTATACTCATTCATATAATACATCATTTGTGTCTACTTCTATGTGGCAAAAAGAAGAAATCTTGAAGCATTCATTGTATGGTAATAATCTTTTGATGTTTGACAAATTATTAGTGCCTACTAATTGCATCAAGTTGAATATGAGTGCAAAAGGAGCAGGTTTTCAAGAGGACTATGAAGATGGGCTTGTGAAGAGGTATGCTTATAAAGGAAGGACATCATGGAATGTTTATGGTAATTTGCAGTTCGCTGTAATTTTCCGAACAACAGGCCCTTATGGGCAATTGAATGAGGTTTTTCACCCAAGCATGAGTCTCATGGATGTTCCAAGTCATTACCCACCAAGTATGAAAGCTTGTGGTGAAGACAAAGAGGTTTTAGACAAGGAAAGTAATGAGGAACTAAGTGTTGTTCCAAACTCAGAAATTCTGAGTTTTGTAGATGTTAGGGGCAGCCCAAGGTATGATCTTTCTTGTTTTATTTCTCCTCATATGTTGAGTTTTGATGGATATGATTTTGAGCATGATAGGGAGATGGATATGAGGTGCAACATGGAGTATATTGGTTGCATTTTTGTTGGTACTCTTGCTCTTAACATTTGGGTGCATATGGAACATGATGGAAAAGGAGAAAGAGTGATTATCACTCTTCCCAATGATGGAAACCATAACAATAAGCTTGCTGGTCCGTATGAGGAATTCATCATTAGAAGGCACAAAGGTATGATGATTTCATGTGTTTTTCCCCTATCCTAAGGGAAAGTCAGTGGCACAAAGTAAGGTACAAGGTTCCTTGGTTTCTCTATGATAATATTCATAAATACATGCATTATATTTCAGCTTTCTCCTTTTGAGTATAGAAGAAGAGGAAATTTGTGGTGTTATCTTGCACATATTGCTTCATGTGGTAAGGGGATAAAAGGATTTGGGTTTTGCAAGTTTGGTTTGGATACAAGAATATCGTTTCATTTCCTTTGTCAAATGATGCTAACTCTTATCTCTTTGGAAGACGTGGAAGAAGGATGGATCACATGGACTACACTTTGCATGGTAAGAAGTTCATTTTCAGATTTTGAGCTACAATTATGTCTTCCATTTGGGTGTTTGATTGAGATGCTTCCAAGGGTAAAATCAACCAAGGATAAGTATTGGGAATGTATGATTGATGTTGCTTGCATGGCCACCATCTTTTGGGCTTCAATGAAAAGTATGAGAGGTTTGAAGGGACATGGTATGAACTTTTCTCAAGATACTTTATTTGCAGCTGTGTTTTTGGATAATTTTCAGTTTGTCATGGTTGAGGATGAAATTTCGGTTACATGGGAGCCATTTTTGTTCACTAGCTTGATGATCATTCATGTTGGGAAAAAAATTTCTGAATTATGTTAGTTGTTGTCCTCTCATTTTTATGGATAATACCATTAGGTCCAGCTCCACTATCACCTCAAAAATTTAGATTTTTTACATACATTTGGTGACATGGTTGTTGGTACTTGATTTTGGCTCATGGGTGACTATTTGGGGGTGGAAACCAGCCATCCTAATTCTGATTTTTGAGGGAATAATGCATGATTACAGCAGTGTTGGGAGCCACATAACAGATTTTGGGGACAACCCATACATGAGAAAGATTTGGGAGCTCTCCATGCCTTGGAGACATGAAGAAGAAACAGGAAAAGTGTTTCTCAACACTTGTTTTTCTAATGAGTTTGCTTCATGTGCAGGATTGAAGACATGTGAAGGAAGATTGTTGTCCTATTCATTTCATGAGGGCATTTTTGAGTGGGCAGCCTTGGAGCTTAGCAAAACTCATCCTATTGATGACTCTCTATGCCATATTGAGGACACCATCTCTTGGAGCACATGTTATGGAGCTGATGACCCATATTTTTGGGTTGACATAAGTGAAAGAAATTTGTTCTTTCCAACTCTTCGCCACTTGACAGGCACCGGATCGAGGCTTTGGATGCACCACCCCACATCTTCTCTTTGGGGCATGATGCATGGATCTATGAGCTTGCTATTGCTTGAGGGCAAACAATTTCCGAGAGGGGAGGACTGTAATGTCCCTTTTTCGAGACATTATTAATATTTATTTTTCATTTGCATTGTAACCCCTTGGCATGCCTAGCGCTACAAGTGGGAGTCTTTTTAGTTAGTTTAATGTGCACATAGGTTAGTTACTTTTATTTATTTAATTAAAAATAAATAAAGTGCACATAGTCTTAGTATTAAATATTTTAATGAGAGTTTATGTTTTCCCTCCAAAAGGGAAAGGTAGGTCTTTATTGGATATTGCACCCCTTAGTTCTATAAAAGGGAGGTCACATTTTCTTAGAGGTCATGTTGATGAATTATTGATTTCACTCCATGCTTGGAGAATTGGGATGTATGCCCTAGTTCTTGCATTGATCTCTCTCTTATTTGGATCCATTATTGAAGATTATTGAAGACTCCATTGTTCTTTCCATTTTGCTCTCTTGTGTTGAAGGTGTTTGTGCATGATATTTTCTCTCTAGCTTTGGCGACTTGTCTAGGGTATTGGCGCATTTTATTGAGGGTAAAATCTGCATGTTATTGAGTATTTTGAAGGGTTCTAAGTGCTGGAAATTATTTATGCAATTTACCCTAACCCAAGAATTGGGTTTGGGATTTTGAGGGCTGATTTGAGCGGTTTCTAGTGCATGCAAAGATTTGATATTTATTTTGATGAGAAACTCATAATTTTCCCTTTCTATTGCATTTGGTTTCAAGTTAAAAGAGTTAGTATTTTGAGAGTTATTAATTTCCAAAGTTTCAGCTAATTTTCAGCAGTTATTATTTATTATTTTTACTTCTGCAAATTATATTGGATAAAGGAGTGTAAATACCAACTGGATTGCCCATCAAACCCTCACCTTGGCTCATTCCAACCCTATTTGGGTTGTATTGAAGTTGACACTAGGGTTCGTTGAGGTAAACCTATGAGGGTTTATCTTCTAAGTGTTTATTTTTGCAAGTATTTAATAATAATCAGTTAATATCCTAGAAGGGGATATTACATTTTATCTTTTCCCAAACAAAAGTAATATTCCTGCTGTCCTGTTGGAAAATTCTTCTATTTTGTTCCTTCATTGTGTTCCAAAGCAAAAGGGTGATAACATACCACGTTCTTTGGTAAAAGGTTTTGTCCCTTGGTCAAGTGGTTACTCCATTCTCTAATCAGCTGCTCTAATGATTGGAAGCCAATCCAGGGGAGCTCAAACAATTTGGATAAATGCTGCCATAATTGGACCACAAAGGGGCATTGAAAAAAACATATGAGTTATGGATTCCTCATTATGCGCAGCACAAAGCACATCTAAAAGGACCATAAAATCCGCGTCTCATGAGTCTATCTCCTGTTAAGACTCTTCTCCTTAAAACCAACCACACAAAGAAGCTCACCTTGGGCCATAAAGCAGGCTGCCATACATGGCGAAAGATGTCCTTAAGAGGATGAGAAACCATCGACATAGAGAAGTGTAATGTCCCCTTAGGGAATAATATAAAGAAATTTGGATTTCCTAGATAACCCTTACAAAAAAATGACAATGTTTGATTTTATTTAAATCCCTTACCGAAAAATATAGCAATATGAAATTTCACTTTATTTATCAAAATACGCACAACAGCCCACAATACCGTAAAGCTTAAAACATCTAGGAGACCTCTAGTAGCATCAACATGGAAGAAAATAATTTTTCTAACAAGGATATGAATTTATTTTAATTTATTTCAGACTTGGAAATAGCTGAAACTTCAAAATTTCATATCTCCCGGAATACTTGGAGTGACAATGCAAAGGATAGCTCAAAATGATCACAAAAATAACAGCTATCAATTAAAGCAAACCTTAGATTTTTCCACCCACGGGAAGACCCCCAAAAATGATCCCGAAATCTCCAAATGTGTAGATCAAGCTGGAAATGGATGTGAAAGCCATGAAAATGGTTGCCAAATACAACCCAAAATTGTCACAAGTGAATCTCAACTGATTGTTGGCTGACCCAACACAAAAAAACCTTGAAAATCAGACTGCAGATGATGCCCTAGCTGTAATAAATCTGAAATCTGATCCAAAATGTGCCTTGGCTGATAATTCTGATCTGATCTTGCAAATTTGTTGATTGTAAGCCTAGTTGTAGCTCCTGATTGGAACTACCTCAAAAGATTAGTGGGTTTTCGTCCACGAATCTGAATACTAATGAGGGTTTTTGTCCTCAATAGCTTGCCAATGAGGGATTTCGTTCTCAACAACTGAAGGTAAAAGCACAATGCTCCAACTCTCCAAAATAGAAGATAATAAAATGGAAAAAAAGGTCCCTTTCTCACCCTAGGCGACCTCCTTTTATGATTTTTGGTGGCACACAGTTTGATGCAAAGGTCCCGATTGGGATGTCCCACTTTGGCAATGTTAAAACAATTTCTTACTTTATTCCAATTAAGTGGTGACTTTATTATTTCTCTTTTTTTTTTCCTTAATAAAGTCACTTTTAATTAATAATAAAACATAAGTGCATATGATACCCTTATTTTCCACCCCATTAGCCCATGAGAAAATACAAATATATTAAGGGTCTTCTCCATAATTGATTTTGAAAGGGGACATTACAAAAGCATATCCTGAAGAAACTGTCTAAGTACCTATAGAGCTTTCCCCCAACCTAAACAATTAGGCATCGGAGAAGTTGAAAGAGGACGGGTGAAAAGAACACTGTTTATCCGATTTTGTTGTTCCTCCCCAAGTTGAATTGGCCAATTGCAAAATCCCCTCCAAGAATCACAGGAACATCAGGATAAGAACAGATCATAAAATCAATATGCTGCCATTGCAACAACTTATCTTCCGTAGCGGTGGGAGCAAAAGTATTAATGAACAGAAACTGCTGGGCATCCACCCGAGAATAACCATGCAAGAAAAATACACCTTTGCTACCACAATAACTTAACACTTTAATTATTCTCGGATCCGAAATACACATAACCCCCCAGAAGCTCCTTAAGAACTAAGAGATAAAGTCTGGGCCTTGGACCATATCCTTTCAGCTAGAACATTCATAAGCTCTATTGAGGCTTTAGTTTCTTGAATAAGCTCTGTCGAGGGGCCAAAACGAGACCCTTCCCTTTCATTATTCGAATGCATTGTGGATCCCACACGTCTGCCCCTAAGGGCAAACATGGAGAGCGGCTAAGGGTCATAAGGAACTAGAGACACATCAGTAGAGAGAAAACAACCCAGAAGAATTGTGGCAGAGAAAGGACAAAATCCTAATGCGATTTCTCAGAGAAATGACACCAGGATGCTAAGGTAGAGACCAAAATACATGCACAATAGGACAAAATGATCAGACATAGGACAAAAAAGTTAACAGATTGTGGTCTTGGGTTCATAGTTTATTCCTCTCTTTTTCTCCCGACTCAGGCCTCTAACATGAAAAATCATAAATGGAATTATGAACAAGCAATGTTTAAAGGAAAATGATTCTGCAGAAGCTTAAAATCTTCTTCAAAATCCTATTGGCACAAAGTCTACACTCAGGGTTTTCAACACAAGGTTTCCAAAGACTGAAGGTGTTTCACACACAATCTTGAAAATAAAGAAATTTTGCATATTACTTCACATCTGGATGGTGAAGCACATTCCCTCAATTAAGAATCCTCAAATCCATAAATCCAGTAATACTCCACACATATGCTTGCTCAAAATCCTTTATTCCTTCATTAAAAAGAAACCCTGTAGACTAAGTTGCAACAGCCCTCTCCTTGGGCTGAGAGAAGAGAAATCCCGGATACTGGCCTCTTGAAAATTTATCCTTATATGCTTTTTCACTCTTGCAAGGTAGTTGAAAAACTACCTTTACCTAATCCAAACTAAGACTAACCCAGCTGACTTTTTATTTTTTTATTTGGGCACTCTATTACATAGGAGCAATTAAAGTGCTTTTGTGGCTTTTACATGCAGTGGCTTGTATGACTTAGTATATGAAAAATAATAATTAATTTAAAATGAATTAATTAAATGGTCTTACAAAGGCATTTAATATCTAACTAGGGCCTGCCGAATCAGTGCTCATTTTGCCACACTTGATTTGAATATTTCATTTTTGGGGTTTTGCACATAGTGACCTTTAAGGACATCAATTATAAAAGAATTAAATCTAATGTGTTCCACTGGATCATTTGTGTTGGGCCTCGAACTTAGGTGATTTTGCAACCATCCCTCATCCCCCGCTCCCCCACCCCCGCTCCCCACCTCCTTGGTTAACAATGAGTTTTAGATTCCCATGAAGAGTTGGTACATTCTCCATAAAGGCTTCTGCAACCGTGCTTGTTGATAATGTGTGAGCCAAACCATTTGGTGAACCTTTTGATCATCAGAAACTAATGCTCATACCTCTGATTCAAGAAACCCTGCGATGAAGTCCATGAAAAATTCCTCCCAATGTGTACTAAGGTATGAACAAGGGCTGTAGCAGTCCCGTTGTCTTGATTGTCTATCCTTTGTTCTGCTGTCAGACTAAGCATTTGATCACAAATTTGTGAATGTCATCATTCAATCCTTTCCAGAAATGATCCTCTTTACCTTGTGATAATTTTGGATGAATCCTGAGTGACCTCCTATTGGGGAAGCTTGCATTTCCAATATGATCTAGCATTTCAGTTGTGAGGTCCGACGGGTGCAACTTGTTATTGTACCATAGTGAATTGCTTCTCCAAGAAAATGTATCTGACGAGTTTCGGTATTGTTGAAGTTGTCAGATGGGCTATTGGGTCATAAGATCCTGGGGCCACTCCAACATGGCTGCTTCAACCCAATCTGGTTGTAGGATAAAATTGCACAGAGAATGGCATTTACTAGTTCGACATTGTGAAGAAAAATCTCCTACTTCCGGCTGTATGATGGGTTGGCTGGACAAGGTAGGAGGGCTGGAGCCTTCCATTAGCAGCCATGATATCTGACACTATCTTAACTGCTACTAGGGAGCTCTTTTTTTGTCTCAGTTCACACTTCTTTTATCATGCATTCGCCTAATTAATGTGGCATTAAAATCTTGCCTCCCTAGCAGCTTCCTCTTACATTTGTTTGGCAGTTTGTGCGAAATACTTGCAAATATTCTACATTCAGTTGGATCCTATGCTTCTGTTAGTTGCTTCCTTACAGTTCAAAAATGACTTAAGTAACCAAAGCTACAACAGAGTTTGATTTGGTTATATCGAGGAGACCTCCTGAACCATCTTACCAATATAGAATAATTAGCCACCCACCATGTAATGTAAATAATGTTCATAGTTTTTCTGCGTTCCTTTCCAATGTTATGCCATACTAGGTGGTTTTTACCTGTCTGTGAACTACAGTGTGTTTTAATTGATTACATTTCAAGTTGCTCCATGCGTTAGAGCTCGTAGGCTCCCAGGATTTTTCTTGGAAGAAATAATGATTATCTTATTTTCTTCTTCTGTGTTCTGTCTGTTATAAGAATCTATTTGTTTGAACTTTATTTTTGTTTGTCTTCTCTGCAATGGATAAAATGGACACAAGAAAGGGAGCAACAAAGAATTTAGTTTTCCTTTTTCTATATTAGCTTAATTACTAAGATGCTGTCATTAACTTGCTAAATAGGTTTCATCATCAAAGAGTACCTTTTGTAATCCTTGTCTGTGGGACTGCTTGTGTTGGTAAATCTACTATTGCTACACAACTTGCTCAACGCTTGAACCTGCCAAATGTTTTACAGGTTAGTTCTGCCTTAATTGTTTTCTATTTGGTATTTTTTAATGTATGTAATTCATTTTGCAATTCCTTGTTTGACATGAATTCATCTCTCTTGTTTCTCTAGGAGAATAAAGACATATAGAGGCAAAGAATGGTTCCTTGGAATCATTTTCCTGTCATATAATTGTAGAAACCTATTGCATTTTCATTAATTTATTGGTGTTGCAGACTGACATGGTCTATGAGCTACTTCGTACCTCAACTGAGTAAGTGCATTACCACCTTTTGAAAAATTGGATTATTGATGTTGCTTGCCTTATATGTATGAAAATTTATTAGCTGTCTAATTTATTTTGTTAAGGAAGTATTTTCTTATAAAAGAGGTGGTGTGCTATATCAGTCGGATGAAAAAGGAAATAGGAATTGCAGTACCAGTCTGTGGCCAATTTATTCGGTGGCTGCATGGGTTTCTCATTGATTGCATTAGCCCTGAATCCTCCTTTGGACACAATGAAATGGATGACCTGAGGTTTTACGAATGATAATTATTAATAAATGTAAATGAACCTTAGTAGTAGTGTTTCAAATATAAATTAATGTTTTCAATGTTAAGGATTGAGGTTTTCTTTGAGACTAGAAAGAAAAGAAAGAAAGAAGTTATATTGATGTCCATGTATGACCAAAAGCAGGTGAATGGGACTCAAGAATCATCCAATTATAATAGAATGCACTAGGGTAAAAGGACTCTAGGATCCAAGGCAAACCAAATAAAAAGAACAGACGTACTGAAATAAACAAGTTGTAAACCCAAAACAGTAAATCCCCAACCCATATGGTTAAGGTGCCAATACAAATAGCCATATGTAATGTCCCTTCTAGGGCATCAAACAGAAAACAAGGGTTTGGACTCAAACCCCAATCACAACTTTTGATTTTTATTACAGCCACCTGTCAATCACTTCAAACCCTAGAGGAGCAAACTGAAAATGCCATTAGCAACCAAGAGCGATCTGAATATTTATGACAACAAAGGAATTCATATGACAGCCAACAATATCACCACTTAGCCCTAGAGGATAAAAGTGCATGGGATGAATAAAATAAAATAAAAGGAAACTGCTGTTCTATTCCTAGAGTTGGCGCCAAAGGAAGAGGTGCATGGAAATAGATAAAAGAAATAAAAGGCAGTCCTATTTCTGGCGCAAAGGGGTAAAGATGCATGGAAATAATTAAAAATAGGAGTTGTTCTATTCTTAGGAGTTTGAATAAAGGAGAGATAAGGAGGTGCATGCAAATAATTAAAAATAGAACTGTTGTTCTATCTTTGGCGCCATGGAGGGATGAAGATGGAATTAAAGGTTAAAAATAGAAATAGAAGAAAATAAGAAAAACATGTTGTTGTTCTATCTTTGGCGCCAAGGATAGAATGAGTTATTTTTAATAATAGCAACTGTTGTTCAAAGATAGAAGGTGGCGCCAAACATGAGCAAGGAAATAAATAAAATAAATAAAGAAGACAACAGTCCATTTTTAGAGGTTGGCGCCAAGGTAAAGAAGGAATTAAATAAATAAAAGAAAGGGAACTTCTGTCCCATGCGCCAGCCAAGAGAGAACGAATTTTTTTATGAATAAAAGTCAATATTCTGTCCCATGCACAAGTAGGATGATGTAAAAATAAAAAATAAAAGGAACAGTCTATTCTAGGCATGGACAACACTCTATTCTTGTTTTGGAATCACTCCATATAGGCAGTTTTATCTTTGTTAAAAGGGACACACTTGGGCTGATTTGTATATACATCTTCAACCTTTGTACTTGCACCTCTGAATAAAATAAAAATTTCATTTTGCCCTCTCATACTGCTGTTTTCAGATTATTCATTGTGTTTGATAGGATATTGTGTTTTCCTTAGTGTGGAATTCACTCCCTCTACCGTTGTCATTTTTCCTAAACCCTTGAATTTATTATGCAAATAGTCTAGAGTTGTGCAAGTGTGTGGATCTTCAAATTCTCTGTGTGCAGAGTTACATGCAGGTGTCAAATTTTTGGTGTATCACCCTTATTTCCAATTTTCCGCATTCCTCTAACCTTTTCCTTGTCAAAGCTTCGTTTTTTAGCTGATTCACAAGGGAACCAACCCTCTCTGGAGGTTCACCTCGAGACATAGGCTACTTACAACTTTGAGGTGTTCCAATTTTGTCAACAGGAGAGAGTACACACTATTTTCTATCGTGGTGCAACTTCTAGGTGACAACAAGGTTGCTTGGGGACTCATTTTGGGCATCTATCTATCATAATTTTACATTTACTTGGTTTTTGGGCTGATTGCTCAATTCCTTTCCACTTGAGGACGAAAACTCTCTTGTGTGGCATACAAGGAGGACGAAAACCTTCCTTGTGCAAGTTGGAGAATGAAAACTCTCCAATTGGTGGTTCCTAAGGGCTTCAAAGAAGGTGATGTTGTTGGTTTGCAGCTAGGGTTTGAAGGAGGAAGAGCTATTAAGGTTTCTACATTTATTTTGGACCCTCTCCTAGGGTAGCGACTTGGGTGGAGGAAGGGTTTAGTGCCTTCTAGGCACATTTGGGCCATTGGAGCTGTTATTCACTTTCCTCATAATTTATAAGGCTGATTTCTCATTTTATTGGTATTTTTGGGGTTTTGGAATCCTCATTTTATTGGTACTTCTGCTGTTATTTAATTAATTACAGCTGTGATTTATCTTATTTCTTATTTATTTTGAAGTATATTGGTTGGATAAATATCTTCATGGTTGGATAAAATATTTGGAAGCATTCTATGTCATTTTTAGCTTGTTTATAATGTCTCCCTTTCCCACTTGAGAGCTACTATTTGGACTTCTTGCCATTCCTTCTCCATGGCAAAGAAGTAGAAGAGTTGGAGAAGAACCTTGAGCTTCCATTTGCTTTCATTTTTCTAATTTTTATGTTTTCTTTTTAGTGTTTTCCCTCTTAATGCAGGTCGGCTGGGTTAAAGACAAATAAAAGAAGCTTAATGAAGGAATAAAACATCTCTTATGGGTCGGCCTTACCTTTCCAAGCTTTGGCGCCAATGGAAGGTTATAAAAGGAGTCTTGGGACCTCATTTGTGCATCTAGTTTTGGCGCATTTTCCTAATATTGAGCATTGAGAGCTTGTTGCTCCTTGTTCTTCCACTTGAGGACGAAAACCCTTCTAGTGGTTTGGGTGAAGGACAAAAACCCTTCATCATTGCTTGGTATTGAAGTTAAGGGCAGATTTGAGGAGAGAATATTCATTTTCAGATTTTTATTTGCTTCCTACATGTGGAGCGACCTACCTTGGTGTAGGGTTTGATGGTTTAGAGGGCACAAAGTTGCATTTTCAGTTCATAATCTGATTTGGCATATTTATTAAGGCCGGAATCTACATTCTCATGATTTTTGGGGGTTTCTAGACCCATAATTCATAATTTTGTTGTGGTTGCTCTTCGTTGGTTATTTATTAATTTCCAGCAGTGTGTTGATTCAAATTTCTCATTGTTTATGGTTCTATTGGATGCCTAAAATATATATTTAATTTGTGGCAAGGTTATTTGAAGTAAATTTGGTGTTTTGCATAATTTTATAGTGTTGCTTGGAGAAATTCACTGGTTTTTATTTCAGTCTGTTGGTTATAGAAATCAGATTTGATTAATTGGTGATTTATCTAATTTCCTTGGTTGTTGGTCTAATCCTCAAAAGGGCATTTTAGTGGTATCAGAGCTTGGATCTTCAAAGGCCTAGGGTTTCAATGGAAGAAGGCAACAAGGGTTTGATACTATCAAAGAAGGAGAACAATATGGACTCTCAAAAAGCCAAAGTTGACAAGTTGATTGCCGGCCAAGGGAGACTTGCAGATACAATGGATTTTCTAGCCTTATCTCTCTAAAGGATCATTGAACCTAGGGTTCAAAGTGGTGATGGTAGCTCGACTAGGGCTAACAATACACGACAACCAATGGGATTAGCCCGAGGATCGGTTACAAAGCCCACTTTCCTTCCTAGGGAAGAGGTTATTCCGGAGGAAGAAACAAGGCCCATGGGTGGACGGAACATTGTTGCAAGTTACAAGGAGTATATGGTTGTACCAAGGAGATTCATGAGGCTATTTCACTCGCTGAATTCATTGGAGTGAATTAAGGAAGACCTAGGCCCAAGCTTAGACATCACATGCCACACAAGCAACATGAAGGAAGCACGAAGTTTGATGAAGAGGGGGTCAAAACCCCAAGTTCGCCATGCAAGGATGGAAATACTATTTCCCTAAGGCAAAGAGGGAGGAGAAATTATTGCAGCAGTTGATTATTAAAAGGGAGCAGCCCTTGAGAACCTTAGAAGCACCCACCACCATGGCCAAAGGTAAACCTTTAATTGATTTTTCTTGCAGCCCTAAGGAAGCACAAGAAGAGGAAGAAATGGCCAAGCAAGAGCTAAGAGGAAGGGAAGGTAAAGAAATTTTAATTGTCAATAATTTTTCCTTGAATTCTAATGGTTGCATGTTGAAAAGTAATAAGGGAATTTGGGAGCATGGGCGGAAGGATGAAGGGAAGCTTGAGGATCAAGAGGGTGAAGTGAATAGCTTAAACAATTCTCATATGACAATAAGAGAGGGAGTCATTAAGGAAGAAGAATTGGTGGTCAAAAGATCTAAGGCCATGACACTTGCACCCATTCTGAAGAATCAACTTCATAAGGTAAATATTGCTCATTTTGTGGTTAATACTAAAAATGTTTTGACATGTGATGAATCTAAAGACAAAGCAAGGGGTCTTGAGCATGTTCGGGAAGAGGAAAGGCTGGTTGGAAACCTTTCTCCAGTGAAAAATGATGACATTGAGCTTGCTGGTCTGTTTAGAACAACAAACAATAAGAGACAGATTTATGGTGTCCATGAGCACGGTAAGAGCTACGAAGATGCCCTATGTGAACACCATCAAGAATGTTGTTGAAGCCCAAGCGGAAAAAGCTTCACTTGTTGAATTTGAGGAGAAGAAGAAGGCTGATTTCAACTCAGAAATTATGAGTCACAAGATTGGGAAAATGGAGGATGTTTTGATCACTCTTCATCCGGCATGGGAAGGTAGACATGGGGAACAACCATAGTTACCATATTTGCCCGAACATGGGCAAAATTCGGTTCGCAGCGAATTTTTGGAAAACCGAACTTGTTTGGTTCGGGTAACTTTCGGTTTGTACTTGGTACGCGTTTGACTAAAATTTTTTTTAGTTGAAAAATTAAAACGTTTTACCTAAAAACGTAAAAGCTAAAGCCGAAACCCTAAAAACTAAAGCGGAATCATTAAAAACCAAACGCGAAGCAAAAAAAGGGCTCGTAACCTCTCGAACGCAGCAAAACTATCGAACGTAGCAAAAAAAGGGCATGTAGCCTCTCGAACGCAGCCTCTCCACGAGTCCATAGTGAACGCATCCTATCCACGAGTCCACAGTGAACGCAGCCACTCCACGAGTCCACAATGAACACAGCCTCTCCACGAGTCCATAATGAACGTAATTGGTAAGTGCTCGAACCCTACAAAACTATAAAATGCGAAATCAGTCCATAGAACCCTGCACTGCGAATATATGGTTTCCGTTTGCGAATGGAATGGAATATGGTTTTCGAAATCACAATAATTTTAATGTAGTAATTGCCATTGGTAATAGGTAATTATTATTTACTAAATAAATTATAATAATATATATTGCGGTTGGTGGTAATTGGTAAATATTATTTACTAAATAATAATATATATTGCACTTCGAAATGATAATCACAAATTCACAATTACTAATTTTATAAACTATAAAGTTATAAACATTGTTAAAATTTTAATTTATTTGGGAATAGTCTGTAATATTTTAATTTAACGGTTTAATTTATAAATAAATATTATTATATTACAATATACTCAATATTGCATACGATTCCCAAATAAATTATTAATAAAATTTATTTATTTGGGAATCGTATGCAATATTGAGTATATTGTAATATAATAATATTTATTTATAAATTAAACCGTAATTTTATTAATTCGTTAGTATGTAAAAAATTAAAAATGTTGTCCTAATATTTGTTTTTGCAGGTTCAGAGAATAGTTGGAACTTGGAAGGTAAAGGAAAAGAAAAGTGGGTCAAGATGTCTAGCAGCAATCGTTCCTTGGAGATGAAATACATCGTCCTAAGAGATGGTAATAAACTACATATGAGATGCACCTTGTGCAATGGGAATATTACAGGCAGTGTAACTAGAGTTCGGTACCATTACTTGGGAGGATCCAAAGATGTCAAGCAGTGTCCAATAGCAAATGTGAATTCAGAGGAAGTGAATACAAAGATTTCATACATCGAGTTCAAGCTAAATTTAATGTGAGTCGTGTTGGATCATTAGCTTCAGAAGCAAAGAAGGCTAAAATCCAACACTCTATCTCACAAATGGGCTCCTTCAACAGTTCAAATCGCTCTCCATCACCATTTTCAGAAGGAAGTGGAAGTGCAAGCAAAGTGGAAAAGTCACAAGGTTCATTGAAGTCCATTTGGAGGCCACAACACAAACATGAGGTAGACAGGTTGGCAGCTAGATTGTTTTATGCAGAGGCCATCCCTTTCAATGTAATTCGTTCCCCACATTTCAAGTCTTTCATGGATGCAACAATTGAGTTTGGGAAGGGTTACACATTGCCTTGTTATGAAAGACTAAGAACTAGTCTTCTTGAAGAGGAGGTGTCATCTATAGCTAGTGAGCTAGATGAAATGAAAAAAAGTTGGAAAAGAACAGGTTGCACAATAGTAAGTGATGGATGGTCAGATTCAAGGCGAAGGCCGCTCCTAAATCTTTTGGCAATATCTCCTCAAGGTGCAATGTTTATAAAATCTATTGATACAAGTAATGAGCAAAAAACTTCTCTTTTCATTTCCAAATGCATTGAATCAACCATTTTGGAGATAGGAGAAGATAATGTTGTTCAAGTTATTACGGATAATGCAGCCAATTGCAAAGGAGCAGGAGAGATACTCATGGATAGATTTCCTCATATCTTTTGGACACCTTGTGCAGCCCATGTGTTGGATCTTTTGCTTGAAGATCTATCAAAAATAGAATGGGTAAGCAATATTGTGATTGAAGGAAAACAAATCTCTAAGTTTATCCTCAATCACCGGTTGACATTGAACTTGTATCGTTCTTTTGCAAAACGTGAGCTTCTTTCCCCTGCTGAAACAAGATTTGCCACCAACTTCATTACTTTGCAAAGGGAGGTAGAGGAGAGGACAACATTAAGAAAAGTGGTGGTTACAGATGAATGGGCAGAGTCGAAGCTTTCCAAGGAAACCCATTCAAAAGAAATTGAAAAAATTATCTTAGGGGACACATTTTGGGATGGTGCTAAGAAGGTTGTAAATGTGTTTGAGCCACTTGTTCGAATTTTGAGAATGGTTGATGGTAATCAGCCATGCATGGGTTTTGTATATGAGGGCATGGATAGAGCAAAGGAAGAAATCCAAAAGATACTAGCAGATGATGTTGAAGAAGTCAAGCGTATTTGGGAAATCGTGGACAAACGATGGTTCATGCTACACCGTCCTCTACATGCAGCAGCTTGTTATTTAGATCCTAAATTAGTAGAGGTAGATCATGATGCAGATGAGGAGATAAAGAGAGGTATACTTGCAACCATAGACAGGTTGGTACATGATGAGGATGGGAAGGAAAAAGCAAGAGAACAACTTACTATTTTCAAGAACCAACTCAAAATGTTTGGTGAAAAAGAAGCAAGGGCAAGTAGGATGACGTGGGAACCATCTAAATGGTGGCAGACTTATGGGTCTTCTACTCCACATTTGCAGAAGCTTGCCGTGCGAATTTTCAGCCAATGTTCTAGTGCTTCTGCTTGTGAAAGAAATTGGAGTACACATGATTTAATCCACACAAACAAGAGAAATCGATTAGGGGCTCAAAAACTCTCTGATCTTGTTTTTGTGCATAGCAATTTACGATTGCTTACTCACTCTCTTGCAAATGAAGATGACAACTCTCGCTTGGGAGAAGCATGTTTTGGAGATGAAGAAAATGTTGTTGATGATGACCCTACTGTGCAGTATTAGATGAAGATGCTAGTGACACTTTTGATGTAGAAGCAGGATTTGATGTTGCAAATGTTTAAAATTGCATTTTAATTTTTGGTTAATGCTCAAAACTTTGAAGTTTGAGCAATGGATAATTCTCATCGCTATATATTATATCAATATGTATGAACTATGAAGTATGAACTATGTGGTGTCCCCTGCATTTCATCCTGAAATCTGTGATTACCCTATCCGATTTTTTTGTATTTTTAAAATAATAGGTCGTTTTGTGTTTTTATTGCCAGAAAGTTCTTGTATTGCGTCAAGATATTCCCAAAGAGCCATATTAGCCATTTTCGCCAAATACCCAGATGCCCAAAATTGTTATATTATCGTCGGGATTTGTCTGTGGAAAATTTGTATTTAATTATTTTGAGCCCCGTTTGAGGCAATTTGCTCTCCAATTTAACTCTGTTGTGATCGTACATATCATTATTCCTATATACCAGTAGGGTTTTTACTTGGAATGAGTTCTGCACTTTATTTGTGACTTTTGGCAACTTTTTGTGTTTTTGTGTTTTCCCGTTTCGTTTTCTGTGAAATTTCTCTGGATCAATTCCTTTGCGGTTTGCTTTCGATTCTTGGCTTGGAGTAATCAAGATCATATATGCACATTATGTCAGAAGGAATTCGCCATCGGAGTTCTAGTTCACTGGGAAAAGACAAAGTCGTGCACCAAAAAGCCTCTTCTGGGCTGGCGCATTTTTGGAAAAAGAGGGTTTGAAGTGGATCATGGGATTTTTGGAAGCAGCAGGCAAGTGGAAATTTTGTACTTGCCTAGCAGGGTACTTTTTCCCATGGAAGCAACGCCACTTAAGTCACAATGGGATAATTGGAGGCAACAGGCAGGTGGGAATTTCTTACCTGCCTTGCAGGGTAAAAATTCCCATTGTGGAATAAAAGAAAAACAACTTAAGTGAATCATGGGATTTTATTGCCTGCCTGGCAGGGTAAATAATCCCATTATGAAAGTCAAACGACTTAAGTGAATCATGGGATTTTCAGGGCTGCCTTGCAGGGTAAATAATCCCATTGTCATGTGACTTTTAAAAATAGAAATTCCTTATTCCAAAAAGTGCGACCCACCTTGGGTGAATAATAATGCATTAAATAAATATTTGTTAATATTTATTCACCCAATTTTGGCGCCCAGGCTTGTGGAAAAGTCAACAAAGGGAAGTGGACAAAAGGAATTTAAAAATAGAATTCCAAAATTAAATAAATTTAATTTATTTAATGCAGCCCCATTTGGGAGAGAAATAATACTTTTTAAAGTATTAAATGATTAAATTAATTCCTATTTTCAGTGGCTAAGGTTAAAGCACACTGTGAAGCTTAAGTGGAGTGAAGGGTGGATGATTAAATTGATTAAATTTAATTTATTGGATGGCTGTCCTTAAACATGCAATTTTAGCACACCAGTTAAAGAGAAAAGCATGATTTTTAATTAATTAATTGCCAGGAATAGGAGGGGCAATTATTAATTATAGAATTATGAGAGTTATATAAGCATGGGCTGCCCTAAGGATGAATTAATTAATTCACAGGTAAAGAAGTGCAGCCCAGAGGAAAAGTGCACCCCATATTGAAGAGGATTTTTGCCCTGAAGAAGGTGGATTTAATATTGAAAGCTTCCAATTTTGGCGCATGCATTGAAGGAGGTTGATTTGTGTTTGCATAATTGTTTGCATAAGTGATACAGGTGCTCAAGTGAAGTTGGAAAAATTCATGCTCACTTTGCATGCAAATAAAACATCAATTTTTGGGGCAGCAGGCTTGAATAATGCAGATTTTTATGATTAAAATTCACTGTTCATGTTCCGGTTGCCATCTTTGTCTGAATTAATTGCAGGAATTCATTAGGTGCTTTACAAAAGAAAATGAGCTTTAATCAATGTCCAATACATTGAATATATCCTCCGAATCTGAAGAATTATCCAGATCTGCACCAATTTTGAAGAAATCCGCCAAATAAAAAGAAAAGAATTGTTCAGACAAAGATAGACAAAGCCATGGCAAAGAGGGACGAAAAAGAAAGCACAACGGAGTCATGCATCACTTCCAAATTTGTAGACATAGGAGACACAGATTTAGGTCCGAACATAGTTACTCGGGACGGGGGATGGCGGGACGGCAAAAATTTCTAAATTTTGGGGACTATAGGGGGATGGAGGATTAAAAATATATAAATATTTAAAATAAAAAGATATAGTGACTAAATTATATAAATAAGCTGAAATAAAACCATTTGAGATTTAAATAAGGTGAAACTTGAACTCATAAACATCAAATACATTCCTTAATACTATAATATCAATATGTTAATGTCATAAATTGAAAATTCATAATACATATTTGAATTTTGAATATGAGACAAGCTGAAATTTGAAATTTCAAATATATTAATATTACAAAATATAAAAGTAAAACCATTCTAAATTACGATTGATCAAGTGACAATAGCTAATATTCATATCATTAATCTCATAGCCAAATACACCAACAATTGTCTATTGTCAATATTACAAAAAAGAGGACAACTACAAGTATCACCTAAAAATCGAATCGCATTTGATTCAAGCAATATCCATGAACTCCTCGCCTGGTACTAACATCCTCGTCCTCAAAGGTAAGCCCAATCAATCCTCGCCGCGAGTATTGTCCTCTTCAACATGCCACCGTAATGCTGGAGTCTATTTGTACTCAGGTGTCTTGCGATCTATAAGACGCAAAGCACTGTGTATAACTACAAGCTTCTCCGCTCTCGCAGAGGTAAGCCTATTCCTCTTAACAGAGTGTATCCAACCATATGTAGACCAGTTCCTCTTAGAGGCAAAGGAGCTAGAAACCTAGGAAAGGAGGCGAATGGCAAGTGGTCGTAGCAGTCCTGGAAGCCCATACAGTCGCCACCAACTCACTGGCTTCTCCTGTGCTATTGTTACCCTGTCTGCCTTTGTTGATGTTTTGTACCCATCAAGTTCAGTGAAGTCGAGCCACTCCATTCTGATCTGTGAAGCCTCTTGTGGAGTGTACATTTTTTTAAAGGCCTTCATAAGGCCCTTCTTCACCTCATCATCATCCAATGGGACAACTCGCCGGCCTCTCCACATACCATTTGGGATTCAGTGCATACGCAACCATATGAAGAGGAGTGTTCAACTTCTCCCATCTCTCGCTGAATAATGGGTTGTATATGTTCATTATAAAACTCCAAAGTGGGGTCCCTCACCCGAATAGTTGCCTTCATTTGCCCAAGCATCTTTGTCAATGCACTCGTAGATCTCACCAAGATCGGGGCTGTTAGAATCCCCATATTTGATGACACTAAAAATTGGAGCTATGATTGATATGATGTATTTCATATCAACCCAAAATGTTTCCCGCAACACCACTTCCTTCACTCTTTTCCTTGATCTGTCTTGGACTCACGCCACCTAGTCCAATCCTGTGTCATAATCATAATTTGCAGGGCTCCTCGCAACTCGTACATCCTCTCCAACAAAATAAAATAGGATGCAAAGCGGGTGTCAACTGGTTTCAAAATTCCTTCGAAAATTTTCGAAAAAGTGCCAATGATGTGTGGTGATTGCATATGAACTTCTCGCACATGTCTCGGCATCGATCACTACTATCTGGTTAACCCACCGAATCTTCCCTATGTCTTTCATTGCATTGTTCATGGCATGCACACAACATGGAGTCCAATAAATATGCCTATATTCTTGCTCCACTAGCTTCGCTCGCCGCTTCCGCACACATAAGTCTGCATCCGTGACAACGTGTACAACATTTAAAGGTCCAACCTCCTCAATGGCATCCTTCAAAATCTGATACAAACTCAAGATATTTTTTTCTTCCCGTAACAATCAATCGCTTCTCAAGAAGTACGGTCCATTTTTGCAAGAGACAATGATATTGATGAGAGGACGGTGTCTAATATCCGTCCACCCATCTATGATAATCTGCATCCACGTGACACCCATGTCACCTTCATCTCCTCCATCAATAGATTAACCTTGGAATAGTTTCTATCCAAGATTGTTGTCCTGAGTTTTGTGTCTCCAGGAGGCACATAACTTGTACCTACTTTTGCAACCTTAGCCATAGCCTCCTTGTAATAAGGAGAGCGAGCAACATTAAATGGAATCCCAGCAACATAGAAAAATTTCCCAATAGCATCATCGCCTCTTCCTTACCTTTGAATCAAACATGTCAATAACTGAATTTGGGGCTGCCCCCACGACCTTTCTCTTCCCTCTGCTTTCCACTTCTGACACTTCAAAACTAGAACCAGCCAGAGTATTAGTAAGTTTGCCAGTCCTATGAGCGCTCAATGGAGTATTAGCCGTAGAACCACGAACTTCTGGCACTTTGTCCGTGGTATTTCCATTGAAGATTCTCACCATCTCAGCTCTCTGCTCTAGTGAAAGGCCCTTACAAGTGCCAACCCCCCTTCCTGTAAGATGCAACAAGTGTGCATTGGTCCTAGTGATACTACCATGCCAAGTCAGTGCACATATGTTGCACTTCCATACTTTGCTCCCCCCTCCAGACTTGGGGTTATCAATTATTTGGGCAAATTGTTGCAATGGCTTCTTCTTATCAAATGGTCCAATGGCAAATTTGGACAATATTTCGAGAGGGGCAATTGGTAAAGACTACCAATTTGAACTACCGATTCCGTTGCCACTACATTTTGTGTCCCTTCTTCACTCTCCCCATCATTGTGGCATCACCAACTCTTCCACGGCCACCTATCTCTACTTCCCGCTCAACCCTCTCCTACTCGATTCATACTCGTATTCGCATCAAGAAGAACTCATGGTGATGATTGCTGCAATGAATTAAAAACAACCATAACTATATGATTGATTGAAATTTGATTATGTAATGATTCATGAATTAATTTTTTTTTAAAAACGTAGCCAATATGCATTTTTTAAATCGTACAAACTATATGCGTGATTATATTGTGAATGTACATGCAAATGCTAAAAACAACCCCTAAAAATGCACAATATACTATAAATTTTAAACTAGAAATAAAATGTAATTAAAAAAGGCAACCATTTAAATTTTACAACCAAACCCTATGCAAGATGCATTTTTAAAATCCCACAAACTATATGCATGATTGCATTATGAATGTAGATGCAAATGCTAAAAACAACTACTAAAAATGCAAATAGAATATAAATTTTAAACTAGAAATAAAAATGTAATTTAAAAAAAAAACGTAACCATTTACATTGTAGTTTGTATTACCAAACCCTATACGCAATATGCATTTTTTTAAATTCTACAAACTATATGCATGATTACATTGTGAATGTAGATGCAAATGCTAAAAAAATAGCCCCTAACAAATGCAAATATAATCTAAATTTAAAAAAAAAACTTTAACATGTATTGTAAGCAAATAAAATTATAAATACCTCTTGCTCCCTCTTGTTCTTGCTCTTGCTCTTTCTCTTCCTCTTGCTCTTGCTCTTGCTCTCACTCTTGCTCTTGCTCTTGCTTGGTGTGAATATGAAATGAGCCCATATTGTAAATTTATAGCATAAAATAGCACTTTTAGGGTTAGGGTTAGGTTAGGAATGTTACTTTTATGCTATTAGTCATATACAATAAAAAAAATGTGTTTTTGTGTATTAAAAGTCTGTTTTTTTATTTGAAAAGCCGCAACAGCCGTAGGGGATGGCGGGACGCCCGGACGCCCCGCCGCCCCCCACGCCCCCGACGCCCCGGACGTTTCCGCCACCCTCCGGCCATCCTTATGGCATTTCACGCCATCTGCTCAAAGAGGGAAATGTGGGGGAAGCGTTTCCCCACGCCCTCGCGTCAGGACGCCCGGACATCCGGACGTGTTAAAAAAAGGGGGATGCGTCCCCGTGTAACTTGGTCCGAACCTCTTCCGAATTGATTGACAGATCCAACGCTGGAAAGACTTCATTCATGCGTGCGCCAAAAGCGATGGAATCATTCGAGCAGTGAACATTTCCATTCACATCCCAACCGCTGCAATTGCGTTATGGAGTGTGCTAGATCCAGATCCGCATTCGAGATCCATAATTGCAAAGGCTTCATCCTCTTGTTTCAAATGCAACCCGTGAAGAAGTCAGTGCGTGGAAAATTCCTTCCAGGATCTTGTGCACGTGCTCCCAATCTTCCAGTTGAAGCCTTCATTGAAGTTGCATTCACTTGGAGTGCTTTCCAGAATTTTAAATTGTTCATATGCAATTAAAAATAAAGAGTTATTTATGGCAAACATTACACTGATGCATGTACTGGAGAAGAACTGCAAAAGCTTCAAGGATAAAAGAGAAGACAAGGCGAAGGCAAAATTCCAACGGCTTCTAGATCCAACTTGTTTCCAGATCCAGCTACTCCCAGATCTAGTTTGGTGAGAATCAAAGGCAAAAGAATCAGTTGCATGCAGACATGAAAAAGGACAAGACTGCAACTTTCCTCTTCCTTCTTCTTTCCTCCGACAAAGTAATTGAGCGATCAATTAAATTATACAACTTAAGTGATTGGTTTAAAAGCCATTACTTGAAGAAGTCAAGTACTTGGAAATAGGTGGTAGACGTGCAAAATAGAAGGTTCTATTTTCAGTTGCAAATCATACATGTCATGGAAAGAGGAATTCCAGGAGGGAGATTGCTAGTTGTTTCTTTTCCGACTTCCACGTGTGCCAGTTCAACTAAAAGCTTACGACTTGTAATTGCCCCTCTACATTCTATAAGTAGAGGAAGAACCTTCGGGTTAAGGATCAAAATTTGAACCGCAACCTTGTGTTCTAGACTGTCTTTGAAACCCTTGAGAGCCACTAAGCAAAGGAATATACATGAGCGGATTTCCGGAGAATTTTGTGTCACGTGTGTATTTTGTTTCTTGCTTTTTATCTTAGATATTTTAATAAACTTTGTGTTATTTTAGATCTAGATTCGTGAGCTACTTTTGCTTAGAATTCTGTGTTTATATCTATTGGTTTCTTCTATGTGCATGCAATCAACTCTGCTATCTATTGATGGGATGCGCATCTTCCTATTTCTTCTCGTGTTTATATAATTCCTTTCTATAAATATTTCCTTTCTTAAACAAATGCTTACTTGTTGCAGTAACCTGCTTCGATTATGGTTCATGAACTGAGTAGTTAAAGTAAAACCGCATATAGATATCAACATATTATAATAGACAAATTTGACAGGGAGCCTCACCGGTAAATGAGGGAGATTTATCTCATGATTGCCTAGGTTTTGTGCTATGCAGAAAATCTAGCCAACACTATGAATTTTCATTGTCTGTCATAAATATAACTTGTAAGTCTTAAGTTTACCATGGATTTTGCTATACATTTATATGTTTTAAGACTTTAGTATACTTGTATGTTTATTTATTTGTATGTGTGATTGATTTTTTTGAAGCAAGTATGGATAATTATTCAGTTTTATATTTTTTGAAAATTTATATTTTTTTGAACCATACCGAACCGAACCGAATTTTTGCAAAATTCCGAACTTCCGAACTTTTTTCCATGTCCGAACAACCCGAACTTTTCGAACATGGTAACTATGGGAACAACTCAAGGTATGATGACATTTTATCTCTTTTTATATCGCTACCATACTTATATGATGATGGGAAAATTGTTGCTAAGGATCACATGTCATGTTTGAGTGATGTTGTTGTGATAAAGAAAGATGAACATTTTGAGATCAACTTAAGGTATGAAAGTCTTTCAAATTCATTGCTTACAACATGAATATTTGTGGATCAATATGAGAGGCATGCTAGAGAAATGGATATGGTCTGTAACATAAGTATGGAGAACATTATTTTCAGATATCATATCATCAAACTTGCTGATCGGGCACAAGAAGACAACCATAATGAAAGATAATTTTCATTTTTTCAAGGCATTATGGGTCACCATTGAAGTACTCTCAGCTATGGTCACTTCAATTGGGAGTGATATGCATATTTTTAGGCATAGATTGAGCAATTCAAAGAGTTTAGGTACAACAGTTGGTATGCAGCCGGAAATCAAGTTTTGGTGTTCCAAACACCGCACTTGGAGCAATCAAAAGGTCTTCTACAACAAGGTAACTTTTTCGATTCATCAATTGAGACACTTGTTTGTTGCTTCCTCATTTGTGTGTTAAAGCTGATTATTGTGGATTGGTGTGCATTTCATAGTATCATAGGACAACCCATTTGCAACATATAGAAGTGCCACAAATACATAATGTTTTGTCTCTTGGGGTCATGGTTTGGGTTCCAAAGACCCAACAAGTGATTGGACGGAGTTTGGGAAAATGTTCCACTATTCATTGAGGGTAGAATAATCATGTTCATGGCAGCCATTAGAGATGGTAATTTTTAGTTTTTCAAGGCTATTCTAATCACTCGTGATGAATGTTCAGTTGTTGTCACTTCATTGGATGATAGGATGCACATTTTCAGTCACGAGTGGGACAAATTGTTGGAGTTATGGACAGTGGTAAGTACGCAGCCCGGAATACTCTTTTTGGTGTTCCAAGCATTCACTTTTGGGCAAAAAGATGTTCTCCTACAACAAGGTAATTGTTTGAATACATCTAATTTGTGGCACCATTACATGATGAATTTTCAATTGGGCATGATGGCTGATTGTTGTGAAATGAAAAAAGTTTTGGCATGTATTTCTGAGTTTTTGGGATAGCCTCTTTGCACCTCGGGCTAGTTCAAAAATGCATGTTCATATGGCTCATAACTTGAGGATTCATGCCCAAGGACCTCAAAATCTCACGAAGAAGAGTGAAGGAAGTATTCTACCTTTTTCTAGATCTTGGCCTTAGAAAATATGGAGAACAAGATAGTAAATTCAGATTTGCCAAATTAGCATCACACATACCAAATAATCACTCCCAAGTGGGTCACTCCACTCCAAACAAATAGATCATTGAACTAAAGAGACCAATCATGCAAGAAAATGATAATTTATTTCCTTTCAAATCAGCTTGCATACATAAAACCTCATGAAGGGTTTTCGTCCTCCACAAGTCCTCAACCAAGGGTTTCCATCCTTGGAAAAGGTCCTCAATCAAGGGGTTTCGTCCTTGAGAAAGGTAGATAAGGTGCTTCACAAGCAAACCTTAGCCAAGATATGAATATTCACCAAAACATGATTCAATAATGCCCAAACGACCTCCTTAAATAGCCACAAGGAGTGCTTTACAACATAAAAATGATGGCCAACCCCTTAAGGTAAGTGCTTTTAAATATTTAAATGGTATTTGGAGCCTACATGCTCATAATACCTTTATTACCTAACTACTTAAGCTCTTTTATTGGAGTGCCAGGCTTCCCAATAAGATATGTGATAATAAATAAAACAACTAACTAAACAACAATAAAAATATAATTCAGATCTTCCCCTTGCTTTTCGCCTTAGACCTACAGGGAGAAGAATGGGTTAAGGTCTTCAAAAATTAGCCTTCAAAAAGGGACATGACACTGTGAAAAGACTTATGCTATTTTTAAGAAAACTATTTAAGACTCTTTATGCTAGGGAGTGCAAGAATATTCCTTTATGATTTATAAACAATTTTTATTTTAATGTGTTTATATAGATTTTATGGGACACCAACATACTCCTATGAATCCTCCTTTTCGTGCAAAAACAACTCCCAAAGGCAAGACTGCAACCCCACCCAACCTGCCCACAATGGTTGATGTGGTAAGAATCTGCGAGGCTCGACTAAAGGCATTCATACTTTGGTTACGGAAATCGATTGCTCGAACAAATTTGGGAATCGTGATACCTTCATCCCTCTATTGTCTAGTCAACCTCACCTCTTTCCATAGTCAACACTCCTCACTTCAGGCTCACCAGGAAGCAAAATGTGTAATGTCCCTTTCGGATTCAAATTTGAGGAATTTGGAGTTTCCCAAAACCCTAATGGAACATTGCTAGAAATGATAACCACATGTAGAAAAACTTGATTTTATGACACCAAACTGATTTTATGCAAAAACTAGGGCAGCAACGTAATTTAGGTCCACAAAACCCTAAGCGAGCTATGTAAAATTCAGATTTTAGTATTTCCCACACACAAATCTTCATAAATACATCAACAACATGAAACCCTTGATGAAATCATGCAAAATAAATGTTTCAACAACAAAATACAAATTGCTGGAATTAATTATTGCTCAAAAACAACTGAAACTTCAAAATTCCATATCTTCAGAAATACTTGGAGATAAAATGCAAATGATAGCTCAAAATGACCACAAAAATGGCAGTTATCAAACAAAATTAGAATCAGATTTTTCCAACCACCAAAACCCACTGAAAAGTGATCCCGAAATCTCCAAATGGGTCGCCCAAGCTGAAAATGAGTGTGCACTTGTAACATAAGTTAGTGTTTTATGTACATTTTGCTCATTAATACAGTTTTAAACTTTTTGTCGACAAAAAAGCATTCTAATAGTTTCTGAAATTTTGTTTGTTTAGGAATGTTTGGTACTTATATTGTTCTAATTTATTAAAATTATATCTATAGTATATACTATTTCTTAAGTAGATTTTAATTTCAATATATCCTATGAAATTTGCAAGGTATACCTGTCATGTCTTTATTGGTGCTTGTGTCAAAACATTTCTTTCACTTTTGTTTCTATACCATTTCTTACAGTGCTCCATTGGCTTCAACACCAGTCTGGGCTAGAGAATTTAGCTCTTCGAAGAGCTTGTCACAGAGTTTTGCAGGGAGTGTCGAATTGTTCGTAAAGGTAAGCAATGGTATCAAGCTCGTAGCCTGTAGATGACAACTTTATAGATTTATGTTGACTATTAGCTGTCTTATAATATTTAACTTTGTATCTCGAGGTTTTAGATTTCTTGAATGCATATATTGTTCTTCGCGTTTGTCTAGTTGTTGACATGCTAAAAACAACTTTGCATCTTACTATGTCGAGTTTGTTTGTTAGGTCTTGCTGGTGATTTGAAAAAGGCAATGAAAGATGGAAAACCTATTATTATTGAGGTAAGGAAACACTCTCAAATAGGCTGGTCTAAGAAGTTGAAAGAAATGTTATTGAAGAAGAATTCAGACATTGGTTTATTCAAGGCTATAAAATGGCCTCTATATTAATAGTCGACTCAATATTACATTAGGAGTTCTAAGGTAGTGGTCACATTAAATACCAACATGCATGTTAGTAAGATAGGAGTGACGTGTATGTAACTTACTCGTAGGCATTATATGTACAACTTTATTAATGTAATTAAATGACTCTGATTTATTTGCTTATCTTTGTCATGTAAAATTAATACTCTAAACTAACAGTGGTTTCAGATGTATCTTGATAGAGGTTCGTTAATTAAAGATAAAAGATATTACAGGTTAGATACAAGACCTAAAGACCTAGTTCAAAATTGATGAGTGTGATATTATTATTAGAAAAAGGGGCGATTTTTTTTTTTTTTTATAGTGCAGAAGAAGAACTTTAAACATACTGAAGTTTGAATTTTTGTAAAAGATTGATGGACTTCATAAACTGATTTTTTGAATTAGCAACGGATGACTTTACCTCTCAGATGCCATTGCCGCAATACACCAGATTTCAAAGCTGTCACATTAGATGAATGGCTCAAATGACTTTCATTGATTGATTACTGTAGAATTTGAAAGAGGAACAATCTGGCTGATATTCATAGTCAATTGAGTTCATTCATGGGTGGGGATTTCGTGTGTTGCTTCACCAACGCCATTGTAGGAATTAGATGCTCAGAGAATCAGAATGCTAAAAAGAATCTGACTTGTGCTTTAGGTTGAGAATTTTAGTTTATTTTGCTGTGTTGTGCCTTAAGTGTTTGTTTTGTATCCTGATATTAAGAAGTAAATCTGTCCGTGTATCTCTGAGACATTGAAGGCTGCATTATTTGGGAGTTCGATTTTTTAGGCTGTGGAAGCAGTTTTGAACACTTTAGACTGATCACAATTTATTTCGGACTGTTTGATGTCCACTTGGAGCATTTATATCTGTTCAACAATTATTTGAAGACCACTATGGAAGATTGAAGGCTATTAAATACAAATCAGACATTCTTGCACAGATTCCATTGATGACATACCGTTAAACTAGTTTTCCATCATAACCATGACAAATAGACGAAGGGCTTCAAACATTTGCGCTAAAGTAGTGGATTGCAGGTGTTCTTGTATGGTTGCAGAAATGTTATTTCTGGTCTGCATCTCTCAGAAAAGAAAAACAGTTAGAATCCCACTAGATTTACATGTTCCAACAGAAACCTGAAGACCATTCATAATGAAGGACATTTCTATTCAAACATTCAATGGACGTGTTAAAATGTAATTTATTTGGGGTTATCATTGATGGGACTGATAAACAACTGAAAAAGCTATACAAATTAGTAGAATTGAAGAATATAGATGATAAAACAAAATCAAACATTGGGTTGGGCACATTTGATTCAGAAAGGAAAGAAACTATATTAACATCTGCAAGTGACTGAAAACATTACTATAGGGGATAAACCTAAAGTAGTTAACCCTAAACCATATGATCTAAATGTAACTGCAAAAAGTCATATGAGGAAGGACCTTTCATTAAAATGGAACAAGGAGTTGAAGAAGACCAAAGATGGAAACAAAGACTGGAAACTAGCGTGTTCATGTGTGTAGCAGGGTTCGGGCAAGTAGATCCAACAAGATTATCGTTCATTACTGCAAGAGGGATGATGCAGGATCTAGTAATGTCCTAAAGGACATGATCTGTGCTAAGATGGCCCAACAATACAAATCTGAGGAGAATGTAAGGTACTCTCCTTAGAAGTAGTCCTCATGCCGAAGATTGATGAATCTTTGAAAGGAGAAAAAAATATATTAATATGTGTTTGCTCCTATGGCTTGGGTTATGTAGGCCTTTGACATTGAAATGAAACTGATCCATGTTGCCTATATTGTGAGTGAGGAAATACACCCAAAAAAGAAACCTCTCAAAGAAAAGATGCCACACCTTTGTTTAGGATAGTGAAAGAAAATGGATAGGGAACCTCACGAGTCCCTATAGTGATAGTGATACCTTCCCTTTATCCCTAGTATTCAGAGCACTTGAAAATGAAGGATTCTATAGTTTCTACTTCTTGGAGGAAACATAGACAACAAATATTGCACTCGCTTGGAATATGGTAGCCGAGTCTCGTCTCGTAACCGGTGGGGGCACACAATCTTCTCGCCCAAGGGGGATCCTCAAACCGTGTGACCATTGATATTAGAGAGGGTCAAGTAAAATTGTGGTTTCATTTGTTAGAAGCACGGGAATACTGAGAGGGAGGGGTGAATCAGTATTCGACAATAAAAACTTTTTCTCCAACTTATTAATTTTCTACTTAACAAGATATTCAAATCTGAAAGTAAAATGAGAGCATACACAAAAATCAAATGCACATAACACCAAAAATACCGTGGTTCACCCAATGTGGGCTACATCCACCAAAAGAGACTGCTTGGATCTCACAAATCCAGCAAAAAAAATAGTGTTTACAAAGTGTGAGCACCCACTCATAGAAGACACCAATCTCCAAGCCGAACACTAATTCAGCCTTTGAATGCAAACACCACTGACTATGCAATCTCTGATTCGAAGCACCAACTTCTGGAGACACCAATCCCCAATCCAAGCACCCACCTTAAAATCTGCAATACAAATCAATGATAATTTCTCCTTCTATATTCTCTCTCTCACATACTCATACTCAAGAGATTTATAATATCAGCTCACATACATATCACACTCATGCAAAATGCTCTCTTTCTCACTCTACAAAAAATGTGCACACAACACTTGTTTATATAGAAAGAAGGAGAGGAAAAACCACTTGTGGTTTCCCTAAAACCATGTGCCCATACCATGGGCCAATTTGCTCCAAATATTAAATATTTTCTCCAAATAGAAATATTCTCTTACACATGTAAGAGTAACTCCTCTTACGCATCATAGAATCTCTTACATGTCATAAACTGTCATAAAATCTCTTACGCGTCATAAGCTGCCATAGAATCTCTTATGCGTCATAAACTGTCATAAAATCTCTTACGTGTCATAAGCTGCCATAGAATCTCTTACACGTCATAAATTGTCATAGAATCTCTTATGCGTCATAAGCTGCCATAGAATCTCTTACGCGTCATAAGCTGCCATATGTCGTAAGATTCCTTGGTGATGTTGAATATTAAAATATTCAAATTTTGACATCACACTAATTTTGACATGGATAAATATTTTACAAACACTAATGTTGTAATGTTGAATATCAAACAAATATTCAAACCTCAATATTTCCATCAACACTAATGTTGTACCTTTGACATCAATGACAAAATACTCAACAAACTCCCCCTTTGTCATTGATGGCAAATCCTGCTAAAAATAGACATGAAAACTTGTTTGCTTTGAAATCCAAATTTCGCTCTCGATCTCTTTTCTGTCATCGATTGCATTGTACTGCTCTATGCAACTCTCCTCCATTCTACAATTCTCCCCTTTGACATCAATAGCAAGCGGATAATCGAACTCACACCGAACTTGTACTCGGAAATGAAGATACTGCAATGTGTAGCTCCCCCGATGTCCATACTCCCCCTGAGATAGTCAATGAGTAAGAGTGACATTGATCACTCCTAACTTTTGTCTGAGTGACTCAAAAAATTCCTTCGGTAGGGGTTTTGTAAATATATCAACAATCTGATCCTTAGTCCCAACATATTTTGATTTCACCTGCTGATCTGCAACTCTCTCTCAAAAAGTGATACTTAATGGGAATGTGCTTTGTCCTGGAATGCATGACTGGATTTTTCGAGATGTTAATAGCACTAGTATTGTCACAGAAAATGGAAATAGGATGCTCATACTCTACCTTCATGTCCTTCAATGTTTGCTTCATCCAAAGCACCTATGTACAACATGCCACTGCTGCAATATACTCTGCTTCTGCTGTAGACAATGAAACTGAGGCCTGTTTCTTGTTGAACCATGACACTAATTTGTCACCAAGATAAAAAGCTCCCCCACTTGTACTTTTCCTGTCATCAACACTTCCTGCCCAATCTGCATCTGTGAATGCTATAAGAGTGAAATCATCACTCTTTGGATACCATAAACCATAATCCAACGTACCTTTCAAATATTTGAAAATTCTTTTTACTGCTGCCACATGAGTTTCCTTTGGTGCCGCCTGAAATCGTGCAACTAATCCAACAACCTGCATAATATCTGGTCTAGAAGCTGTGGTATATAGCAAGCTACCTATCATGGACCTATACAAGGTCTGATTAGCATCGGGAGACTCATCATTCTTACTCAACTTGCAACCTGTAATCATGGGTGTACTAACTGGATTGCAATCTTCCATTCTAAACTTTTTCAACATCTCCTTTATATACTTGGTTTGTGAAATAAAAATGCCTTGACTAGACTGCTGAATTTGCAAACCAAGAAAATAAGACAACTCACCAAGCATAGACATCTCAAACTCCTTCGCATCTCTCTCGCAAATTCTTTGCATAGTCTCCTGCAACCGCTTCCAAAAATAATGTCATCCACATAAACCACAACTATCACTTGATGTTCTCCTTCTGTCTTGATGTACAAATTGCTATCCGCAATTCCCTTTTTGAATCCTTGTTCCTGCAAGTACTTGTCCAGTCTAGAGTACCAAGCTCTAGGAGCTTGTTTCAAACCATAAAGAGCCTTTTTTAACTTGCACACAAAATCTGAATTTTCTGATAGAATAAAACCTTTTGGTTGCTCTATATAAACTTCTTCCTCTAAGTTTCCATTCAAGAATGCTGATTTTACATCCATTTGATAAACTTTAAAATTCTTGAAACAAGCAAATGCTAAAAACATTCTTACCGCTTCCATACGAGCAACAAGTGCAAATGTCTCCTCGAAATCAATGCCTTCAACTTGTGAGTACCCTTTGCACACTAATCTGGCCTTGTTTCTGACAACTTCTCCTTCTTCGTTCATCTTGTTTCTAAAGACCCACTTGGTACCAATGATATTCTTGTCCTTTGGCCTTGGTACTAACTCCCATGTGTCATTCTTTTCTATCTGATTAAGTTCTTCTTCCATGGCTTTTATCCAAAACTTATCCTTGCTAGCTTCATTAAAATTACTCGGTTCAACTTTTGACAATAAGGAAAAGTTTACCTCTTGTGGTGCACTTGCTAGTCTCCTCCTTGTCTGTACTCCAGTATCTTTGTTTCCAATGATTTGATCTGTTGTATGATTCTTCTGAACGAATCTGGATGGTGCCTTTGTGTTTTCTCGTTCAGATTCTTCTTCTTCTTCCTCTTTCTCAGATTTGATTTCTTCATCCTCTTTTTGCACCACTGAGTGTCCTATTTTCTTCTTCGGCTTCCAATCGTCGACTTTCACATTTATACTTTCCACTACTTTTTGTAGTCTCTTGTTATAGCACCTGTAAGCCTTGCTTCTTGATGAATAACCAAGGAATATGCCCTCATCTGCTCTAGAATCAAATTTACCAAGCTCATCTTCATTGTCTCTCTTAATGTAGCACTTACTTCCGAACACTTTGAAGTGTTTCACGGAAGTTGGTCTTCCCTTCCATAGTTCGTATGGTGTCTTTTCTGTGTTTACTCGAATCTGTGCTCTGTTCAAAATATACACCGTTGTGTACACTGCTTCTCCAAAAAGCATCTGGTAACTTGGACTCATTTAGCATTGTTCTTGCCATTTCCTGCACTGTTCTATTTTTCCGTTCAACTACACCATTCTGTTGTGGTGTTCTTGCTGTAGAAAACTGTCTTTTGATTCCATGCTCTTCACAAAACTCATCAAATTCGTTAGACATAAATTCACCTCCTCTGTCTGATCTCAAACACTTAATCCTAGAGTTTGTCTCATTCTCAATCAAAGCTTTAAAAATTTGAATTGATCAAAAGCTTCTGATTTTTCTTTTAGAAATGCAACCCATGTCATTCCAAAAAGTCATCAATTAATAACATAAAATAAGAATCACCTTGCAAGCTTTGTGTTTTTGTTGGCCCACAAAGATCAGTATGAATTAGCTCTAATGGCTTCATCAGAGTACTCCTTTGTCCCGAATCGGACCCTGTCTCTGCTTCCCATGTTGACATTGTTTGCAGATAGTACTTTGCGGTTTTGTGATCTTGGGTAAATCTCTCACTGCTTGTTTTGAGCTGATTTTTACCATGTTGTCAAAATTAATGTGACCCAATCTCTTGTGCCATAACCAACTTTCAACTTTCGTCAATTTGACTCGTGCAACACTTTTCTCCCTTCACATCACTTAGCATGTACAGGTTGTTCCTTGTTCTATTTGCATCTGCAACCCAATTACGTGTATCCTTCTTTCTAATTTCACAACCCTCAGCATAAAACGTGAGTGTATAACCTTGATCTCACATTTGACTGACACTTAAAAGATTATGTTTCAGTCCTTCAACGAGTAAAACATTTTCAACTTTAGCTTGACCATTTAATTTTATGTTACCTCTTCCTGTGATCTTGGCTGTAGTGTTATCTCCAAACTTTACTTGTACTCTCATTGGCCTTTTTCAGCTTCAGGAACTTGCTTCTGTCACCTGTCATATGGCTGGAACATCCACTATCAATGTACCAAGGTTGTTCTTCATCTTGTGCATGGAGCGCGGTTTGTACCAACATAGCCTCTTCCTTTTCTCCCTCCTTTATCTTTTGCCACACTTTCTTATTGTTGGCTTTCTGAATGATTTGTTTTCCCTCTTTCTCTTGCTTTGGCTTTTCTGTAATCTTACTCCTGCAAAATCTTGCTATGTGGCCAACTTGGTTGCATTCATAACATCTAATCGCATGCTCATTCAAATTTGACAATGCAACAAAAGAATTGTAGTTTCTAGCATGAAAATTCTGATTCCAACTCTGAAACCTCGATCTACAGTCCATCATCTTATGACCAAAATTGTGACATGAAAAACAATAACCGTAAAAAGAATACCTGGTCATGTAGGGTTGCCTCTGATAAGATAAACTTCTGAAATTTCTTATTGGTACTGTTATCCAAAATGTGCCCCTGCTCATTTTGTGGCTAACTCCTTTCATCTTTCCTTCTCTTGTGCCTCAGACATAATATTTTACTTTTTAGGCACTCAAAACCTTCTGGAAATGACACCATTGGATAGAGCTCTTTCTCAGCTTTCCAGAAAGGTAAAGTTTTCCTCCTAACTCCATGTATTTTTGAAGTTATGGCTCGGCGGAGTTTTTGAGAAAATTTTCCCTGAAAGGCCCGCGGCCAATGAGATGCCGCCACGTGGCACCTAGAGTGGTGGAGCGTGGGGAAATTTTGGAAAATTTTCCAAATGACCAAAAAGGTGCAAAAATTCGAATTTTTGCCCGCCAACCCGATTTGGCCCTGTTTTGCCCTAAAACTTCAAATGGCCATATCTTTCGATCCAGAGCTCGGTTTTCACGTTCTTTATATCAATGGAAAGCTGGTGAAATTCTCTACAAGATTCGGGGTCAATTTTGCATTTTGATGGAGTTTGGAGAGAGAAAATCGAAAAACGTCTTTGCACGTGGTGATGAACAGAAATGACGTTTCAACCACCGTTTTTAATGAAGAATGGCTCGCATTCTCTCCCAGCATGGTTAAAAATGTCAGGGAATGGGTCTGTAAGGATGCCCATGCTGTTTTGAATGCATTTTGGTCAATGATTGAACCTCTCCCACGTTTTCCCGCATTTCTCTCTCCTGGGCTCGCTCCACCTTTGTAAAACCCGTGATTTGGCTCATTTTCAAAGTGTGGAACATTTTTTGTGTATTGCAGGTCCCCTTTCTCACCTTGGAAGTGATTTTGGTGGAATATCAGACCTTTTCTAAGAGCTGCAACTTTATTTTGCCTCTTAGGTGTTGTAATGCAAGTGATTTTGATGATTAAAATAACAATACAGCCTCTGTGATTAGTTTTCATCCTCTGCCTGTGTTGTTTGGTTAATTTCTGATCCTTCATTACAATTATCAGTTTGTGCATGAGGTTCTTTGTTGCATTTTTATGGACTGTGTCAATCTGCAGAAGTAAAAAATGCTCACCACTCCTTTGGTGCATCACCTATTAGCATTAGTTTTAGCTTTTTTGCATTCTCTATCTCTGTCTCCTTTGGAATTTAGGGTAGGGTTAGGAATATAGACCTCTGCAACTTGTAAGTGATAAATCTGACCAGAGGAATTGAGGAACCAGCCTCTAAACTGGAGATTCCTTTCTCATTTTGCAAGTCCCACACTTGGGGAAAGGATTCAATGTTGTGCAATCACACTGGATGCTAGTATGATCAAACTAGAAATCTGATCAACATCCAGGGGGTGCTGCTGATTTGCCACAACAGTTTTGGCACGCCCGGTGGGACATAGAAGTCTTCATCTTCATTGCAACAAAATTGATGTGCATTTGTTGCAAGTTTCTTGCTTTAAAAGAGCTATAAATTGCACATCTGGCGACTCCAAGGAAGAAGAATCAGCTGGTTTTAGCAGTGCAGACCTGAAAACTCATGAGAAGAATCACTACAAGGTCAAGAGCTGGAGAAGAAGAGGTGCTGTTTGAATATCTGCAATTATCTCCAAGAATAAGGCAAAGTGGGAGGAGAATCCAAAGGTCTCCATCTCCACCAAACAGAACTCTCTCAACTCCTCCACCTGGTAGGCCTTTCATTCAATCAACAAGGGTTCTAAGGCCAATCAGAATGGCACAAAACAACCCCTATGTCAATTTCACTGGCAGCAGCCCACTTGCTCTCAATGCACAAAATCCAATCCCGTTCAAAGCATTGAAGAACATTCCATACTTCATTGGAGAAAATCAGACCACTCCTGGTGATCATGTTAAGGATATTGCTAACATTTGTGCAATCCATGAGATTAATGAGATGCAAGTTCTTTCATCAAAGCTTGGCATCTTCATTCAAAGGGAAAGCTTTGCAATGGTTCAGGAGTCTTGCCTCAGGTTCTATTCAAAATTGGAATCAGCTATGTATAGCCCTCCATGAGCAGTTTGGGGAAAAGGGAGACAACTTGTCCCTTTTGGAGCAGCTGACAACTATCAAAAGAGCTCCCAATGAGCAGCTGACTGATTTTAATTTCAGATTTCAAAGGACTTGGGAGAGAATTCCAGTGGCAGTCAGGCCAACAGCAGAAGGTGCTTTTCTTTATTACCTTAAAGCTTTAAATTCTGATATTTCTATGTTAATTCAGTCCATGGGAGGCACAACTATCCCCATTGCTTATAGCATTGCCATTAGAGCTGAAAATTGTTTGATTCAAGCTGGCAAGCTAGCTCCTAGGCCTCCAATGCCATTATTTCCAAGTTTAGAGAGCCCAAGTACTAGCCAAGTGCCTAATTTAGCTTCTATTCCCACTCCTAGAAATCAGAATTCAAGTGAAGCTTCCACTTCATCTTCTAGTGCCTCAAATGAACTTCAAGAAGTCATGAAGCAATTGCAAAATCTAGGTAATGAGCTGGTTACACTCAAAAGGCAGCAAGCTCAAGGTTTTAGACCTTCCTTCCAGCCTCAAGCTCAGCCTAACAGGCAGCCATATCAACCCCAAAGACCACCCAATCCAGCTGCAAACCTAAATCAAGCAAGGCCTCCCGCCAATGAGACCATTTCAGCCCTATAATCCCAATGCTATATCTCTGCCTCTAAAGCATTAGTGCCAGTACAAAACAATATGGCTCAAGAGTATGATTGGTGTTTCCCATGCAATGAACCTCATAACCAGTCCATGTGCTTCAACGGTGCCTTGAATCAAGCATTAATGGTGACAACAACTGGTGTGGAGGGTGAAGGTAGTCAAAGAAATGACCAGCAACAAGAAACATTCCAACAGCAATCAGCTCCAAATGATACCACACTTGTAAACTGGCAGGTAGAAGATTTTTGTGGCATGAACCAGACAGTTTCCCAAAGTGTTGCAACCAACACAAGGTCAAAGAGGAGAAATTTGGGTGAAGAACAGCCATTGGCCCCAAGTAATTCACGACCTTTGTCACTCCACAAACTATTGGCAAGCAAAATGCAATCCCAAGCACACAAGGACTGCCTAAAATAGTTCCTAGGCCAACTCAAATGCCAGTTGTTGCTGCCCATATACAAGGGATGAATGTGCAGGCCAAGGGACAGCAAAAGGATACTTCATCTCCATTCAATATCATTGATCAGATGATGAAGACAAATGTAAACATATCAATGTGGGAATCACTATCTATCCTAGGCCAAAGAGATTTGCTACAAGCTGCTATGAAGGACTAGTCAACTTCAAATCAGCAAGTCCAAATGCAAGAGAAGGTGCTCACAAATGCTACCTAGCCTGAGGGGAATCATGGAGGACAGCAAGGTAAGATGTTGAAGCCCCCTCCATTCTATGTTTCATTGATCATTGGGAACCAATTAGTACACAATTGCATGATTGATTCCGGGGCAAGTAGTTCAGTAATGCCCAAGCAAATAGCTGATCAGTTGGGAATTCAAGTATGAAACCATATCCAAAGGGGTGGTACAGTTGGATGGGACAGCAGTAACAACAATTGGAGTGATTAAAAACTTGAGTCTTACTTTGCATGCCTGTCCCAACGTGGTTGTTTTGCAAGATGTCTCAGTAATAGACCTTCCACCACTCTTTGCCCTATGTTTGTCAAGGGATTTCACAGCTAAGATTGGAGGTTACTTGTCTGCTGATTGGTCACACATGCTGTGTTCGAACAAGATATGGAACCAAAGCCACAATCAGTGTCTGAACCTATGCAAACTTTCACATTGAGCCTTACACTCCAAGTCAGATTAATGCCAATTGTTCGGCGTTTGATCAAGAAGATCACCCAAGCACTGATGAATCTGACACCAAGGTAGGAAGTATTCTAGATTTAACTCTTGATGAATGGGCTAACAAGGTGCATGCTTTTGATCCTTATCAAGAAATAGAAGAATCTGAGTTAGGATTCTATTGCATGCATGAAGAAAATCAGCCTATTCCTAGCATCACCAAGCCAGACCACAAGGATGACAATGAGGTATGGCAGTTGTTTTTTGATGGATCAAGGAGTAGACAAGGTGCAGGAGGGGGAGCCATGCTGGTTTCACCTCAAGGAGTTAAGTATTATTCAGCTTTTAGATTTCAGTTTGCATGCTCTAACAACACTGCTGAATATGAAGCCTTGGTGCAAGGACTGCATTGGGCAATCAAGAGAGGAATAAAGAACTTGCAAGTCTTTGGTGACAGTGAGTTGATTGTCAACCAAGTCAAGGGGCAGCATGCTGTCAAGAATGATCTACTCAAGTGCTACAAGAACAGGGTGTGGGACCTCATTGAAGATTTTGAGGGTTTTGGCATCAAATCCATTCCTAGGAAAGAGAACCAAGCTGCTGATAGGATTGCAGCAGTTGGGGCAGCCTTTGACGTTGTTGAAAGCATTCAAAAGGACAAGGTACAACCAAACATCCATGTGATTGTGAGGCCTTCAGTGCTGGACAACAATGTAAGTTGGCAAGTATTTGAAAATGATCTGCAAATCATCCATTTCTTGCAAGAAGAGGCCGAGTTCTCAGCCAAAAATTAGGAAAAGTTAGAGCAGTAGTATGGTGACCAAGTGGTGCAGCTGAGAACCAACAAACTTCCAAAGGGACTTATTACTTTGGAGTCCATTTTCAATCCTAATGATCAGTTTAGGAAGGAGAAAGCAAACATCCAAGTGAAGGGAGAAGATTCAGTGTCCATCTTAGTAGAAAGAGGCAAATCACTCCAAATTGGTAAGATGACAACTGAGCAAGAAAGGTATGAATTCATACAACTTTGTCAAGAATTCCCTGATGTGTTTGCTTGGAGCTATGAAGATTTGAAAGGTTTCAATCCCGAGTTAGCTCAACACACCATTGAATTGGATCCAAATACTAAGCCCATTAGGTAGAAGCAAAGGCCAGTCAACCCCCACATGGAGCCTCTCATGAGGAAAGAATTGAATAAGTTTATAGAATCAAGAATCATATTCCCTATCAAGCATTCTAGTTGGGTTGCCAACTTGGTTCCGATCGAGAAAGAATAGTGGGAAATCAGATTGTGTGTTGACTTCAGAGATTTGAATAGAGCATCTCTCAAGGATCATTATCCACTTCCTTCCATGAAGCAGATTTTACAAGTTGTTGCTTTGGCTCGAGAGGTTTTCACTACTTGGATGGCTATTCAGGGGTATAATCAGATTATGGTGAAGGAAGAGGATCAGTTAAGATAGCCTTTACAACCAAATAGAACTTATGCATACAGGAAAATGCCATTTGGGTTGTCCAACGCCGGAGCTACCTTCCAAAGAGCAATGGACATGGCGTTCAAAGGTTTGATTAACAACATAGTGCTGATATATCTTGATGATATCATTGTTTTTTCAAAAAATACAGCAGACCACCTCTCTCATTTGAGACAAGTGTTCCAAAGGTGCAGAAGATTTGGAGTCTCCTTGAATCCTAAAAAATGTATTTTCTTAGCTCATGAAGGAAAGCTCCTTGGTCACATTGTCTCCAAAGAAGGATTAGCAATTGATCCAGAAAGAGTTGAAGCCATAAGAGCACTACCATTGCCAAGCCACAAGAAGGCCCTCCAGAGTTTCTTGGGGAGAATAAATTTTGTTCGGAGGTTTGTCCCAAATTTTGCAGCCCTTGTCAAACCTATCACCAAGATGTTAAAGAAAAGCATGGCTTTCAAATGGACAACAGAAGGCAAGGAGAGTTTTGAAGCAATCAAAGAAGCCATTTCTCAAGCCCCAACTCTCATCAACCCGGATTTCTCCAAGGATTTCATCCTCTATGCGTTTGGAGGTGATGATACTATTTCTGCAATTTTGGTACAACGAATAAAGACAATGATGAGCAGCCAATTGCTTTCTTCAGCCAAAGCCTGGAGGACTATGAGGTGAGATATTCTTTCATTGAGAAGCATGTTCTTGCAGTACTCAGAAGCTTGAAGAAGTTCAAGTATTTAGTCTCAAACAATAAGGTCCAATTGCTGGTTTCTCATGTGGGAGTTAAAGACTTCCTCCTCAACAAAGACTTGAATGAAAAGAGAGCAGGTTGGATTACTCGTGTCATGGAGTATGACATAGAGATCAAGGTCACCAAGTTGGTCAGAGGAAAAGGATTGTGTGAGTAGCTGATTTTGAGCAAGCAAAAGGAAGCATGCAATGAGAAAGAGACTGTTTTGGCGTTGCAAGACAGCCATGAGCAAGGAAGCACTCAAGAGGAAAATAATGGTGTCCCCACTCCTTGCTGGACCCAAAGTATAACGCACTTCCTAAGCACAGGCCTATGCCCTCCAGAGATGAACAAGACCCAAAGAAGACACTTCAGATCACGCAGGCTGTCCCATATGCCCTTGTTGGTGTCTTGTTCAAAAGAGATGTGAATGGAGTACTGCTGAGATGCATTGGTACAAATCAGATTCATAGGATGTTGGAAGAGTTCCATGGTGGACCAGCTGGTGGTCATTTTGCACCAAGAGTGACAGCTCTAAAGATCATGAGGGCTGGCTATTATTGGCCCAAGATTTTCAATGATTGTTATGCATGGATCAAGAGGTGCAAGAATTGTGCATTCTTCACAGGTAAAGAGAGGCTAGCTGCCCTTCCATTGCATCCAATTTCAGTTGACCAACCATTCATGCAATGGGGTTTAGACTTCATTGGAGTTATTAATCCCAATTCGAGCCAAGGGCACAAGTAGATTTTAATGACCACAAATTACTTCATCAAATGGTCAAGCAAGTAACACTCAAGGAAGCAAATGAAGCTAGTATCCTAGACTTCTATGAGGGAATAGTAACTAGGTTTGGCATACCAGCTACAATAATATCAGATAATGCATTAGCATTCATTGGATCCAAGGTGACTGAATGGGCTGTCAAGAACGGGATCTACCTAAGTACTTCATCAAACTATTACCCTCAGGGTAATGGCCAGGCTGAGTCTACAAACAAGAACTTGTTGAAGATCATTAGGAGGACTCTTGATGAAAATCAGAGGTCTTGGCATACTAAATTGAAATCAGCTTTATGGGCTGATAGGATAACTCCCAAGAGATCTACAGGTAATTCTCCATTCAAGCTTGTTTATGGGAGAGAGGCAATTTTACCCATGTCTCTTGAGTTGCCAACATTGGAACTCATGAAACAGTTGGAGTTGTTGGAGTTTGAGCCCATGGAGGTTAGATATGCAGAATTGATGGAGCTCCAAGAAATCAGAAATCAGGCATCCCAAGCAATGGAGAAGGATCAGGCTTTGATAAAGAAGACCTTTGATAGAAAGGCCAAGAATAGATCCTTCCAAGTTGGAGATCTAGTGCTAAAATGGGATGCAGACAGAGAGCAAAACCGGGAAGGCATTCAAAATTTGATGCCATTTGGAGTGGCCCATACATGGTCACAAAGTGTAAGGACAGCAATGCCTTCCAATTGTCTTCATTGGATGGCGAAGAAGCTGTAGATTCCAAATCAATGGGATCCATCTAAAAGCATTCATCAAAGGAAATTCTCCACCTTGTAAATATTAGCTTAGGTTTTCATTCCTCCAAGTGCTTGTGCACATTGTTTTGTTGTAGATTAGTTTTTCTTTCCCTAAGTGCTTTGGCACAGGCTTGCTGTTCCTGGGAATGTGTTTGCAGGCCTTGCTCCATCAGGTGATATTCCATGTTCCTCCTTGCAACGTTCTAGTCAGTTGGGGTATCAAACAGAGAATCAGGTAACTCCATGCCCAATGGATTGCTTCAGGCAACTGGTAACTTCATCTAGCAGGCAGATGACCCCTCTGAGTCGCCAAAATTGTTATCCAAAATGTGCCCCCTGCTCATTTTGTGGCTAACTCCCTTTCATCTTTCCTTCTCTTGTGCCTCAGACATAATATTTTGCTTTTAGGCACTCAAAACCTTCGGAAATGACACCATTGGATAGAGCTCTTTCTCACTTTCAGAAAGGTAAAGTTTTCCTCCTAACTCCATGTATTTTTGAAGTTATGGCTCGATAGAGTTTTTGGGAAAATTTTCCTGAAGGCCCACTGCACCAATGAGATGCCGCCACGTGGCACCTAGAGTGGCAGAGTGTGGGAAAATTTTGGAAAATTTTCCAAATGACCAAAAAGGTGCAAAAATTCGAATTTTTGCCCGCCAACCCGATTTGGCCCTGTTTTGCCCTAAAACTTCAAATGGCCATATCTTTCGATCCAGAGCTCGGTTTTCACATTCTTTATATCAATGGAAAGTGGTGAAATTCTCTACAAGATTCCGGGGTCAATTTTGCATTTTGATGGAGTTTGGAGAGAGAAAATCGAAAAACGTCTCTGGCACGTGGTGATGAGCAGAAATGACGTTTCAACCACCGTTTTTAATGAAGAATGGCTCGCATTCTCTCCCAGCATGGTTAAAAATGTCAGGGAATGGGTCTGTAAGGATGCCCATGCTGTTTTGAATGCATTTTGGTCAATGATTGAACCTCTCCCACGTTTTCCGTGTTTCTCTCTCCTGGGCTCGTCCCTTGCACTGTAAAAGCCAGATTTGGCTCATTTTCAAAGTGTGGAACATTTTTGTGTATTACAGGTCCCCTTTCTCACCTTGGAAGTGATTTTGGTGGAATATCAGACCTTTTCTAAGAGCTGCAACTTTATTTTGCCTCTCAGGTGTTGTAATGCAAGTGATTTTGATGATTAAAATAACAATACAACCTCTGTGATTAGTTTTCATCCTCTGCCTGTGTTGTTTGGTTAATTTTTGATCCTTCATTACAATTATCAGTTTGTGCATGAGGTTCTTTGTTGCATTTTTATGGACTGTGTCAATCTGCAGAAGTAAAAAATGCTCACCACTCCTTTGGTGCATCACCTATTAGCATTAGTTTTAGCTTTTTTGCATTCTCTATCTCTGTCTCCTTTGGAATTTAGGGTAGGGTTAGGAATATAGACCTCTACAACTTGTAAGTGATAAATCTGACCAGAGGAATTGAGGAACCAACCTCTAAACTGGAGATTCCTTTCTCATTTTGCAAGTCCCACACTTGGGGAAAGGATTCAATGTTGTGCAATCACACTGGATGCTAGTATGATCAAACTAGAAATCTGATCAACATCCAAGGGGTGCTGCTGATTTGCCACAACAGTACCTTATTCCACTTGCTCTCTTCTTTGTTTTTGTTACGTGGAGAATGATCTTGTTTCTTGCCGCTTTCTCCTTTCTTTGGAGCCTTTTAGGATATCTGCATAGTTGGCTTTCTCCTTTGGTTCTTTGGTCTCTTTCTTTTTGTTTCATTGAATGCAATACCACCTTTGGATGATTTTGGTTTTCGTTCTCTCGTAATGTTGCTCAACACCTTAGAACTTTTTCAAACTCGAGTCTCTTGTTCAAACTTTCGGTTTCTTGTCTTAGTGCGGCAATCTCCGCCTCCAATCTCTCACATTCTTTTTCTTTTGATTTCAGTTGTTCTCTGATCACTTCCTCTATTCTTTTTGCCTCTTCAACTTGGGTCTTTAGATCAACAATAGTATTCTCATGTTCTTTGTTAGCATGCAGATTTATCTTTGCTTCTTCATACTCTTGAAGTTGCAATTTTTGCTTCAGTGGTCTTCTTTTTGAGTCTCTTGATCTCACCCAAGGCACAAATGAGTTCTTGTAAGTTTACCTCACCTTCATCATCTGCATCTTTAGCTTCAACTTTTCCATCTTCAAGGGCCATAAACAAAAGTTCTTCAATGTCACCTTCTGAACAATCTTCCTCTGAGCTATCATCTTCTCTGGTGCATAGACTCTTCTTGTTTTGGTTCCAGTTCTTCTTTTCAAACTTCCTTTGCTTGAAATTCTTTTTGTAGAAAGGCTTTCCTTTCTTTGCTTTGACACTTAGCTGCAAAATGTCCAATCTCACCACAGTTAAAACATTTAAAAGGAAGTTTACCTTTGTACTTGTCGAGATCCTCTTTTCAGATTTTTCACCAATAGGGCTTCTTCTTCCTCATCGGATTCATCATCTAATTCAACCTTCTTCTCCTTTCCTTTTGAAGCTTTGAAAGCATATTCTCTTTTTCTTGGCTTATCTAGTTCTGTTCTCATGTCATAAGTCGTGAGTATTCCATGTAACTCATCCATTTTCATTTTATCTAGATCCTTAAGTTCTTCAATAGCTGAAACTTTAGCATCAAATCTAGGAAGTAGAGATCTTAATACCTTTTGTACTATTACTGGGTCTTCCATCTCTTCACCCAAGCCTTTGATCATGTTTACGGTCTCATCCACACGGAGTAGATATGCTGCAATGTTCTCTTCCTCTTTCATCTTTAGACTTTCAAACTTTCTTCTGTGTGTCTGAAGCTTTGCCATCTTTACTTTTGAATCTCCTTCATATAAACTGTTGAGCTTATCCCACATCTCCTGGCAATTTTGCAAAGCATAATCTTTACAAACTCCGAATCTGCTACACCACACAAAATAGCATTCATAGCTTTAGCATTATTTTCACATGCTCTCTTACCAGCCGGATCTGTCGGTGGCGTTGCTGGTGCCGTATAGCCATTCTCAACCGAATGCCAAATATCATGTCCAAGAGAATTCAAATAGGTTCGCATCCTTATGCTCCAAAAGGCATAGTTTGATCCATCGAACAACGAAGCTTTATTTGTGGAGAATCCTTCCTGAGCTGCCATCATGCTTTCTGATCTACCTTCTAGCTGTTAAGCTACACAAAAGGAACCTGCTCTGATACCAATTGTTAGAAGCACGGGAATACTGAGAGGGGGTGAATTAGTATTCGACAATAAAAACTTTTTCTCCAACTTATTAATTTTCTACTTAATAATATATTCAAATCTAAAAGTAAAATGAGAGCATACACAAAAATCAAATGCACATAACACCAGAAATACCGTGGTTCACCCAGTGTGGGCTACATCCACCAAAAGAGACTGCTTGGATCTACTGTCCAAATCTAGCCGAAAAAATAGTGTTTACAAAGTGTGAGCACCCACTCACAGAAGACACCAATCTCCAAGCTGAACACCAATTCAGCCCTTGAATGCAAACACCACTGACTATGCAATCTCTGATTCGAAGCACCAACTTCTGGAGACACCAATCCCCAATCCGAAGCACCCACTCCAAAAAATCTGTAATACAAATCAATGATAATTTCTCCTTCTATATTCTCTCTCTCACATACTCATACTCACTTAAGAGATTTATAATATCAGCTCACATACATATCACACTCATGCAAAATGCTCTCTTTCTCACTCTGCAAAAAATGTGCACACAACACTTGTTTATATAGAAAGAAGGAGAGGAAAAACCACTTGTGGTTTCCCTAAAACCATGTGCCCATACCATGGGCCAATTTGCTCCAAATAGAAATATTCTCTTACACATGTAAGAGTAACTCCTCTTACGCATCATAAAATCTCTTACGCGTCATAAGCTGCCATAGAATCTCTTACGCGTCATAAACCGCCATGGAATCTCTTACGTGTCATAAGCTACCATAGAATCTCTTACGCGTCATAAGCTGCCATATGTCGTAAGATTCGTTGGTGATGTCGAATATTAAAATATTCAAATTTTGACATCACACTAATTTTGACATGGATAAATATTTTACAAACACTAATGTTGTAATGTTGAATATTAAACAAATATTCAAACCTCAATATTTCCATCAACACTAATTTTGTACCTTTGACATCAATGACAAAATACTCAACAACATTTGCAATCTTAATAAGTGCTCAACACAATAGTTGTCTTTTTGAGCTTCACGACTATAAGGTAGGGCTTCACAATTGTATCTTCGTGCTTCATAATTGTAAATTTGGGCGTCCATAATTGTATTTTTGTGTTTGTGACTATAAATTAGGGATTTGCGTTAGTGTGTTTTTGTGGTTTCTAGGGCTTGTGAGCTTCATCTGCAAGTTTTGAGGGCTTGGGATCTCCTTAGTAGGGTTTTTGTGAGCTCATGTGTACGCACCAAAGGTCTGCAACAAACTTTCGAGGTTTTTGGTATTTTTGTCTTTTTTTAAGATGGACGTTTCTAGCACCCGAGTAGACCAAGGGAATTCTCTCTCTTCTTAGAGCTATGTCCTTTGAGCATATTGTTATTGGAACATGTCCACTATGATGTTATATATTTGGATCTTTTATATCCGGGGCTCAAGAGGGTCTTCATACCGGAAAGGGAGGATCTAAGAGGAGCAGGGGAAAATGGAGTGTCCCAAACAATGGTCGTATATGGTGGGTGCTCGGTCTATTTTTGATCTGCACGATATTGCATAGGGAAAAGGAGAAGCCAATCAAGAGATAAAGGCCCAACTGAGATAAAAAAAATTAAATTTCAGAGATGTAGTGAGAGGTGCCAACTTGTTTCTAACAACCATTTCTAGAGAGGGACTCTTTAGATGCCTAAGGTTGATCCTCGGAAGTTTGAGTCATGATGTATGGGGGTGGCAGATGGGTCTCTAGTTATTGAGCTTAGAATGGAGGATCTCCAGGATGACATTGATGTAATGGAAACACGAGGACTGATTTGCCGTTTGATGGGTTTTCATCCTTCTTTGATGGTGTTTAAGATTTTGTAATGTCCCCTTTTTGGGCATTACTAATATATCGATTCATCTCTTTCATTTGCATTATAACCCCTTGGCATGCCTAGCGCTACAAGTGGGAGTCTTATTTAGTCTTTAAATGTGCACATAGGTTAGTTACTCTTTATTATTTAATTAGAAAATAATAAAGTGCACATTAAGTGAGTCTTTTAATATTTTAATTAAGTTTTATTTGTTTTCCCTCCAAAAGGGAAAAGGTCAGCCATTTGAATGTTGCACCCCTTATGTTATAAAAGGAGGTTGCATGGCCATTTTTGGGCATGTTGATTTGATCATTTATGTCTCTCCATGCTTGGAGAAATGGGATGTATGCCCTAGCTCTCATTGTGCTCTCTCTCATTCGACTTGGAATTGAAGCAAATCTGATTTTGATAAGGATCCATTTGTGTGTGTGTTGCATCTAGTGTGTGGCGAATTGCTTGGAAAATAATTCCTTGCCCTAGCGAATTTATTTATGGTGCAAATCTGATTATTATTGCATGATTTGGAGCATATTTGTTGGTTTTTAGATCTGCTATGTTTTGCAATTAATTTCATAATTTTTGGAGATGATTTGATGCCCTAAATGTGTTGGGCGACCTACTTTTTAGGGAAAAATTAGGGTTTCGTGTCTGCTGTGTGAAAACTAATTTTGGAATATTATTCTTCATATTTTTGTGGCCCAAAATCCAAAGTTTGAAGGTTTTTGCTTGATTGGTTAAGCGGGAAATAATTTTAGAAGTTGCAGCAGTCTGGGGTTGGATTATTAATTGTTTGTGACACATTTTGATGCTTAAAAATTGTGGTTTCAGTTCAAATCTGTTCTTGGCATTTTTGTGCATCAAAACAAGCTTTTGGAGGGTGAAAACAGTTGAGGGAAGTGTTGGTTATTAATTTATTAATTTCTGCTAACCCTAGCGCCCAGATCTGGAAGTTTAGATGCTATTTTGAAGGGGTTTAAGTGCTCAAAAAAATATGATCTTTAGTTCATTGGAAAACTCTAAAATTCTAGTTTATTATGCACTTGGTTTCATGCAAAAATATGGAGTAGTGATTGAGTTATGAATTTTTGAAGTTTTCAGCTGTTGGCAATTGTTTCAAATTAATTCACTGTTGTAATAAAAATTAGAGTTGAGAAGAATAAAAATTTGATTGTCTCCACCAATCTAGCTCACCACCTTGACCACTTCCAACCCCATTTGTGTTGTAATTGGTTGACATTGAGTTATTTTAAGTTGATTCAAAAGGATCTAATCCTTTTTGGTTCGATTTGGGTTGAAGTTGTAATTTTCTATTTGTTCAATAAGGGGACATCACAGATTTGGGTGATGAAATGGAAGGTGAAAGTTGAGTTAATCGCTTGTATGTATCCCAATGGATATTTTTGCGATTTTTAGTAATAATGAAGATAGAGAATAAGTTTTTCAGGGGAACGTGGTTTTATGGTAGGGTAGGTCTTTTTATGAATCATTCGGCACACAAAATTTGTAATGTCCCCAAATGGACATATTTCAACCCTAAGTGGATTTGAGGCAAATCCCAATTGAAATTCGAGTAATGAAATTATGCCACAAACTTAATATTTTCCGAAAACCCGGTTTTTTGCCCTATTCTAGCGATTCAAAGAAATATAGCTTTTTCCACCTCAAAATACCTCCAAAAATTATGAAAATTTGTTTGCAAGTAGATAATGAATAATCAGAATAGGATCTTTAATCAGATTCAAAATATTATCAGATTCTAGGCCCATAATTCTAGAATTTATTAGGGTGAAAATCACAACAAAACTTGTAAATTTAATAACTTGCAAAATACTCCAAATTTTGGGGCAAATTATAGCTAAAATTGAAGCTTGAAAAATAAGCTTTCCAATGAACCCAAAATCAGAATTTTTCATTGGTGAGAAGACACCCAAAACAGTGTCGGAAATCTGGAAATGTGTAGATAAACCTTAACTATGAGTGAACAATGGAAATACAATTTCTCCCCACTTAGGAAAGCCCCAAAAGCACCTCAAAATTGATCAAACACTTAAGATTTGATCTCTCCATGAATTTAGCTTGAAATCGATCTTCAACAATTGCTGGAAAATAATAGAAAACACAACTAACTCCTGAAAATCCTCTCAACTAGAGGAAGGGTTTTCGTTTTTCTCTAGATCTCTTGGACGGTTTTCGTCCTCAAGAGTGAAGATGCAAGCAATAATGCTCAACATACACTTCATAAATTAGAAGATAAAACAAGTGATGTCTCTCCAAGCAAGTTCACTTGCTTAAATAGAAGAATAGGGCCCAAATGGCCACTCTCACATCCAATCAGAATTTTCCCCTCATTTAATATTTTCCCCACTTGCTTTTCTCCCCTAGGCAAGTCGCATTTTTGCCTTGAATAAATAACACTTGCTAATGCCTTTTTACCTTTTTTAATTAAGTTTATAATACTTTATTATAAGTGTTTTATAATACTTTTATTTCTGCACTTTATAATAAACTATCATGACTTAAGTTCCCCTTGTGCACATCCCTTAGCCGTCGGGAGGCAAAATGGGCAGGGTCTTTGACCGAGAAGGGGATATTACAATCCTCCCTTCCCAAAATCGCTTACCCTCAAGCAATTGCAACTCTTATACCCAAGTGCCATATGCAATAGATGAAACATGCTGTAGTGTTCCAACAATCTAGCTCTCGTACCTGTTAAATGAGAGAGCTCTTGCCAAAGTATGTAGCTCTCATAATGCCCACAATCATGAAATTGGAACAAAGGATCCACATGCTCCATATTACACTTTGTATTACCATACTTCTCATGAAGAAAGAAAATCTGAAATGATTTAATATGCAGCAATAAATTTGACACATGTTCATTCCTTTCATACCTTGGAGTACCATCAAGATCTTCATCATTCTTTGTCTTCAAAATAACTTGACTTCGCTGCACCAAATCCTTAGCATTCTTGTCCATAATAGGCTGAATACCATCATGATAGAACTGCTGTAATAACATAGTATGAAGATGATGCAATGAATCCTTGCTACTACTAACCTCCTTATAGAGAAGATCATCAAAATGTTTACCTTCAGCTGCTGATTTGGAAACCTTCAAAACAACACTACCACTCATGATTTCATACAGAAAACAAGAATCAACACCTTTCACAATTTCAAGCCCACCAATACTATGGCTTGGTAAATCCATCCCATATGACAATGACTCATTCTTTAGGACTGAAACATCTTTTCCACTTATGCATCCAACAATTAATGTTTGTTCCTCTTTGCCTTCCCTAATAATACAACATTTTACTCATTATAAGTCATACCTTTTTCTTTAGAAGATTCTTCTTCTTCACTGGCATGTGGTAATATTCTATGGGTTGATTTTCTTCCACTTTCTCGCATGGTACTTTTCTCCCGTTGATATTTAAAATTTTTTTCTAATTACTTTACTATCTTTGATGTCTCCAGATTTTACCCTGAAATCTGAGACTACCCCATGTTTAAATTTTTTGTTCTTTTAAAATAACGGGTCTTTTCGTGTTTTTATTGCCAGAAGATGTCTGTATTACGTTAAGATATTCCCAGTGAATCATATGAGCCAATTTCGATAAATACCAGATGTCGAAACTCATTTTATCCATCCGCCAAGTTTTATCTGTGGAAATTTTTATTTAATTATTTATTAAATAAATAATGCCCCGTTTGAAGTAAATTGTGCTCGGTTGAATCTGTTGAAGTTTTGCATGCCAGTATTCACACATCTCAATAGGGTTTTCACTAGGAATGAATTCAGAGTTTTGTCTGTGACTTCTGGCAACGTTTTTTGTTTTTATTTATTTCTTTTGCGTTTTTCTCCAGTTTTCCCGTGCCCTTTCTGTTTAATTTCCCGGGTCCGTTCTTTATCTAGTATAGTCTGTTTAATTATCTGGAACATCGGAGATCTTTTTACAAACATTTGCACTAGAAGGAATCAACCTTAGAAAGCAAACTTCTAACCAAAAAGATGAAGTCAAGCACAAAAAGCCTCTCCTAGGCAAGTCGCACTTTTTGGAATGAATGGGTTTAAGCTGCAATGGGAATATTGGTAGTGGCAAGCAGACGAGAATTTCTTACTTGTCTTGCAGGGTACTTTTTCCCATGAAGTCAAAGTCATTTAAGCTGCAATGAGAATATTAGTAGTGGCAGGTAGGCGGGAATTTCTTACCTGCCTTGCAGGGTACTTTTCCCATGAAGTCAAAGTCACTTAAGCTACAATGGGAATATTAGAGGTGACAGGCAGACGGGAATTTCTTACCTGCCTTGCAAGGTAAAAATTCCCATTATAAAATAAAGAAAAATCACTTAAAGCACCGATGGGAATTTTCTACCTGCCTAATAGGCTAACTTTTCCCACCAAAGAGGTTTATTCACCCATGCAAGTTGCACTTTATCAAATGAAGCTATTTTTAATGCAAGTCACACTTTTTGGGAGAGGTTTTAATTTGCCAGTGGGAATTTTGGTAGTGGCAAGTAGGCGGGAATTTATTATCTGTCTTGCAGGTAAAAATTCCCATTATGAAAGTCAAATAATTTAAGTGGAAGAGGGGATTTTTGGAGCTGCAGTGCAGGGTGGAAATTCCCATCAAGTTGACTTCTTATTTTTAGCAATTCCTCTTGCCAAAAAGTGCGACCCACCTTGGGTGAATAACAATGCATTTAATAATATTTATTAATGGTTTATTCACCCAATTTTGGCACCATAAATAGAAGGAAAGTCAATGCAAGTGGAAAAGCTAAGGAGAAGTCAAAGATGAATGCTAAAAGTAAATAAAATAAATTTATTTAAAAACAACCAGCAACATGCATAATTGGGCGCCCAATTTGGGTGAATAAACATGATTGTTTATTAATTAAATTGCCAGAAATAGGAAGGGCAATTATTAAAAATAGTATGTTGAGGATTATATAAGCATGGGCTGCCATAATAAAGAAGCAATTAATTCTTTTTGATGAGGATTGCAGCCCAGACAGGTTTTGGCGCCAAAAGGAGGATTTTGCATTAAAGTTTATTTTCCACTGCCGGGAAGCTTCCAGTTTTGGTGCCTAGGGTTGGAATAGCCTAATTTTGGTCATTTTGAGCATCTGCATGTTGGTATATGTGCCCGGGTGAATTAAATAATATTTTTGCTTGCTTTGCATGTAAGCAAAACCTCAAATTTTAGGGCAACAGGCTTTATATGCAAATTTTGGTGATAAAAATCAAGTATTCATGCCATGGATTTTATCTTAAATCGAATAAATTGAGGTATTCATCACAGGTGCTCAAATCAATGTCAGGTACATTGAATATATCTTCCAAATCAGAAGAAATTGTCAGATCTGCACAAATTGATCCAATTGCAAGGGATTCCAACATAATTAAAAGAAAAAGAGCTTAGACAAAGATTGTTCCAGCCATGTTGAAGCATGATGAAAGAGAAGGATTAGCAGAATCATGCATAGCTTCAGATTTGCTGAAGTCAATGATACAGACATAGGCCCTGAACCTATCACCGATTTAATTGACAGATCCAGATCTCATAATTGCAAAGGCTTAGGAAAAAATCATCCTCTTGTTTCTAACGCAGCCCGTGTAGAAGTCAGTGCATGGAAAATTCCTTCTAGGATCTTGTGCATGTGCTCCCAATCTTCCAGTTGAAGCCTTCATTGAATTTACTTGTATTTGCATTCACCCAGAGGGCTTTCTAGAATTTTTAATTGCTCATATGCAATTAAAAATAAAAATGATGAGTTTTGTCTGAATTATTTACGGCAAATATTACACTTTGGTGCATGTCTTGGAGAAAACTGCAAAAAGCTATAAGGATAAGAGGGAAGACAAATCAAAGGCAATACCCATGCAAACAAATCATAATCACCGCTTCCAGATCCAGTTTGGTGAGAATCAAAGGAAAAGAGTCAACCGCATGCGAGAATATGGAAAAAGAACAAGACTCGAAATATTGTAGCTTTCTTCTAATTTCTTTTCCTCTTTCTTCTTTTTTCTCGATTACAAGTAATTGAGCAATCAATTAAACTATAAAACTTAAGTGATTGGTTTAAAAGCCGTTACTTGAAGTCAATTACTTGGAAATATGTGGCGTACATGCAAAATAGAAGGTTCTATTTTCAGGTTATAAATCATGCATGTTATGCAAAGAGGAATTCCAGGAGGAAGATCGTCAGCTGCTTCCCTTTTCATAGCTTCTGCATGCGGGAATTCATTTAAAACTTTATATTTGTAATTGCCCTCGATATACTATAAATAGAGGAAGAACCTACGGGTTAAAGCATTAGAATTTGTAATCAACATTCTTGTGTTCCAGACTTTGAGTTGAAACCCTTGATAGCTTTTTGAAAGCGAAGGAATAGAGAAGAGGCAGATTTCCGGAGAACTTTGTGTCAACGGTGCATTTGTTTCTTATTTCTTTTTAGATCTCTGCATAAACTTTGTGTTGTCTTAGATCTAGATCTGAAACTTTCCTTTGCTTCAAATTCTACATTTCAAGATCTATTTGTTTCGTCTATGTGCATGTGATCAACTTTGTCAACTATTGGTTAGGTTGCACATCTCCTTTCCTTTCTTCTTGTATTTAATTATTTCTCCTTTCCTACACATATTGCTTACAACTGCTTACTTGTTGCAAAATTGCCTAGTTATGGTTCATGAGCTACGCAATTAAAGTAACACCAACAAATAGATACTATGAAATATAATTGACAAAATCTTACACGGGAGCCTCGCGGAAAATGAGGGAGATTTATCTCATCATCTGCATAGGTTTTGTTGTGCAGTAAAATCTAGCCAACAATTTTTCAGCTCACAAAATTCTTCAAAGGCCAACATAGCTCTTACCTTGGAATTGAGTGTTGCATACTCTTTACTCCATGTCTCCATGTCATCATCCTCCACTAGTTGTTCATCCTTGGTTCTGAAAATCTAATGTGGAGGCTTGGTAGATGTTCAATGGTCAATTAGAGCTTTCTTCACCATTGTTGCCTTGATTTCCTTGAGAGTTTGGTCTGAAAGTATTCATCCCTTGTAAAGATCTGCTCAAATCAGCAATTGCTCCTACAACGGATTCTCTTGGATCTCTCTGAGAATCCAACTAACAAGTTTGCAATTCTCCATGGCCTCTAGTGATTGCTTCATTCAGATAACTTATCTTATCTGTAGGAGGAACTCTTCGATCATGCCCTTCTATGGTCACCTTCTCAAATTTCAGATCTGATTTTCTCTTTCACAGGTTGGGAGAATCATCGCTCTGATACCACTGTAATGTCCCGAAATGGACAGATTTCAACCCCAAGTTGATTTGAGGCAAATCCCAACTAAAATTCGGAATGAAGTTAGGCCACAAATCGAATATTTTCCAGAAACCATAGTTTTCGCCTTCTAGGCTAGTGATTTAGCAAATATAGCTTTTTCCACCTTAAAATACCTCCAAAAATTATGAAAATTTGTTTCAAGTAGATAATGAATAATTAGAATAGGATCTTCAATCAAATTCAAAAATATTTATTACGAATTTATCAGGCAAAAACGCAACAGAACTTGTAAATTCATTAACTTCAGATATACTCCAAATTTTGGGGCAAGTCATAGCTCAAACTCGATGCTTGAAAAATAAGCTTTCCAATGAACCCAAAATTAGAATTTTTCAATGGCGGGAAGACACCCAAAATAGGCTCGAAAATCTGGAAATGTGTAGATAAACCCTAGTTGTAAGTGAAAGATGGAAATACAATTTCTCCCCACTTAGGAAAGGCCCAAAAACAACTCAAAATTGATCAAACACTTCAGATCTGATCTTTCCTTGAATTTAGCTTGAAATCGGTATTCAATAACTGCTGGAAAATAATAGAAAATACAACTAACTCCTTAATGCCCAATGGAAACCCGAAGGTGGAGAATCCTCTCAACTAGAGGAAGAGTTTTCGCCTTTCTCTAGAACTCCTGGAGGGTTTTTGTCCTCAAGAGTGAAGATGAAAGCAAAAATGTTCAACATACAATTAAGAAATTAGAAGATAAAACAAGTCATGTCTCTCTAAGCAAGTTCACTCGCTTAAATAGAAGAATAGGTCCCAAATGGCCACTCTCACATCCAATCAGAAATTTTCCCTCATTTAATATTTTCCCCAACTTGCTTTTCTCCCCTAGGAAGTCACATTTTCCCTTGAATAAATAAGTCTTGCTAATGTCGTTTTGCCTTTTTTATTATTAAGTTTATAATACTTTATTATAAGTGATTTATAATATTTTCTTTTATTTTTTTGCACTTTATAATAAACTATCATAACTTAAGTTCCCCATTGTGCACATCCCTTAGCCGTTAGGGAGACAAAATGGGCTAAGGGTCTTCGATCGAGGAGGGATATTACAAAATTGAAATCAAGAAGACCTTCCTTCTAAAGGGCCGATTTGGGTTAGGTTATTTGGTTTACTCTTTGAGTTTTGAAATCCATTAGGAACTCTTTAAGAACCTATATGGTGACAATTGATGGTACATCTAGATTTGAACATATTATCTATATGCTAGACTATATGGTGACAATTCTTGCTATGCGTTGCGAGTAAAGAAAGAGGTGATGAAGAAGGGTTTCATGTGGAACTCTTCAAGTATGGTCGATGGCGTTCCTCGTTATCTTGATGACCCCTTCAATCAGGTGGTTTGTACAAGTTTCCCAGTTTCTTGGTCCCACCACATCATCCACCCCATACACAAGTCGGGGCCCACTTCCGACCCCGACAACTACAAGACTATCATGGAGGGTCACACATTCTCCAAGCTTTATGCTACAGTTCTTCATTTGCAGCTTTCGAGTTCCTCGATCAGTACCATTGCAGAGCTAGGGGGAAGCGCAGGCTTCCGACCGACTTACCAGACTATCGACCACATCCTCACTCTTCAGGCTATCATCGAAGAGGCTTGCCACCGCTCTTCCAGAGTTTTCTGCTGTTTCGTGGATTTTCGGAAAGCTTTTGATTCTGTTCCATGGGAAGCCCTTTTCGCAGGCTCAGAGATATAGGCATTTCTGAGACTCTTCTTACAACCATCATGCGCCTTTATGAGGAGGTCCTTGGCCGCCTTCACACCTCTGTTGGCTTGTCCGACTTCATCAGGAGTACCATTGGTGTCAAACAGGGTTGCCCCCTCTCTCCTACCTTATTTGGGATCTACATCGATGAGCTTGAGGACTTTCTCAGGGATCACATACAGGAAGGTGATGGGTGCCTCCTTCACCAGGTTCTGATTTACATCCTCTTTGCAGATGACGTAATTCTCCTTGCTTCTTCTGCAGAGGGTCTCCAGAGGCAGCTGGATGCCTTAGCTCTTTTTTGTGATCATAGACAATGACTGTTAATCTTGGGAAAACCAAAGTTATGGTTTTCAATTGTTTGAAGACTTCAGACCTCCACTTCTTCTTTAAGGGTGTGGAGATTGAGATCACTTGCTCTTATACCTACCTGGGGATTCTTTTCTCTGGACCTCGTTTTAGCCTTCGTCCTGCTCTCCAACCCCGGGTTAATAAGGGGTATGGTTCTTTGGCGATTCTTGAGAGACAGTGTTTCGCCACCACTTTCAGGACATTCCTTCCAAGATGTCCCTCTCCGATTCCCTGGTTAGGCCCACGGTTCTGTATGGTTCGGAAGTTTGGGGTCCCTCTCTTTTGGACTCAGATTGGGCCACTATTGAGTGTGTTCAGATCCTCATGCTCAGACGTATTATTAAGTGCAAAGAATCTATTCGTCACAACATTATTCTTGCTGAGTTTGGGGCTTGCCCTTTTCATTTAGAGACCATCTTCAGCCTTGTGTTGTTGCATCGTATTCGGGGGTATTCTAGTTCTTCTATTGATAGGGATAGGTACACTTATCTTGCCTACTGCTCCTTTGAAGCTATTGCATCCTCAGATCACAATAGACGATCTCAATGTTGGTATGCCTGCGTTTCACGCCTTGTCGAGTCTATTGGCATCCAGTTGGACCGTCTCCCTCCCTTCAGATATTCTCTGGATGCCCCTGCCCATCTCCTACCCAACCAACAGGACCTTCATAGGATTATCAAAGATGATATCTACAGACAGTTCATCCAGCACACCTGGACCAATCCCCGGGGGGGTTGCGTCCGAAGATGTCTCTCTATGTGGCACACTTTCTTGAGATCCGTGATGGGGTCATTTTCCGTCCCATGTACATTTCTCGGCATTGGTTACAGGCCCTTCGTATCTCCCTGGGTCAGTTTAGAGTGGGCTCACATTGACTTCGTGTTGAGACTGATCATCACTTAGACCGCTTGGAGCGGACTTGCCTGCTTTGCTCTCTCCAGGAGGTTGAAACCGAAGAACACTTCATTTTCAGGTGTCCTGTTTACTATGAGATTCGTGGGCGATTCCATTTCCTGTTTCGTGAGCTTCCTTCCTTCACAACTTTCTTCAGATACTATGATCAGAGATGTCTTGCTCTCTACCTTTAGGAGGCCCTCAGGCTTCGGGATAGGCTCCTCCATCCTCCCCCAGACAGATGGCTACTAGACTAATCACTTCTTTCTTCCCAGTGCTCTCCCGGTGAGGGGGGCCAAACAACACTTGGTCACGTGTCTGGACCCCCAGTCCAGATCCGTCAGTCTCGAGACTCCGTTTCTTCTACCCGAGGCTCCCTATCTGAGACTTGTCCCAGGCCCTCTCTACATAGACAATGACCCACCAGGCTTACTAAGAGGCATTGCCTTCTATCGGACACCGGTTCCCTAGGCATTCTATTGGCTTCGGGCCTTCTCGGTCATCGACGCACTGCGAGTTTATTGCCGTCCGGTCTTGAATGTTAGGTGATGGCGTCAGGGGTGTTGCTTCCTCTTCCGCTCCCCCTCACTGTCATCTCTATCTCTTTTCATCTCTGTTTTCTTGGCCTCTGTTGTTTCCTTTTCTTCCTCTCCTTCTCTCATTGTATTTCAGGCGACCCGTTTGGGTTCTCTTGATGGGTTTGTTTGCTTTGTACTCTGTAGTCCCATTGACCTACTTTTGTGGTCATTTGTTGGACATTAATAATATTATCTTATCTTATCTTATCTATATGTCCTTATAAATTTTGATAAGCCACTTCCAAAAAAGGTCACTTCAACATTTGGGAAGAATAAATGAGAGCAAGTGGTGGATTTTGAGAACATTCCTTTTTGTTGCAGATTTTGTCATGAATATGGGCATCTTATTCGGGATTGCAAACATATCATTCCAAAACCTTCCTTGGATGAGAAGTTGCCTAGGAAGGTTTTCAATTGCCTAAGAAAAATTCTATTAAAAAACCTTTGGTTTGAGACCAAAATGTTATGTCTCGAGAATAGATTTACCACCTTACAAGTAGATGTCCCTTGACATGATATAGAAAATTGTATGGTATCAGTGGTCCCTACAACTCAAGATGATCATAACAGGAAAGTGGTGGAAGCCAAAAATATGGATACTATTATGGATCAATGGACACTTCTCAGAAATCCAAAGCGAGAGGTTATCAACATGGAAGAACAAGCAGATTTTTAAGGAGAAATCACCCCCTATGGTTCATAGACAAGGAGAATCCTCAGATAAGACATTAACAATTTATTCTAGACCTCTAGATCTCGAGGGTGCTACAAAACTTGTTGGAATTGATCAGCCCTCTCTTAAGAAAATACAACTTGATACAAATAAGAAACCAGGTAGACGTTCAAATCAATGTTAGATGGGACAAGATGGTAAAAAGTTGTTGGAGTTGGGTAAGGTAAGGGATCTTGCCCAGTTTTTCGACATAGTAACTCATGAAGTGCATTACTTGGAATGTCAGAGGGCTGAAAGGTTTCCCCTCTAAGCATGATGACATTAAAAGGTTAATTCAGATCATTTAGGCTCATGTGATTTTTCTTCAAGAAACAAAGGTTTCAATGGAGGAAATGGATGCTATTAGTAAAAAGATTTGGCTACGGTGAAGGGTGTAATGTCCCCTTTTTCAAACTAGCACCAATTGAAGACTTCTTGCCATTTCTCTTCCCGTGGCCAAGAAGGAATTGCACAAGAGAAGTCCTTGGGTTTCATTTTTATTTTCTTTTATTGTTATTAATGTTTTTCTTTGGTGTTTTGCTCCCTAAGGCATGTCGGTTCGGTATTAATGCTCCCAACATGAAATTAAAAGATAAAGGAAGCTCCTTAAGAGGTCGGTCTACACCTTATGAATCTTGGTGCCAACCAAAGGATATAAGAGGAGTCTTAGGGGCTCATTTGCACATCAATTTTGGCATATACACTTTATACTTGGTTCTAGGGCTGATTGCTCTAATTCCATTCCACTAAAGGGCGACAATCCATTAGTGTGGCATCCAAGGAGGACAAAACCCTTCCTTGTGGGAGATTGGAGGACAAAAACCCTCCAATTTGGTGGTGTTGAAGACTTTCATTGAAGACCATCTTGTTGGTTTGCATCTAGGGCATCAAGGAGGAGTCATACAAGAGCTTTTGGCATTGTTTGGAGCCCCTCTCCTAGGGAGCGACTAGGGTAGAAGATCAATTGGGTGCCTTCTAGGGCACAAAACTTCATTATTCTTTGATATTCAGATTTATCATAATTTATAAGGAGGGCATTTACCATATTTGGTAACTATTGGGGTTTGAAGTCATTTTTGCTATTTTGTGGACTGCACTTTTGCTGTCCTAAAATAAATTGCAGCTGGGTAATATTTCAGATTTGGCACATGTTTTGGCTTGGTAATGGTTCCATTAATTATATATAAATTGGAGAAGCATTTATATATTTAATTTCAGCTTGTTTGATGCCCTAACATGCAAATTTCAGTTCGCTGCTAGGGTTTCAAGGAATATTGGATCTGCTGTTATATAAATCAGATTGCATTCAGTTTGGGGTTTGTGTGATTTCCTTGTTTGTGTGTTTCAGCCCTAGAAAGGGACATTACAAAAAGACTTCTCTGTGATCTTCTTGAGCTTTAGGGTGAATAATTGCTCTATGGAATCTGAAGGAAATGGCTTTCTTGGATATTGTGGCTAGTTGGGTAGTGTTAGGGCTTTTGGCTTTTGGTTCAGACCAGGGATTATTCTCAGCAATTTTTTTGCTTGAATATTTACTCTCCCATTCCCTTAGAGGATAAAAGGCAGTTGTGGAAGAATATTTCTTTTATCATCCATTCCTTTCTAGATGCTTGGCCCTTCTTGGAGGGGGACTTCAATACCATTTTATCTTTGGATGAGAAACTGGGAGGTATTAGAAGTTTAGATGGAAGTGTGGCTCTTATGTTAGAACACATTAGGCTCTTGAATCTGGTTGATATGAAACCCTCTAATGGGGTGTGGACTTGGACGAACAAGAGACAAGGTCATGATTGTATTATGGAAAGGCTAGATAGATTTCTAGTTTTTGATGCTTTCTTCACTTCTGGTTTATTCCTAAATCTTCTATTCTAATTAACACAACTTTTGATCATTGGCCAATTAACTTGGAAGTTTGGAACTCCCACCCGCCCACCTCTCCTTTCAGATTTCAGCTTATGTGGCTTCAGGATGACACTTTTAGAGATAAAATTATTCAGTGGTGGCATGAAGGAAAACCAATATATGGTAGAAAAATGTTTAGCTTCGTCAAATGGATTTAGTTTATCAAAACTCAAGCAAAACATTGGAAGAGGGAAGAGTTCGTTAACGTTATTGAGAAAAAGAAAGAATTCTCTACAGATTGGCGCAATTGAATGAGGTCATCTGGCACCAAGGCAGGTCAAAACTATTTGCCAAGGAGGAAATCTATTTAATCACCCAAAAAGAGGAATGGGAGAAATGTGAAGAGATTCTGGTCAGATAAAAGTCTTGTATTTAATGACTTCAAGAGGGGGATCGTAATACCAAGTTCTTCCATAAATCTCTCTAACTTAAAAGATCACATTACTACATTTCTTTTCTAAAGAATAAGGAAGGTCTTTCGGACTACACTTGGGCAGGTATGAAAGATATAGCTCGAGCTTATCATGAAAATATTTTTAAAGCTACAGCCTTAAACATAGCATCAACTTGTCGCAGGCATTACTACTCTCATTTTGGAGGAAGATAACAGGAATTTGTATGCCAAAGTTCAAATATCCGAACTTAAACGAATTGTATTTCAAATGCAAAAATGGTAGACTCCTGATATAGATGGTTTTCCTATTAAATGCTATCAAGAATTTTGGTATACCGTTAAGGAGGAGCTTTTAGAGGCAGTGGAAGAGAATTGTGCAGCCAATTTCATTCTTAAAGAAATCAATAAGAATTTCATTGCACTAGTTCCCAAATCCCAAGAAGCTGATGATATTTATGGCTTCGACCCATAGCGCTTTGCAATGTTTTGTATAAAATAATTACTAAGCTTATGGCTGAAAGGCTCAAACCTTTGTTGCATAAAATTATTTCACCAGAACAAGGGGGCTTTGTGGAAGGCAGACAAATCCTGGATGAAATAGTGTTGGCTCAAGAAGCTCTTCATTTGATGCAGGCTCAAAAGATTCCCTCTATGTTTATCAGGTTGGATTTATCCAAAGCCTATGACAGGGTGGATTGGCATTTCCTCTTCAAGGTCTTGAATAAGTTTGGATTTGTAGTAGATTGGGTGGATTGGGTTAAGGAATGCATGTCTTCAGTTTCCTTTTCAATCCTTATTAATGGCTCTCCTATTCATCTGTTTAAAGCCTTTCGTGGGATAAGACAAGGTGATCCCCTCTCCCCTTATCTCTTCATCATTTTGGCTGAAAGTCTTAGGCGGAAACTTTCTATGGACAAAGATGCTCGAATTTTAGAGGTTATTACCATTGTGTGTGGGGCTTAAACAATTACTCATTTGTAATTTGTTGATGATTCTACTTTAATGGGGCAAGCTAAGGTTATAGAGGCTAGTAGATTTCAATAAATCCTCAACACTTACTGAAGCTACAGGTGAACTTGTGATTGAGAATAAATCTAGAATTTTTTTCTTTCATTGCTCTCAAAGATGGGAGAATTTAATCACGACGAAGTCCAATTTTGTTAAAGGTTTCCTCTTGGGTACTCTTCTTGATATCTCCCTGCAAGATAAGCGTCCTAAGGATTGGTCTTGGTTGATTCAGTGAGTTTGAGATAAACTTTCTAAATGCACTATTAGGTGGTTATCATTTGGAGTTAGAATTACTTTTGTTAAATATGTTTTACAAGTTCTCCCTATTTATCTCTCTTCAGTATTAAAATTCCTGCTGTAGTTTTGAAGGTTCCTGATCAATTTAGTTACTGATTCCTATGAATTGGCTTTTAGCAGAAACAAAAATGGGCTGTGGTGAAATGCTATACTTTATGCCATCCTAAAGCAAAAGTACGTCTCGGGTTCAAATTTGCAGCTAAGAATGCGAAGGCTCTTTAGGTCAAATTCTATTGGCAACTTCTACATTGGTCGAATGAGTTATGGGCTTATAACCTTCAAAGCCAAATACGCGGAATGCAAGTCCTCGAGAGGAGATTATCTTTCTTCATCTTCCGAGTTGTGGTTCTCTTATCCTTCCTCTTGTAAAGTTTGATGAGGAGATACTCAAGAATCATCGCCACTCTTTGGATTATTAAGAATAGATAGAGAGCTAACTTTTGATAGATTCTTGGGATGGTCATGTTGCACTCGTCGAGCAGTTTCCTCTTTGTAGACTTAATATGGAGTGTCTCCATTCCAAGGACTATATTAAAGTGGCTCATTATTGTAGACCATTGAATAATATAGCAAAAGTAGGTAGAAGTTGGATTCCTCTTGATCAAAAGTAGGACAACTTTTCTTTAATCCAAAGGAGGTCTCTCTCTTGTTGGCAAGTTGACAATAGTAGTGGTTGAGGTATTCGGGGAATTTACACTGTTGCTAGAGATTATGATGCTCTTTATAGGACCATTCCCCATCACTTAAAAGGTATTTTTAAACCTCGCTGGTCTCAAAATATTTGGCCCAAAGTCCGCTTCTTCATATAGCTTTTGTCACATCGCAAAATCATTATGGGTGAGCAATAGTTGAAGTTAGGGTTTCGTGGTCCTGTTAGATGTGAAATGTGTCGAGGAAGTGAGGAATCTATTGATCATCTCTTTAAAGACTGTCCAATGACAATCAAACTTTAGCAAAATCAGCGCAAACTTGTTGGATATTTGTTGGAAGGGGTTGAAAATATGGACCGTATCTAGTCTATTGGTAGAATAAGGGCTACAATAGATAATAATGGCCTATGGTCTCATCCTCCTATTGGTATACGTAAAATTAATACGGATGGGGCCTCAGAGGAAATCCGACAAAGCAAGCATGGGAGGAGTAGGAGGTCACATGATGATGTTCCAACTTTCTGTTTGTCAAAAATTTGGGGTTTTTCTTCAATAATATGGCGGACGGATATGCTATTTTGAGAGGACTTCGGAAGGGTCTAAATGTAGGTGGCAAAGTATATCATAATGGAGTCAGTTTCTCAAATTTGGATTAAGCATCTATGTGTTACCCCTTGTAGTTAGGTGGATTGTAGATTGGGAAGAGTATTGGATATAATTGAAAATATTCAACTAAACTTTTAGAAAATAGACTTTCGATATGTCCCAAGGAATCAAAATAGGGTGGCTAATGCTTTGGCAAATTGGGTGTTGGACAAATCCGATATAGTTTGTTATGGTCTCCCCTGTGTGTTGGTGGTCATCACAGACTAGGGATGCTATCTACTCTCTTCTTTCTTTAGATGATACCAAGATTTGGAATCTATAATTGCTTGATGAATGTGTATATGTGGATAGTGATGTATTTCTTGCTTAGTTGTATTTGGAATGCTAGAGTTTTGCACTACACCTCTCAGGCTAAGTATTGGGTCTGTAGTGTGTATGTTTGGAAATCAGACGATGTAACTTTGTCATCTACTCTTGAATAAAATATCTTATTTCTAAAAAAGTTCTCAACACAAAGACCTAGGTTAGTGCTGAGTGAGTGGACATGAGAAGTCTAATTGATGTAAAGGTGTTGTCGGTATATATTCTTTCTAATAGTCATGTTGATGTTCTTGAAGGAAGAAGACAAGGATGCTCATTGCGGGGAGTATGTAAATGAAAGTCGAGGATGCAATTTACATGCCAATTTATAAAGTGCCTCTTCAAACACACCTTTGTAATGTCCCTTTCTAGGGCTAAAACTGAAAATAAGGGTCTGACCACAACCCCAAATGAATCAAATATGAAAATACACCATCAACCTACACGTATCAATCTGAAGATGACTGGAAACACACTTTAACCCTATTTGAGCAATCAATAATCAATCCTTAGCAATCAATAATCAGTCCTTTAGGGCAGTGAATTGTATAGGCACTTCAAATCATCATACAACCATGCAATAACAATTGAAAAATGTTTCTAAATAATTATTTCAAGCACGACAACATTTATCCATCCAAATTACATCAAAATAATAGAGAAAATAAGAGATTACACCCAACTGCAATTAATTTTATGACAGCAGCAGGGCAGCCACAAACAAGGGCTAAAAATAGCTCATAAACCTCTCCAAAAATCACCAAATTGTAGATTCCAGCCTTATAAAATATGAAGAACAATAATATCAACTCAAATTGTCCAAAAGTGCCCTAGATGATATCAAACCCTTCACCCAAGCAAGTCGCCTAGGGTTAGAAGGGAAGAAATAAATATGAAATCCTCCTTAAAGCTCACTTGTGACCTTTGTATGAAGCCACCAATGCACAAATGAGGGTTTCCATCCCCAAGTGTGATCCTATTGAAGGGTTTCATTCTCAATAGGTGACCAAGGAAGGGTTTCCGTCCTTCAATGACAAGAATAGTAGCTACACTATTCCCAACTCCAAGTAAATGTCAAAATAGATGAAAGATGATGCTCCTCTCCATTTGAACTTCCTTAAGTACCCCTCCTTTGGCACCAATGATGAATTAGAAGCCCCAACTTCATGGCCGACCTCGTAATGCACTTTTAAAACTTCACTTAAGAAGACTGACCACATAATGAAGAAATAAAAAATCTCCTTGCTAAGTCTTCTTTCCTCTAGTCGAGCCATTCCGATACCATGATTAGTAAATAAAATAATCAATCATGAAGGTACATCACTTACAACCATGGCGAGTTCCCCTCCTTTGCTCCTTCCTTGATACCCACAGGAGGAGGAACATGCATAAGGTCTTCGTAGTGACTAGCTCGTAAAGGGGACATTACACAAACCGTCCTTGTACTCCAGCTAATGGTGAGAAGATACAACAAGGACAATTTGGGTGGTTTTTCGAACTTCCAATATTAATCGGCAACACCTGACATAAGTTTGTAATATTTGTGGGAAACTTGATATATTTATCTGTCTCGTTCATATTCAAGTGACATCTGAAAAGAATCCAATATTCTCTTAGGAGAAGCCCTAGGTTGCTTGTCAAGGCTATAAAAAGGATTAAAAAATTTTGTAATTGCAAAGTTGAGAAGAGGTTTGAAAATAGGGAAAGTATTTAAGTTGAAAATCAAATTCAAGGGGATAATTTGGGCAAGACTCCTAGGGCTTATCAGCGAAGTAGGAAACTAAGTGTTACAAACTGTAATTAGCTCGATGGGACAATAATGCTTATGTGAAGATCTTGATGGATTCTCAACCCGTCGAAAGTGATGATAGTGACGGGCCTTTGGTGGTGCATTGATGATCATCTGCTCTTCCTAGCGATAATCTAGGTATTGGGGTTGTGCAGGTATGTATTGGTGCTCCCCCTTTTCCATTCTTTAATTCTTTCTCTCATTTCTTAGGAAATAACATGTGTAGTCTTCCTTGTGTCTCCTTAGACTCATAAATGGTTTCACACATTGGTTGAGTTCAGCCATGGCCTTTTGCACATGTGCAACTCCTCACCATCCCCTCACCATCTACTCTCAACTGCACTAGCATGCTGAATTCTTCCTTTCATCTGTCGAGCAGCTCCTTGGCACCTCAGTTCCCTAATGTGAGCAAAACTTTGGCCCCTCCGAAGCCAATACTGCTCACTAGGTATTGGGGTTCGTGTTAATCATTCCAATGTGGGTAATAGCTCATCCTCTCAAAGTGGTAGTTTGCACACACATTCTCAGTTTGATGCTACCCTTAGGCACTCAATGTTAATAAACTCCAATCAAGCCAATGAACATGGTATTCTAGGGCCTCACCAACCAGATTGCTGACAAATGTTTCACCAACCCTGTTTAAGAAAGTGTCATCCGATGATTATGGAATTCCAAAATGAAAAACTAGGCACATAGACATGTAGGAGTAGTATATGCATGTGATCATAGAGCTTTTCCTTTGCAAAGAAGCTTGCATGCATTTGGATGAGAAAATACAAGGCCATGGCCTTGGATTCTAGGCGTTCTAGTGTAAGCATGCTCAACCAACCAACTTGGTTATAGGATCCATAATGAGAGTGGAGTGTAATCCTTCAATTATATGTTCCCATATTCATGATCCTAGCCCAAGTTATGCAAGTGAAACTATGGAAGGGGCTTCTATCAAGTCTGGTCCTTTGGAGAGCCTCCTCCTAACTGTAATTGATGACTGGGGTGTTTTCTTTTGTTAGGTTTTTATACATGAAAGTTTAGTAGACAAAAATCCCCAGTGACTTGGAGGTCTTCAAACTTAATTATTTTGATAAGTTTTAATTATTACTTTAGTTCTCTTCTAGTTAAGTTTAATCATGCGTTGAAAGCGAAGGAGACTGTGTTTTGAATAGTCTCATGATGAAGTAATGCCCGGGTTTCCCATCGAATATGCATTGTCCTTGTGTTATGTAGTAGTTGAAGTTTGTTGTAATGATGCAACGGATTGTAGTATCTATCTCGTATGTTGCTCCTTTCAGAAGCTAGCATTGTTTGGTTGCTAGCCTCCAGTGATAGGTAATATATCCCTCGATTATGTTTCTCAAATGTAACTTGGTTTTCAAAAAAATAATGAACATTGATCAATAGAGATGTTGATACATTGAAGGAGCAAATTGGTTTGAGAGTATTGACAACGTTGTCACACAATGGGGCCCAATGTGGCAATCCTCTATGAAGAAGTGTGAAATATACGTGCTTGGCATGACTTGAGACAAAATCATTGATGGTCCAAGTCTCTGGATATAGGAAGTAAGCTTAAAGATACTCTTAAGGAGAAGGGACTACAACTCATCTCAGATGATGTGCTAGAGAATTGTTTGTTTCCAATGAATCAGATTTAATCTCCTTGATTTATCAAAAGCTTTAAAGCGAATTTGGGATGAGCCGAACAAATTTTTGGTTTGTAATCACAAAACACAAATTTTGTTAAAGACACGAATCATTAAATTTAAAATTATCCAATGATATGAGAATTTGAAATCATATAAATGGATTGAGGTCTCTATAAATTTGTTGTTCAATGTGTTGAATTCAACAAATAAAGTTTTAATGTCTTTGGATATAGGGAGTGAACCTGAAAATACTCTTGAGAGGGGATTAGGTGTAAAAATCAGCATGGACAATGTCCTAGGGACCGTTCATTTGCAATAAACCATAACTATATCTTCTTGATTTATCAAAAGGTCTGTATTTTTGGGGGCGACTTGAACAAATGTTTGGGTCACAAGTACAAAACACATTTTCTGTCAAAGTAATAAATAAAGTTAAATGACCAATTTTACGAAAAATGCCAAATCATATTAAAAGTTGTTGGAAATGCAAGGCAGTACTGTTATGTGCAATACTCAGGAAGTAAGGTTATGCTGTCTATGGATATAAGAAGAAAGCTTGAAGGTACTCTCGAGGAGAAAGGATTAGGCATAAAAATCAGCACAAAAATGTGCTAGGAACCATCCATTTGCAATTAATCAGAATTACAACCACTTGATTTATGGAGAAGTTTGAAATAAATTTGTGATGAGCTGGTCAAATGTTTGGGTTGCAAGCACATCCTTGTGGTTCAAACTTATGTCCCACTCCCTTCCACAAAAATGCAGTAGTTTAATGAATCACTAGAGGAATATTAGAATATGTTCCAATCATCCAATGGAGTGCGAAAGTGAAATATCCCTTTTGGGATATCACTTGAAATTCACAAAATATATAAAAATAACAGCGAACTGAAATTCTGATTTTTAGGACAGCAATATGCAGAAACAAAGAAAAATTTGTATTTTCTAGAATAATAATTTCTAACACTACCTAGAAGCTTCAAATAACTTAGAAAAATATGTAGAACAAGTAAACAAGAGAGAAATAATTTTTATCTCTCAGATCTGATTTTATTTATTTATTTTAACTGTTGAAATTGCCTAAAAATTCCAAAAATTCACAAGGAGCTGAAATGATCTTTATAAATTCTGAAATTCGGACAACAATATATTTAAATTATAACGAATCAGATCCAACCTGGAAAACTAAAAAAATCCAACCAAAAACCCTAGAAAACATTGCTGCAAAACCCTACGTAAGTAGATCGAAAATAAATAAAGCCCAAACTGAATGAAACTCCTCTTGGGAATTCGCCAAGCTTGCCTCAAATGTTGGAAATAATCTGATCTGTAGATGGTTGAAGTATGGACCAAATAATCTCTCGGCCGAGCAAACCTATGAAATTATATCGATAACTCTTATTTGAATGAAGCTCCAAATTAGCAAACTCAAGAGGATCTCTCACCACCGAAGAGTGCTCTGCTAGCTAGGAAATGATCTCTCACCACTTGAAGCTAGGGTTCTGTTGGATCTTACTCCACAAGCAAAAAACATGCAACCAACAATGGCTTCGATATCATAAAAGAGTCGAGTGTATGAATGAATACCCCTTTTCTCTCCCAAGCGCTTCCTTTTATAACTTTTCATTGCAACAAAGGCCCAAAGGAATCGTACTTTACCTCCTTGGGGAAAAATACAAAATAATAAAATAACATAAGTTACTTTATTAACACTATGCCCAAAAGTACACTTAAGTTATCCCCAATGAAGAAATAGACAATAAAGTACCATAGGAGAGCATCACACAACCTTATTTCACTTAAGTCACCTCAAAATACGTGTCCAATGTTGAAACATAACCTATAAGTGAAATGAAGGTGCAAACCATACCCAATAACCATCAACGTCACTAGCCCCTTGGGCATGACCAAGGCTAAGACGGATGAAAAGCCTCCTAGGCCATCTGCTTGGAATTGGGGACATTACAGTCCTCCCCTCCCGAGAAATGCTTGACCCCAAGCATTATCTGTCATGCTGCAGAAGCTGAATACCACAAAGTTTCTCCACCTCACCTTGTAGTCAACCAAAGATCGGTGTGATCCGAAGTAACCAAGACACCTCATGTAGTCATCATGCTCTCCATGTCGTGTAGAGAACAATGTTGCCCTTGAAGTAGTATGATGCCCACACCAACTCTCCACTGGTACCCACATTGAAACTACCAATCTGTCCAGTCCCTGCCAATGTGAAGTTGTCATCATGTGATCACTCACTGCCTCTCCAGTCAACCCATGGGTATGAAAGTCCCCTCGAACCCTATGGCATCCTCTGGATCAACCTGTGAAACAACTTGTATAAGCACAAAGCATGCCAACTCTCCCACATGACCCACACTCGTGTGAGAGCAAGGCTCCTCATAATGTGTCTCAATGTGTCCCGTGGGGAAAAATCCCAAGACTCTAGTAAACGGTCAACCGACAATATCAACTCTACATAGTTCACCTCCTGTGATGAATGTGAACCTATTGAATAACCAGGTAACTGAGTCAACTCCGTCCCTCCACTGACTAGTGCTCACCATGCATAAAAGTAATAAAATACATAGGAGTGCTATCCCATGTCAACTCAGGCAATGATGAACTTGTATACTCCGATTTGTCATGACGACAAACCACACATCCTTGTCCAAAGTTGAGGATATCCTCCCTCAACCCATGCCATCTCGAGCCTCTTCCATGTGAACCTGTCGGTCTCATCGAAGCTCAAGTGTCCCGTCATGGAAGAACAATGCACATGTCGCAGTATCTCCACCCTCAACCATGAGTCTGGCATAAGGTACAATCTGCCCTAATAAAAGATCGTCTTGTTCTCCAATTTTTAGTTGTCATCCTGTGTGTGACCATCCAAAATCTCACAAGTGTGTCGGTTCTTGGAGTACTCAACAAGCAAATGAGATCTCGAGTCTACCAAAACCTGAAATAACCAACATAATGATAAACTCGGTTGATCTGAACCCATAACCCCAATCTTGGTAACTGTCTCATGTGCAACAAGATCTTGGTAACACCCAAATCCATCAAACTCCACATGGGGATGCAATAGTAAAACACATCGTCGTGCTGGAAAGTCCTCTTCATCCCCTTGGTTGTAACCACTCTAGGACTTAAACTTCAGCTCTATCGTTTGAAAGTTAGTTCGAAACTCACCAAGAGAGTGAAGCCACTGCACTCCCAACACTATGGTGGTCACTTCCATACCAACAATGTGGAAATCATCGAGTAACGTGTAGTTACCCATAGTGATGCTCAACTGTGGAACTCTCCGTGTGCATCTCATATACTCTCCATTGGCTACAACAATGTTGAAGCCCTCAAAGTCTTCTGTCTGTAGATCTTGCCTCTCAACCAAATATGCATCAATGATGTTGTGGGTAGCCGCACTATCAATGAGTACCACAACACACTGACCCTGTATAACTCCTCTAACCATGAATACCTTGTACATCAGAGTACTAGACAATGTAGCTATAATCTCTCAAGGAAAAGTCTCATCCTCATCCACATCAACACCTTTGTCTAATGCAACTCCATCTCCATATCCATTGCGTGGGTCTCTAACTCCTCATCTTGGTCACCCTCACTCTCTTCAAAGACCTCAATGAATTGGGCCTTTCCTTTCCCTGTGCAATCATGCCCTGGAGCCCAAGGTGTATGACAATCGAAACATAGTTTCTTTCGCCTCAATTCATCTCTAAGCTCTCGGGAAGTGAATGGCTTTTAAGCCACATCCAGCGTAGGTGTAGCCTCCTTACGCTCAAGTTCATCTGGGTCAGATGGAGGTCCCTTTTGCTGAAGTCGAGGTGGAAACCTTGACTTTGGAGTGGCTAATTCCAAATCCGGGCTCTCCTAATAGCATCATGCAATGAAGAAGGCTCAAATGCCCTCAAACAACCCCGCTAGTGCATTTGCCAAACTGTTATGAAGAGAGAAGTGAATCTCATCTCTGAAACATCAGGAACCATAACCGAAAGCCTCTGAAAATCTGCAGTGTAACCGTCCAAAGAACACCTGTCATGCGCCTCAAGTGAGTCAACTTTCAGAAGGACTGTTAGAATCCCTTATGTCAAACCTACTCATCAATCTCTGTGTAAACCCTTCATATGTATCAATATGTATGTGCCTTTTTGTGTAATAAGACCATGATGTAACCTTGAGTCATGTGCATCTCCCTCACGATGTAGGATTAAAGCGAAGTTGCATCCTCTTCGTGCATGGTATTCAAAGGAAAGTATGTCTTCAACTTCTGAATCCATGATTGCGTTTTACACTTCTTAGAACCATCGAAGTGTGGAATGAAAATTTCTCCCAATCTCTCCTGTAACTCCGAAACATGAATAAAGTGATCCCTCTTGGGTCTGCCACCAATCTTCATCTTGCAATACTCTGGAAATGACATGTTTTCCCGGAAACCCTCACTCAAAGACTGATACTTCTCCCAACAAGATTCCTCATCAAATATTTCCCTGCTGCTCCATTGGTGAAGCTTTCGGATCCTTGAAGAAAGAGGGCTCTTGAAGTCCCAAAGGCTTGGTAAAAAGAGCGGGGAGATTGCTGCCTTGAATGTCCACTTTCGCTTCTTTGAGCCTGTTGCCCCATATTACTATTTTCTCCTCTATTCGCCTGAGGCCCAGATTTGCCTTGTGATAGTCTCTTTGTGAGTTGGCTCAAATAGAGGTTTGTAGTTTCTTCTTTGCTTAACCATATTGGTGAATAATTTCTTCATTAAATCCACATTGAGATCTTCACTATCACTCATTTTTAACCCAAACAGGCTGGAGGAACAACAACTCTGATACCACTGAAATATCCCTTGTGGGATATCACTTGAAATTCACAAAATATATAAAAATAACAACGAACTGAAATTCTGATTTTTAGGACAACAATATGCAGAAACAAAGAAAAATTGTATTTTCCGAATAATAATTTCTAACACTACCTAGAAGCTTCAAATAACTTAGAAAAATATGTAGAACAATAAACAAGAGAGAAATAATTTTAGCTCTCAAATGATTTTATTTATTTATTTTAATTGCTGAAACTGTCTAAAAATCCAAAAATTCACAAGGAGCTGAAATGATCTTTAGAAATTCTGAAATTTGGACAACAATATTTTTAAATTATAACGAATTAGATCCAACACGAAAAACTGAAAAACTCCAACCAGAAACCCTAGAAAAAATTGTTGCAAAACCCCAAGTAAGTAGATCAAAAAATAAATAAAGCCCAAACCAAATGAAACTCCTTGTGAGAACTCTTGCTTGCCTCAAACATTGGAAATACTCGATCTATAGATGGTTGAAGTGTGGACCAAATAATCTCTCTTGACCTTTGAGCAAACCACGAAATTCTTTGATAAATCTGATATGAAAATCTGATTTGAATGAAGCTCCAATTTAGCAAACTAGGGAGGATCTCTCACCACCGAAGAGTACTCTGCTAGCTAGGAAATGATCTCTCACACCGAAGCTAGGGTTCTGTGGGATTTTACTCCACTAGCAAAAAATATGCAACCAACAATGACTTCAATATTATGTTCCACCAAGTTTTTGGGACGGGGATGGTAGGGGACGGGGAGACATGTTTCCGGGATGGATTTTTAGGCCTTTTTTGAGGGGACGACAGGGGACAGCTATTAAAAAATAAGGGAAAATTTAAAAAATATAGGAAATTTCAAATATTCATATGATAACATTGCTAAAGCAAACCTTAATACATAAAATTAGAGTTGAATTGAGATTTCACATAAGATTTATCATTTAACCTTAAAGATATAGGAAATTTCAAATATTCATATGATAAGTATAACACATTGATAAACTTAAACTTCAAGCATTCCTCACTTTGTCTTCTTGCATGAAAACTCCCCATTCGTGTAGGAAAAAATTGGTTTGTAACAAGAATATGATATACCAAGATCAAAGACCAAAAGGTCTGGCATTTTGTGGCGTATTTCTATGCAAAGAAAAGCGCTACAATATATTTTCTTGTAGACATCCATAAAGTAAATGTTCATAGAACTGTTTGAATTGTGTGGTAGCATATAAATTTATTAAGGATGGATGATAAACAACATGCAAGCTTCAAAATTCAAAATTGAAATCACACGATATGAATCCTATCAATGTCATGTAATCTAAAGAGACTACAAGTATAAGCTCCATACTTTATAATAGAACTATTTTATTCATTTCTCTCACAACTTATAGATTATACCAATGGATGATAACTAGGACTAACCACACATGATTTCTTAAAGGTCTGTTATTGACCATTTGAACGAAGCCAACATGCAACTTTGAATATATCCAAAATAAAGGAGTGACATTTAATAACATATAAAATATTTCTCTCAATTATAATAGTGGAATATACCAGCCCATTTCATCTTCAATCTCCTCAATTATCTAATCAATGCGAGACCATTGATTTAAATATAAACATTGTTTTGGTAACCAACTATTTTCTGTTATTGTTAATCTCTTGTTGGCTTTTAGTAGTGTCTTATCGACTCTTTTGTTATGTTTAGTTAGCTGATTGTGTTGTGTTTTAACCAAAAACCATTGAATCTTTGATTCTTTTGTCATATAAACAGAATGATTCATTTCGGGGAAGGGCACGATGTGATAGTTCCTCCTGTACCAAGTGATTGTATTGAAGTTTGAACACCACCTTATGCAATAAATTTGTTATTAAGAAATGAGCTTCTTTTTGTTTTGATGTATGTTTTAGGTTTAGGGCACTTAGAAATGAAAGTGGGGGTCCTTGTGGGCCCCCACATTGCTTTACTTTATGGACTGATTTCCTTCCATTTTCTACATGGTACTTTTCTCATAATATTTTTCAATTTTTCCAAAGTACCTTAACTATCTTTCAGCTCACAAAATTCTACAAAGGTCAACATAGCTCTTACCTTGGAACTAAGTGTTGCATACTCTTTACCCCATGTCTCCATGTCATCATCCTCCAATAGTTGCTCATCCTTGGTTTTGAAAATTTGATGTGGAGGCTTGGAAAATGTTTTGATTGGTCCCTTAGAGCTTTCTTCACCATTGTTGCCTTGATTTACTTGAGAGCTTGGTCTGAAAGTATTTATCCCTTGTAAAGATCTACTCAAATCAGCAATGGCTCCTACAACGGAGTCTCTTAGATCTCTCTGAGCATCCAACCAACACGTTTGCAATTCTCCGTGGCCTCTAGTGATTGCTTCATTCAGATAACTTATCTTATTTGTAGGAGGAACTCTCTGATCATGCCCTTCCATGGTCATCTTCTCAAACTTCAGATTCGATTTTCTTTTTCACAAGTTGGGTGAATCATCGCTCTAATACCACTGTAATGCCCCCAAATGGACACTTTGCAACCCCAACGAAATTTTAGGCAAATCCCACTTACCCAATAGCAAAAGATTTTATGCAGATCTGAATTTTATCTATAAATGGCGACTTGGTATGGAGATGAAAATCCACAAAATTTGAATAAAAACCATTGAAACTTGAATGGAAACAAATCAACAATATTTATAATGATGGAATCATGAAGAAAATACCAGATTTGATCTTCGAATAAGCTGATATTATTTTATTAAATTTCTGTAGACAACTACCCTCGAATCAACTGAAAATACAATTTCATTTTCCCAAAAATATGTAACCAACTGATTTTGGCTTTTAAAATTATGGTAAAGCTGTTGGTGATGAGATCTGGAACAACCGTGCCCTAGAATGTACCTAACTCCACCCACAGGGGTGTAGATAACCCTAGATATGGTTGTGTTGGTGCTCAAAATAGTCTCGCCCCGTTTGTGCCTTTGAAAATTTATTGATTTACGGCCTCTGTCATTTTCTCCTTCCCGTGTTGTGCTTGGTCAGTCTTTGTTGCTATTTTTAGTCAGCTCCTGGGTCAAAGATCACGTATGGGTCCATGTTTGTCTCCTCGTTTCTTTGTTCCTCTGGAAAGGTCTATATTTTGAGTCTCTTGTGCTCTGTTCTTTCAGAAACTCGCGTTTTCCCATTCTCCCTATTTCCCATAGTCAGGATTTGTTGTCCTTGATGTTTCTATCCTAGATACTTGAAGAAGAATGAATTGATGTGTCCCTGAAGAACGTATTTGAGCCTTGTAACATTTCTAAACTTTGTCCTTGAAGAAAATTTCATTTCTAGGCTCAAATGGTCATTTTTCTGTATTTTACGGTTTGATGGGCGTTTCTCCTAGTCAAATTTGCATCCTTGCATCTACAGGGGATGTGGCACCTTTTGGTTGGATGCGGCTTAGCTGAATACTTCAAAAATTCTATGAAAAGCCTCAACTCAAAATGTGTCCACGTGGAGGAACGACGCTCATTTGAAGATTTACTTTTGGGTTTTTCTTTGGAGTAGCGCCGAGAGGACAGGTGGAGGCTTCATGCATGGTCTTCCCATACTTAGTCTTTTTCAAAAAGTTTGGGAGGTGCGGGACACGTGGAGGAAGCTGTGCATGTTCGGGGACCGGTCCTTGAGTTTCATTTTAAAGAAGCTGGGAGGACATGTGGAGGTCTCCACTCACTTTGCATTTTGTTTAGACTTTTCAACGGCCAAAGGAGACTACCTTGGAGCATGACACGTGGTGCCTTCCGCTAAGCTTCAAGCATTCGATAAGCTTTACGGGCAGACACGTGGCAAGCTCGTGCTCGTTCAATCTATCAAATTTTTGGGACCACCTCAAGGTGCGCCATGGTGACACGTGGCGGTTTGAAAAGTCAAAGAAAGGCGGGAGCGAGACCATGTGTGACACGAAATGACTAAAAATATCAAAATGGTCGCAGCCCGATAAAAGAAGGGTCAAGGCTTGCTCCAGTCCAACGGCGGACGTGCGAGACTCTCTTGGGAAATTTGGAAAAATTTCCTTTTGGGAGAAAAGGAGTTAAAACATCAAAATGGCCGCGGACCAAAGCAGAAATAGTCAATATTTTACCCTACCAATGGCGGAAAGGGCGGAAAACTTGGAAAAATTTCCTTTTTCCAAAAAGTGGGTCAAATGGCAGAATTTATCAGTGGTTCCACTGGGGCCCACCTTAGGACACGTGTTAGGCTCATTTCCCGAGGGCAGAGGTGCGGAGCAAAATGGATTTTTTTTTCATTTTCCCAAAAAGTTGTAAAAAGTCAAAGGAAGCCCCGGTCTGTTCTTAAGTTTGAATCTTCCACGTGGACGGCCCAAATTCAAAGTAAAGATCAACGGCAGCTGAGAGTCTGGAATCTGATTTTCCCCTCATTTTTTTGAAACACGTTTGGAAATGCGAGTCTCCATGATTTCTTGGTATTTCCTACATGCCAAGTAGAGAAGGGAGTTAATGTTGATATCTGAGTTTGGTGGGGAGATCTGGAAGGTGTCTTTCACCATTAAGAGGGTCTGACTATCGGGCCCGATCTGGTTTTCCATTTTCCTTCTCTCGAGCATGCAAGGAGCCAGATTTGACAGATTAGGGGTGGAAGTGGTTGGCGAATGGAAGGAAGTGCGATTTGCCAGAGGAAGGAGTTGAAAGCGGGAGATATTCGAAGAGATATGCCCTCGAGCACCTGACGTCTTTTTGTAGATCGGATCCCAGAAATCGTGATCGTGACCCACTAGAGATTGAGGAATGACTGGAAGAAGTAGCTTTTCCGGATACTATTATGGCAGTCAGCGATGAGTGGAGGAGTTTTCCGCAACATGTGAGGGATGTATTTCCCCTCCCACAATATTGTGCTCAGAGGAGAGACAACATGAGGGCTGGACAGGACAGGAGGCCTAGAGCGCAGCAGAATAGGGATTTGCAGCAGGTTACCAATAAGGTAACCCTCTCCACTTTTGATGGTAGTGGAAAGATCAGTGCCAGGGCTTGGATTCACAAGCTCGACACTTATCTTACCCTCAAACCCATGAGGGAGTAGGAGGCCATACAATTTGCTACATTGCACCTTGAGGGGGTGGCTTATGATTGGTGGCACCATGGGTTAGTTACACAGGGTCATGAGCTTCTACGTTCATACAGGGATTTCAGCGAGAGGTTGATTGCGAGATTTGATCGCAAGGATGTGGAGCTTTATTACAGGGACTTGGCACAGCTCCGACAGAGTGGACACGTTGATTCATACATCAACGAATTTCAGCGTATAGCAGTGATGGTTCCAGAGATGCCGGAAAGGCGTGTGGTGATGCTCTTTATAGAGGGATTACATGATAGATTGAGGGGTTTTGTCAAGGCTCTTAAGCCTGGAACTTTGCATGAGGCCATTCAGACAACATTGGATTTAGACACTACTCCATTTCAGTCCCAAAAGAAAAATGTCAGGAATGAAAAATCAGAACAGCATGAAAGTGAGCAACCCACTTCTTCAAAGGTAGAATCTACACCAAAGATGGACCATGAATCGAGGAATGACCTTCGTAGGAAAAACTTATGTTTTCATTGCAAAGATCCTTGGGCACCGGGTCATAGGTGTCTTGGAAAGGGTAAGATACATCTCATTGAGGTTGTTTCAGATGGGGATGATGATACTACTTCAGAAAATGTACAGGGGCAGCCAGCGCCAAACATTGAAAATGATGGTAGACTCACTTATCTTTCAGGAGCACCAAGGTATAATCCATTCATGTTTGAAGGTACAATGTTCGGGTGTAAAGTCATGGCACTTCTTGATAGTGGATCTACACACAATTTCATGGATGAAGGTTTGGTGATCAAAAGAGGTTTGCATTGTTATAATTTTGAAGGCTTTGATGTGACTATAGCAGGAGGTCTCACTATCCCTTGCAAGAAGAAAGTAAACCAAGTTAGCATTCTATTTGGTGGGTATACACTTTGTGATGACTTCTATGTTATTGACTTGAAGGATAACAATGTTGTGCTTGGTATGCAATGGCTACATTCACTAGGAAAAGTCACCCAAGATTTGCAAGCTATGGAGTTGAGTTTCCATCATGAAGGGGAGCAAGTCACCATGAGAGCAGCCAAATACACGCTGCCCCATCAAATGACAGCCAAGTCTATGATAGTTATGGACAAAAAATCATCTCATGCTAGACATCTATGAGGATTTTTCACTACATATCAGCATGGGACAGCAGGAACAGGGTGAAGATTATGGCAAATTGGGGGCATACTTGAGGGGGATTGTGGCACTTTTTATGAGTAAGTTGCACAAGTTCTATTTTGCAGACTTTGAGCAGTTTAGCACAGTGCATTTGAAGCCATTCAAAAGGTTTCGGTTGATTTGGGATCCGGGACTTGATTGGTATGCAGATCTGATATTGCTTGTGGACAAGCAATCTCGGGAAGGGAGGACTGTAATGTCCCTCTTTCCGGCATGACCCTTGGACACTTGGTGGGTAGCTTATTTGTCATCTTCGTAAGCTAGTCCCGTTGTTTAGGAGATGATGTGCATAGCAGGTAAGGGTTTTATCGACGATCTGGTGGATTATTTGATGTTAGCAATGAGTTCAGTTGGTCTTAAGGACTCACTTGGCACTTTCCGAGGTTATTTCCGGCCTCTGGTGTGTTCTCCAAGATTCTTGGAGAGAGTATCTATTTATAGTAAGTCACCCAACTGCCTTCATTTCTCATTATTCGTCATCGGCACCGCTTCTGCTCAGTCAGTTTCCGATTCCGGTGCTTTCCGACGATTTCCACACTTTGGGAGCATTAATGGCTTATTTTAATTATTTTACTCAGGTTGCTTATATTTGTACGAATTACTTGGCGAGCACCTCAGTATTATAGCTCGTCGGAAAGAGAATGTGAAGTTCTAAATGATGAGATGCTAATTCAGTGACCTTGGGCGCTAGGAATGATTAATTAATTAAATAAATCACTTTCTAGGAGTTATAAGGTGTAATTAATTAATAAAGTGATTTATTAATTATATTTTCTTTTAATGAAAATTCTCGGAAAAGGTTATAAAAGGAGGATTTGGCCCATTTGCTCGGGACACTTATTATTTTGAACAAAAAACAAATTCAGAGCAGCTCTTGCTAATTACTCTCGAAGGACGGAAACCCTTGGAGATTACGGATTGGACGGAAACCCAATTCGAAGGAGGAAGATTCAAACAGGGTCTTCATTGTGCTTCACATCAGATCATTTTGATATTGTTTTACAGTTAATTGCAGCGTGTGTTTATCAGTTTACTCATAGAGGAATATTATTACCATCATTGGGGTGCCATCTTTCCCATTTGGAGAGCGCAATCAGTTAGAGGAGTGAGAGGGGTGTTAGCAGCAGTTGTGTAACAGGTGCAACCACTATTGGCTCCTTCGCATGCGAGAGTTCTGATCATTTCAGTACCATTGATATCCATTCATTTTATCACACAAAGCTGGACTTTCGGGTATGCAATTTAGAGATGAATTTCATTGTATTTGGAATCCATAAATAAATAAATAAATCCTTTCGTTTCCAATCAGACTTGTATTGTTTATGCATTGTGGGAGTTATGTTTGTCTGCAATCATTTGTGGGACTTTCTATTGGCCGTGTTCTTTCAATTAAAGAGAAACAACAAAAATATCAGAAATTGAGACGACATGACAAGTGTTTGACGAAATGTCAATGCACTAAAAACTCAAAATTTTTTTTTTTTGGAGTTGGAATTGGTTGGGATATTTCGAGATAGGACAGTCAAGACTTGACTTCAATATAAGGTTCAATAAGACCTTGAGGAGTTTGCTGTTAGGATAAGGCCATGTGATGAGTCATGTTTGATCAAATATACTGATGCATTTGATAAAAAGGCTGCATATTACTTAAGAGACAAGAACCCCACAAATTTGAGGCAAGCCTTCACCATGGCTCTGCAAATAGAGAACAACATCAAGGCAATTGGGAAGCCTCCAAAGAGGGAAGGTGTAAAGCTGGTTAACCCAAAAAAACCCCAAACAAGCAAGGCTGCTGATTTGGAAGAAGTTGTGAAGACTTTGGCAGGGGCTATCAAGGAGATCTCCTACAAGCTAGCCCGAGATGAGAAAGGAGTGGGCGAGTTCACAAGGACAACACAAGCAACAAGGCCAAGATAGATTCACAAATCATCAAAGAACTGATGACAGAGGCAAAGGACTTGTTGGATTGGAAATAGGCAGCCCCAAGGCAGAGAAAATAGAATGGTGCCTGATCCTTTGGCTGCTAGAGTTGCTATGGTGGAGGAGACAAATGTCATTGATTGGTGTGACAGATGTTTCATGCCTCATGCTCCTTGTGAAGAAGATCAACAAGAAGAAGAGGAAGCTGATGACAATGATGATGATGTCTGTATGATGGGTTGTTCCACAAGCTCAACAAGGGGCAACTTCAACTGAGGTGATAAGTGCCGGACTGCTGCCATTTTTGGGACTGCATTCATAGGGTACCTATTCTTCCTCCCTCTCATACTTTAGAAGTAGATGATGTACAAGCTTTTGAATTGCCCAATAATGACTTTGAATATTTAAGGGCTTTAATGATAAAGAAGTATGATGGAGGAATCCCATCTGAGGAAGATAGACAGTTACTGATGAATGCTATTGTGGCTCAAGAGAAGGAATATAACACAAGAAGTAAGGTTGTCAAAGGGGGGCCTCAAGCCAAGCCTAAAGCTCCCTTACTTTCAAACATTCCTAAAGAGGCCCCTAGGAAAGATGCACTCTGTTAAAAGCCTTGCAGTTCCAAACAAAAATCATACCCCTCCCCATGCCCAAGTTGTCAAAAATCTTGTACCATCTAATGAGTGTGTTGGCTTCCCTTCCAATGTTGCCTTGCCAAGGAATGTCCCATATGATATTGCCCAAGTGCTTGAGTCAAATCAAAGTCTCTGTTCCAATTGTTGAGTTGCTTAGGATTCCTGAGCACAAAAAGAGAGCATTTGAATACTTGGGGTTGAAAGAAGAGAAGACTGCCCTAGGCGAAACATAAACAATGTGGAGACTCCTCCAATCATTGAAGAGTTAGAAGCACCGCCAGCATTGGAGGAACTAGGAGAACCACCTGAGGTCTATTTGGGGACATCCTTGGTGGACTCTCAGCTGAATGTGGATCCATTCTTCACCACTTTGATCATCAAGGATAGGCTGCTCCACAATTGTATGTTTGACTCAGGGGCATCATGCAATGTCATGCCTCTGGAAGTCATGAATGAGCTGAATATTAAGGTAACGACAACATATGGGAAGTGCACTGCCATGGACTCCAGAGAAGTGCCAATAGTGGGATGTGTGAAGGGTTTAGTGGTGCAACTTGCAGCTTACCTAGGTAAAAATTTAAAACTTGATGTTGTCATAGTTGATTGCCCAGCCAAGTGGGGTATGTTGTTGTCAAGAAAATGGGCTGCAAGTGTTGGTGGGAGTGTCCAAATGGACATGTCTTATGCCACCATCCCAGTTGAGGGCAGCCTTGTCAGGTTGTATGGAGAGAAGAAAATGTTGCACCTTATTGAGGATCCCAACAATGCGTCCTATGAAGTATTGTACACAAATGTTGATCCTGACAACTTTGTGGGATTTCTTTGATGGAAAGGAGCACAAGATTGAAGAATGCAAATGTCTTGAACAAACAGGCTCTCCTTGGACTCTATTGTTTGATGGAGCTTGCTCCAAGTTTGGGAATGGTGCTGGTGCTGTTTTGCTTTCTCCAAGCCAAGAAAGATTTGTTTTCTCCTTCAAGCTTAACTTTGAATGCACTAACAACATTTTTGAGTATGAGGCACTATTGCTAGGTTTAAGAATTGCTTGGAAATATGGTGTCAAGGACATTATTGTCAAGGGAGATTCAGAGTTAGTTGTCAAACAAGTCAGAAAACTATATGCCACAAAGAATCAACGAATGAAACAATACAAGCATGCAGTTTGGGACTTCATTGAGATGTTTGATTCATTCAACATAGTGCATCATGATAGGAAATTCAATGACTGGCAAACAAGCTTGCACAGTGTTGGGGTCTCGGTTTGACAACTGTACAATGTCCCCATATTGTGAATATGAGGTTGAGGTATTGACAAGACCCTCTGTCCTCGACAATATTAAACATTGGTAGGTTTTTGATGATGATACTCAAATCAGAAGATTTCTGCAGAACAAGGGAGAGTTTGCTGATCAATGCATTGATTTGGAGCCAATGGTATGGACAATGAGGGAAATGAAACCTTGTTTGGCAAGGGCATCATCCAACTAAAGACCAATACCATCCCTAAAGGGTTGGTTGCTCTTGAGTCCAATTTTGATAATGCTGATCGCATTATTAACAGATGCATGGCAGCCTCAAGGGATATTGAGGAGCATGACCTGGCACAAAGGAGAAGCCAAGGAAAATTTGGTTAGCAAAGTAATCTCAAAGCAAGGAGGAGAAGCAGTCATACATCCAGTTGTTGAAAAAATACCAAGATTGCATGGCTTGGACATATTCTGAACTAAAAGCATAAAAGAAGATCTGTTTCAACATGAGATTCCCTGGAGCCCAATCAATCCACTTCTATCTCGTAAAATGCAAGAAGAACTGAAGAAACTAAGAGATGGGGGATTATCCAGCCCACAAGGTATTCTTCTTGGGTTGCTAACCTAGTACCAGTAAGAAAGAAGAATGGTGATATCAGGTTATGTGTGGACTTCAGGAATCTGAACAGAGCTTCAATGAAGGATAACTATCCTTTACCTAACATGGAACACATGCTGCAGTTGGTGACTGGTTTTGAGTTGCTCTCTACTTTAGATGGTTTCTCTAGTTATAACCAGGTCGTGGTAAAAGAATCAGAAAGGATCAAGACAACCTTCACTACTCCTTGGGGAACATATGTGTATGTCAGGATGCCCTTTGGTCTGATGAACGCTGGAGCCACCTTTCAAAGAGCAATGGATGTTGCTTTTGTTGGTTATATCAATGAGTTTATTGTTGTGTACCAGGATGATGTAACATTGTTTTCTAGGAAGAGAAGTGATCACCTGCTACACTTGGAGAAGATGCTAGTAAGATGTAGGGAATATGGCATCTCACTCAATCCAAAGAAATGCCATTTTGGAGTGTAGAAGGAAAAGTTGCTAGGCCACATTGTGTCGAAGGAGTGATGATTGATCTAGAAAGAGTGGAGGCCATCAACAAAGTCCCAATTCCAAGAACCAAGAAAGGAATTCAGTCCTTCTTTGGGTAGATAAACTTCATTAGAAGATTTATATCAAACTTTCTTTGAGTTGACCATCCCAATCACTTCCATGCTAAAGAAGGACTAGGTCATCAAATGGGAGGAGGCTGCCATCCAAGCTTTCAATGGAATCAAAGAGGCATTGAAGCATGCCCCTGTTTTGGCAGCCCCAGATTATAAGAAACCTTTCTAGCTGTTTTCCTTTGCTTCAAAAAACACTATTGCTTCGTCCTGTTGTAGAAGGATAATGAAGGGGCTGAGAGGCCAATTGCCTTTTTCAGTAAGGCATTGCAAGGGCAGAACTAAAGTACACCATTATGGAAAAGCAGGCATTTGCCTTGGTAAAAGCAACAAAGGTTTTTAGGCCTTATATTCTAAGTTCAAAGGTTGTTGCTTATGTTCCCCATACCATGGTAAAGGACATCTTGTCAGAGATGGAGGTCTCAAGCAAAAGATGTAGATGGGTGAACAAGTTGCAAGAATATGATATGGACATCCAAACCACGAAGTTGGTGAGAGGTTTGGGCTTGGCTAAGCTTATGGCTGAGAGCAACTTGCAGATTGTTGAGGTAAATGAGGTTGAAGAAGAAAGGGCAGGTGTTTTTGAAAAGTTGATGAATTTTGAGTGGTACAAGGATGTGATATTCTATCTCAGACATTTAAACTACCCTGAGCATTTAAGTAAGAACCAAAAAAGAGCTCTTAAGTTGGCTTCCCAGAAATATGTCATTATTGATTTTGGGTTGGCATGGAAGAACTCGGAGGGAGTCCTCTTAAGATGCATCATTAAAGATGAAGCCCCCAAGATAATTGTTGATCTCCATGGAGGAGTTTGTGGGGGGCACTTTGCTGCAAGAGTCACAACACACAAGATCCTGAGGGCTGGTTATTGGTGGCCAACTCTTTTCAAGGATACAACCATGTTGGTCAGAAGATGTGAGAGTTGTCAGCATTTCTCTGGAAGGTTGAAAGCTTCAGGCTCCCTTCCTTTGCAACCTATATCAATTGAAGCTCCATTCAAGCAATGGGGAATGGATTTCATTGGTGAGATTTCAGACCCTTCAAGTGCTGGCCACAAATGGATTCTTGTAGCAACTAATTATTTTACTAAATGGGTGGAGGCAATCCCCACCAAGAAGGCAACACACCAAGTTGTCATGGACTTTGTGCTAAACAACATCATCTGCAAGTTTGGGGTGCCAGTTAAGATTATTGTTGACAATGCCATGAGCTTTAGAGCTAAACCTTTGGTGGCAATGTGCAAAGAATATGGAATCAACTTGACATATGCCTCCAATTACAATCCCCAAGGAAATGGACAAGTTGAGTCCAGTAATAAAAATTTGTTGAAGATTATCAGAAGAACATTGGAGCAGAACAAGAGAAAGTGGGGTGAACAATTGAAGTTTGCTGTTTGGGCTAGATAGGATCACTGTCAAGAGGGTCACTGGAAAGAGTCCATTTGAGTTGGTATATGGGACTCAGGCCCTGTTGCCCCTTCATATGCAACTATCTTCTTATCAGTTCATTTAGCAGCTGGAGGATCAGGAGGTAAGTCCTTATGATGCTCGTATTAACCTGAGGCATCCACCAGAGGCATATAAAGTTTAGAGAAAAGTTGAAGAAATTGTTTGACAAGAAGGTTACTCCAGAGCTTTCAATATTGGAGATCTTGTGCTACTATGGGATAATAAGCATGAAGATAAGGGCAAGCATGGAAAATTTGACTCATTATGGGTGGGCCCTTACTCCATTGACATTAGAATTGGTGAACACACCTTCTTCTTGAAGGATTTGGATGGTGAATTGCTCGAACTGCCTGTTAATGGTAGGCATCTTGAAGCATTTCTTGGATTGATTCCCTAGAATGAAGGTAAACATCTTTTGTACAGTGTATAGTCGGTTGTTTGTTTCCTATTTTTGTGTTTTTGCTTGTTCTGGTCCTTGGTGACTTGTTTTTGCTAAGTTTCTCTGTTTGTTTTTGAAGATGGCTTTGTTTCTCTACTTTGCAAACTGACTCTGTCACCCAATGGATATTTTTGGCACTTGGTCTACCATTGTTCTTGTGGCACTCGCAGGGAGTGCCCATCCCCGAGTCAGAGCCAATGTTGGTGCTCAGAATAGTCTCGCCCCATTTGTGCCTTTGAAAATTTATTGATTTACGGCCTCTGTCATTTTCTCCTTCCCGTGTTGTGCTTGGTCAGTCTTTGTTGCTATTTTTAGTCAGCTCCTGGGTCGAAGATCATGTATGGGTCCATGTTTGTCTCCTCGTTTCTTTGTTCCTTTGGAAAGGTCTATATTTTGAGTCTCCGTGCTCTGTTCTTTCAAGAAACTCACGTTTTCCCGTTCTCTCTATTTCCCACAGTCAAGATTTGTTGTCCTTAACGTTTCTATCCTAGATACTTGAAGAAGAATGAATTGATGTATCCTGAAGAATGTATTTGAGCCTTGTAACATTTCTAAACTTTCTGTCCTTGAAGAAAATTTCATTTCCAGGCTCAAATGGTCGTTTTTCTGTATTTTACGGTTTGACGGGTGTTTCTCCCAGTCAAATTTGCATCCTTGCATCTACAGGGGACGTGGCACCTTTTGGTTGGATGTGGCTCGACTAAATACTTCAAAAATTCTATGAAAAGCCTCAACTCAAAATGTGTCCACGTGGAGGAACGACGCTCATTTGAAGATCTACTTTTGGGTTTTTCCTTGGAGTAGTGCTGAGAGGACACGTGGAGGCTTCCGCAGGTCTTCCCATACTTAGTCTTTTTCAAAAGGTTTTGGGAAGTCTAGGACACGTGGAGGAACCGCACATATTCGGGGACCAGCCCTTGAGTTTCATTTTAAAGAAGCGTCGGGAGGACACGTGGAGGCCTCCGCTCACTTTGCATTTTGCATAGAATTTTCAACGGCAAAGGAGACTGCCTCGGAGCATGACACATGGCACCTTCCGTTGAGCTTCAAGCATTCAGATAAGCTTTGTAGGGCTAGGACACATGGCGAGCCCACGCTCGTTCAAGGTATCAAATTTTTGGGATCGCCTCAAGGTGCGCCATGGTGACATGTGGCAGTTTTAAAAGTCAAAGGGGCGTGGTGGCGAGACCATCGGGGCGATTTGGATTTTTTGCCCCTTGACATGCAAATGACTAAAAACATCAAAATGTCCGTAGGCCTGATAAAGGAAGGGTCAAGGCTTGCTCTTGTCAATGGCGGATGTGCGGACTCTCAGGGGAAATTTGGAAAATTTTCCTTTTGGGAGAATAGGAGTTAAAACATTAAAATGACCCGCGGACCCGGCAAGAAATAGTCAATATTTTGCCTTGGTCAACGGCGGAAGGCGGAGGCAAGGGGAAAACTTGGAAAAGTTTCCTTTTTTCCAAAAAGAGGGTCAAATAACAAAATTTATCGTGGTTCCGCTGGGGCCCACCTTAGGACACGTGTCAGGCTCATTTCCCGAGGGTGGAGGTGCAAAGCAAAATGGAATTTTTTTCATTTTTCCAAAAATTTGTAAAAAGTCAAAGGAAGCCCCGGGTTTGTTCTTAAGTTTGAATCTTCTATGTGGACGGCCCAAATTTAAAGTAAAGATCAACGGCGGTGAGAGTTTGAATCGATTTTCCCCCGTTTTTGAAACACGTGCGGAAGTGCGAGTGTGCATGATTTCTTGGTATTTCCTACACGCCAAGCAGAGAAGGGAGTTAATGTTGATATCTGAGTTTGGTGGGGAGATCTAGGAAGGTGTCTTTCACCATTAAGAGGGTCTGACTATTGGGCCTCGATCTGGTTTTCCGTTTTCCTTCTCCCGAGCATGCAAGGAGCAGTTTGATTAGGGGCAGAAGTGGTTGGCGAATGGAAGGAAGCGCGATTTGCTAGAGGAAGGAGTTGAATGCGGGATATTTTCGAAGAGATATGCCCTCGAGCACTGGCGACTTTTTGCGGATCGGATACAGGAAATGGTTTAGTGGCATCTGCAATTTCATTTCTCAGAAGATCCTTCGTCTGGGAATGAGATAAACGGTTTAAAATCACTTTTCTTTCATTTTGTTGACAGAGATTATCTGTAAGCCTCTGGGTGTACCTCAGGCATGATTTGGTTTGAATCTTGGTGCTTTAGTGGGTTCTCTGACTCGAGCCTTCGTGATAGAATCCCATAGGTTGTATGAAAGAGTGCTAATCTGGGCCTCCATTTGAGCACATATTCTAGTTGAAGAAACATTTCTAGCTTTTGTGGCATTTTGTTGGCTGAATCTTTCCATTTTTCATAAGCTCTCAAGGATCTGGTGAGTCGAGTTCATCCTGTCTCCCCTCCCACCAAAATCTATTTAAAAACATCTAATCCTACCCATACTACCCCTTTTTTGCTCTGTATACCCACACAAGACCAAAATCCATTTGCTAAAGTATGCAGAACAGATTAGGATTCCAAATGTCTTTAGTAACCTTAGCCTTGTGTTGAAAATATCTCCATAATCTGGAAGTGACAACTCGTGAGAGTCAGATTTGGTGTGTTGATCATATTTTCCCAAGGTCTTCTCTATAAAATTTATGCAAAAGAAAGGTACTGTATCTCCTTTCAGATAACAGAGGTTACAAAATAGGTTCTCTTACCTTGGTTGAAAGGCACAACCTAAAATAATGAGGATAGATCAAATCCTCTTGAAGGTGCTATCCATCTCTCCACAAATCCAAGTAATAAAGGGACAATTAGATTCCTCCCGGCTACAAAACGACATATATTTGTGATCTAGCTGCCTCTAAGCTCCCTGTTGAATCTATGTTGTTGCTTGGCTTGAAAAGGAGAACAAATTTGGATACCGACAGTTGTAAATGAAGTCAAAAATCTGCAACAAGCTTCCACCTTCAAACCCTCGCGGGAGTAACACAAATCTGCAAATCTTCTCCCTTTAACTGCTAGAAGCACACTAAAAATTATTGCTAATTCAATGATGCACAATGGTAACGCCAGGGTGGAGAATCCTCTCAACTAGAGGAAGGGTATTTCATCCTTCTTTAGATCTCTTGAAGGGTTTTCGTCCTCAAGAGTGAAGATGCAAGCAAAATGCTCAACATAGAAATCTATATTTAGAAGATAAAATAAGTGAAATCTTTCCAAGCAAGTTCACTTGCTTAAATAGAGGAATAGCGCCCGATTGGCCACTTTCACATCCAATCAGAATTTATCCTTCATTTAATACTTTTCCCCACTTGCTTTTCTCTTAGGCAAGTCGCATTTTTCCCTTGAATAAATAACATTTGCTAATGCCTTTTTGCCTTTTTCTATTTTTTTAAATTTTATTGTTAAGTTCATAATCTTTAATTATAAGTGCTTTATAATGTTTTATTTTATTTTATTTGCACTTTATAATAAATTATTATAAGTTCCCCTTGTGTTTATTCCTTAGGCGTATCGGGTAGACAAAGCGGGCTAAGGGTCTTCGATCGGGAAGGAGATATTGCATTGTGTTCTTGTCAAAGAAAGATGGCACATGGAGGTTGTGCATCAATCACAAAGCTTCACAAAGCTCTACAAAGCTCTCAATAAGATCTTTTTGAAGAACTGCTTCCCTTATATCTAGGAATCGGGATAGATGACCTTTTGGATTAGCTATGAGGTGTCAAGTTCTTTACAAAGGTTGATCTCACATGAGGGTACCGCTGAGTCGATTCGGTTGAACCCTCAAACATCGGATGACAGCCTTCAAAGCCAAATAAGGTTTGTTCGTGTGTTTGGTTATGCCTTACGGATTAACTAATGCACCGTTGACATTCATTTAGACGAGGAATGACATCCAACAGCTGTTTGCAACATCATTTGTTGTTGTCTAGCTTGATGACATCCTAATTTTCAGCAAAACATGGGAAAAGTACCTATGTCATAGTCAACAAGTTCTCAACACTTCGCAAGAACACAAATCATATGCCAACATGGAGAAATGTTCTTTTTCCATGTAAGAATCTTAATATTTTGGATATATTGTTGACACACATGTTTATGTTTACGCAACCAAATTTCGCGTTATTCAAGAATGGCCTACGCAAAAGATTCTCGCTAAGCTTCGCAGCTTCTTGGGGTTATCGAATTTCTATAGGTAGTTAGTTCTTGGTTTTACTCACATATCTCTTGGCCATTGAATCAAAATGTTAGCATATGGAAACAAAAGAAAAATTTAGAAAAGGCTGAATGCACACTCAAACAAGTGTGACAACGTTTATTATATAAGAAGAGGTGGTTACAAATTGGTTGAACAGTTACCAACTAAATAACTGCATTATATGCTATATAATGCTCTATATTTTAACACCCCCTCTTAATGACTAAACCGGAAACAATACCAAGTTTGTCCCAAAATTTTACAAATGTCCTAAAGCCCACATGTTTAGTCATTAGATCTATAAATTGTGCCATAGGTGGTACTTCAAAAGCATTGTTGTGTTGCGGTTGTCGAATGGAGAACCACAAAACAAGAATCTGGTCGTGTGAATAGAGGATATGGCAAGTGGTCCACTGATTCTTCGTTACGTGATTCATTGACCAATGATGAATCATTAAGGCTCAAAGTGTCAATCCCATTATAGAGTGTTGAAATCAAAAACTCGGAGAGGTGGATTGAGAAATTTGTTCCAGGCTTGTGTAGCCTATTGGAGTCTATACAGAGACTCAATTAGCTTGCAATCTAAGTCACCTCGATCATGCCCTTGCAACACCATGTAGTTCTCATCCAACCTTTTCAGGAAAGCATGGTGAAGTGCTTTCCAATCAAATTGAGTTGCGAAGGAGAGAAATGTGACCATCTGTGCAACGGAAGTTAGAACCAACTCTGCAATAGTAGGAGAAACAAGCATCTCTGTCTCAACAAAGTGGGAGAAATAACCATCTCCGTGAAAATAAATCAGAAGAATTTGAAAAAGATCGAGAGAGTTGCAGGACATAGGAATGATATGCAATAATCTCCATTATTCATTCATCCAGGAAAATACATATATAAGATATAGATATCGTATAAAATAAGAAGTCTATTAGTGCTCTTAAAACCACTCACTAAATCTATACGAGTTGTTTAAAACAACTCATAACAACTTCAATTTAATTGACTTATAAATGATGTGAGCATTCTGATAACTCACAAATACAATATAAGAATGAAGCACTAATAAATTCCTAACATTCCCCCTTAGTGTGAGCATGGGAAGAAAGCACATTCGAAGAATTGGAAACATAATCATATGCTTCTACATACTTTTAGGTCTGCATCTTTGCTGGCTTGGATCTTCTTTGTCGGCTCTTGCGCACATGACCAATCCGCTTCACCACAATGAATCTCATATTGGATGATCACACTTCCACCGATTCAACTACATACGCGAACTCAACAATTCCCGCTTTCACTTCCAAAGGATGTATTGCTAGATTTCACCGCCGATCAATGTTAGAAGTATGATAGTCGAGAATCTTTGTAGTAGGAGGATCACTCCGGTTCAAGCGCCCTCCTATACAAGCTGTTCTGATTCCAAAAATGCACATCCTCCGCGTTTCAATCATAACAAGGGAATGAAACCACACACCACTCGAAGCAAACAATTGAAATCTGGAAAAAATTTCACATCACATTCTATAAGAATCACAATGTTCTTAATTGTAGCCATTGTTGTCGATCGCTGCCACTCAATCTCAAATAACATAGAAATCGCTATTCGCCACTAGAAGCTACCCTTGACTTTAGCTGATTTAGGCACAGAATGGAAATGAAACATTGGTGTTATGTTCCCCAATTTCCATTTGTTCAAACTACAGAGCACTAAAAAGAAAAGAAAATCAAACTGAAAAGAGATGTCACCATACCAAAATGTGGCCCCTGTCGTTGGTGATTGACGATAGAAGCGCGATCGCCCTCCATCCTCCGTTGCCTCCGACCTCCAGTGACAGTCGCTAACTCAACCGGATGTGATTATGAAGCTCAATAATTTCCATTGGACGTCGGGTAACACCAAAAATGCGTCCGTGAGACAAATTGTTACAATTTTTGACACTTGACAAGATGAGGCTCAAAAAAGAAGGTATTTTCCAAACATTGTATTTTTTTAACGAAACTGGAATCAATGCGACAAGGATAAAAAATCAAGCATTTTTGCAAAAAATTGCATTCGATTTCGAGGTACCAGACAAAAGTTATTAAGGTTTCCATTTCTCGTAAAAAGGCCTTTTAAAATTAAAATTGGATCAACGATTAAAAACTTGCTCCAGATGGAGAGCAAATTTATCGTTTCACCACTCGTTGGAACTGGGAGGAAATGAGGATTCAAAAATTTGAAGGCTCAAAAAAGCAAGCGCGGAAAAATATTAATTTGGCTAAAAATCTAATAATTGCCCTTAAAATGCAATTATTAAACAAAAACTATAGTAAAATTAAAATTTTCAAACTATAGTCTTTGCTAAAAATTTAAAAAATAGCCAATCAAAAATGGCTGCAAAAACTCATGGCTTCATTGAAGTGACCAAGAATGATTTACTGATAATTCCAGAACCAGAGCTCCATTTTATAAACCGAAAAATGCGTTGGAAAGGTGGTTTGAAGATCTTTGCAATGGTAACAAAAAAATTAGATTTCATCACCTAACCTAAAAATTGTTCATGACTGAGTTGGACATGAATTTCAAGCTGCTGTTCATGCTTGAATTCCAAAAGGCCACGGTCTGCACATTTCTACCTATTTGGATTCAATTCTTTGTGATTTCTATTCACTGCTCCTCGCAAGACTTTGTTCAGAATCTGAGTTGGATGGAACAAATATTAGAAAAGATTTGCAGCATATAATATACAGATAATGACAATAAAATGGACAACGTATTGATCCTACATAAAAACGCACAGGAATGAAAGGTCAATCCATTTGCAGAAATTTCCCAAGCTTCCAAATCGATCTTCCTTTGACGTTTTTACTATACTGCAGGTTGCACTTTGTAGAGACCACAATATTAAATGTAGACAGGAATCCTGCAATGTATACTCAATGCATTCCACCAAGGACTCATTATTTTTCTCTGATGCCAATTGAAAATAAATCAGAAGAATTTGAAAAAGATTAGAGAGTTGCAGACATAGGAATGATATTCAATAATCTCCATTATTCATTCATCCGGAAAATACACATATAAGATATACATATCCTATAAAATAGGAAGTCTATTAATGCTTCTAAAACCACTCACTAAATCTATACGAGTTGTTTAAAACAACTCATAATAACTCCAAACTAATTGACTTACAAACGACGTGAGTTGTTACAATAACAACTCACAAATACAATATACAATAAAAATATAAGAATGGAGCACTAATAAATTCCTAACACTCCATAGTAGTAGGAGTGAGAACCAACTATTTTCCCATCTATCACCCTTTGTTGGGAAAGGTCTTTCACAACACAATGAGCAAACTGGGTATGCTCTACTGTCCTTCGTGCAAGTACCTCTGAGTGAGTGGCTTGGCCTGCCATCTCACCATGCACCTTCAAAGCACAACCTAAATAGTGGAGTCTCTATCCACAACAAATTGTTCTTCAAAATGAGGAAATCCATCCTCCCAAGGCATATCCGCCTCCCGTACATCTAGTATAGTGGATGTTCCCTCCACAATAAGTGCATGTAAGTTGACTATATCCAAGTCAACAGATCTATGGGGAATGGCTTCCTCCCAAGGCATTTCAGCCTCCTGCACATCCTGTATGGTGGAGTTGTCCTCCACATGTGCATTCATGTTGATTGTAGCAGGATCAACAAGCCAATATTGGCCACCTTGCCCAATACCAAGGGCAATCATCCATCTCAATTTCACATCAGAGACAACACACTTCTTCCCATAGAAATCCACAAAAACATTGGGATTTTCATTTAACTGACGAATAGATAGAAGATTCTTTTGTGAAGAAGGTACATATCTAACATTCTGTACCAATGGTTTATGAGCATTATTGAAAATACACCATCAACCAACAAGCATCAATCTGAAAATGACTGAATATATGCGTTAACCTTATTAAAATAATCAATAAACAGTCCTTTAGGGCAGCGAACTCTCTAAGGACTTCACATCAACATTTAACCATGTAATTGTTGGAAATATTGTCATTGATGTCAAAGGCTTAATCATTGATGTATTTAGTTAATGGAAACGTGTAACAGAAATTGACGAAAATATTGACGGATGTTGACAACGGAAGTTGACGGAACTATTGACGGATGTTGACAACGGAAGTTGACGGAAATTGTAGAAAGTAACGGAAATAACCAGCAGTATAGAAAGGCTAAAAGCGAAAGTTTAACTACATGAAAAGAATTATTGTTACATGGTATAAGTTTAGATATACACAGTTGTACATATGAGAAAGATATCAGCATTTTAAGGCGTTCATATGCCATGTTTCATGGTGAAAAAGCAGCGATTTAATGATGGTTGGCGGCGATTTAATGATGACAACAATTTTATTAAAGAAAGGGCCAAGTGCATTTAATGGAGTATATTGCATTGTTTGATGTGCATTTAAATAATTTTTATAGGCTGCATTAATTACTTTTGGTTTTAAGTTGACTAATGCTTTTAATTAAGTTGTGTTAATTAAATAATGGAAAGGTTCGTTGGTTAGAATGATGTGTCTTTTCGAAAGGATGTGAGAAAGATATATAAGGAGATAGAATCATTTGATTTTAAAAAAGCACACATATTGAATATTTTGTGTGAAGAGAGAAAAGGAAGAGCAGAATATGAAATAAAAAGGAGTGAAGGGCAAATTTAATTTTGATGAAAAGTTGCAGCGATTTATTTATGTGAAGGGACTGAAATAAATAAAAAAATAGAAAAGAGTTTGTTTTTTTGTGAGGAAGGTTGGTGCCTTCATATTTGAAGAGATAGGTGTCTCTTCTTTGAGTTGGTGCTTAGCAAAAAGGGGTTGGTGCTCCTGTAGGTTGGTGCCTACAAAAATTGTAATTTGGGGATTTGCGTCTCCCGTAGGTTGGTGCCTACAAAAATTGTAATTTGGGGATTGGTGTCTCCCGTAGGTTGGTGCCTACAAATATTTGAGAAATATAATAAAGAAGATTTTCTCCGTGGTTTTCTCTGAAAGGATTTCCACGTAAATGTGTCTATTTCTAGTGTGTTGGTTTGCTTTGCATTCATTGATTGCCTTGATATATTCTCTCGTGAAACCGATTAATTGTGATTACGGATCTCGAGATTAAGTGTTAAATTTAAAAGAATATCATAATCTTGATTCACCCCCTCTCGGTATTATCTTGTGTTTAATAGTAATAACAACTGAAAATGCTTTTAAATAATTAATTCAACCACGGTAATATTTATGCATCACAAATACATCAATTATTGAAGAAATATCGATAAACACAAAGCTGAAATTAAATATTTATGACAGCAACAAAACAACCAAAAGCGAGGGCTGGAAATGATAGATAAATTCCTCCAAAATTACCAAAACGTAGATTTCAGCCTTATAAAATATGAAGAACAATAATCTCAACTTAAATTGTCCAAAAGTGCCTTAAATGACATCAAACTCTTCACCCAAGCAAGTCGCCTAGGGTTAGAAGGAGGAACTAAATATAAAATCCTCCTTAAAGCTCACTTGGTACTTACGGGTGAAGCCATCAAAGCACACAAGAGGGTTTCGTTCCCAAGTGTGATCCTATTGAAGGGTTTCTTCCTCAATAAGTGTCAAAAGAAGGGTTTTCGTCCTTCAATGGCAAGAAGAGAAGCTACACTAGCTCTAAATCCAAGTAAATATCAAAATAGATGAATGATGATAATGTCCTCCATTCGAGCCTTCTTAAGCACCCTTCTTGGCACCAAGGATGAATTAGAAGCCCAATCTTCATGGCCGACCTCTTAATGAAGGGGGAAATGCACTTTTTAATCTTCACTTCACTTAAGAAAACCGACCTCATAAAAGAATATTTCTTTATCTCCCTTGTAGCTCTCAAGAAGACCGACCTTAATGAAGGTGAAGATAGAAGTTCCTTTTTCGCTTTGCCATTCACCTAATCGAATCACTCCAAGCCATAATTAGTAATTAAATGAATAAGGAAATTACTTGCAATAATGGCAATGTTCACCTCCCTTGCTTCCTTCCTCGAAGCCCACGGAAGGTGGAATGGGCCCAAGGCCTTAAAAGTGACTAGCATGGAAAAGGGGACAATACAATTATTCAATACAATGAATATATCTCCTATCCCTTCTATTGAAAAGTGATTCTCTATCGCTTGTACTATTGATTCAAAACATATATTTGCAAGTAAATGAAACATACAGTCCGTGACATGAAAAGTGTTTGGATGCACGAGTCAATGATCCAACAACTAGTAACACTATCATGCGAGCATGATGTTGTAGGACGATAAAAAGTATGCTCATCATCCGAATCTGTTATTCGCAATTGCTGCCACATGCTCCTCATCACATGGATTTTTGTTTTGTTGGCTAGATTTTATGCACAACGTAAAACCTAGGCAATCATGAGATAAATCTCCCTCATTTAACAATGAAGCTCCTGTGTAAGATGTTTATCTATTTTGCAGGGTGAATCCTAATAACTACTTTTAGGGGTTTTACTTTAATTCCCTCAGCTCATGAACCACAGTTGGGTAATTTGGCAGCAAGTAAGCAATTGTGATGGGAATATTTGCAGAAGGGAGAAAAATAGAAGTAGGGAAAGAAGAAAGGAAGATGTGTTGACTCAACCAATAGTTATCAGAGTTGGTCTCATCCACACAAATTAAATAAACAGATAAATCACAACATTCAACAAAGAGGGAAAGAATAACTTCTAACCCAAATCCAAGAGAACACAAAGTTTATCTAAAACCTTTGAATAAAAATACTCAGAAAACAATTGTAGACAAAAATTCTCCAGAAATCCACCTTTTATTCAATCCCCAACTTTCACAGAAATCACATCAAGGGTTCCAACACAAAGTCTGAAAACTCAAGAATGCTCTAGTTACAAAAGTCCTTTGCTAAACAAGTTTTGATGAACAAATTATGATCCTTAACCCGTAGGCTCTTCCTCTATTTATAGTGCATAGAGGGAAAATACAAATAGGAAACTTTCAATGAACTCCCACATGTGGAAGCTATAAAAAAGGGAACAATTGGCAATCTTTCTCCTAGAATTCCTCTTTGCATGACATGCATGATTTACAATTGAAGACTAAATCAATGCCTTGCATGTTTGCCACCTATTCTTAATTAAAGGACCTTTTCAAACAACTAGAAGTAATGGATTTTAACCAATTACTTTAGTTTTACAATTTTGTCCGAGAAAATAAGGAGAAGAAGAAAAAAAAAGTCATTCCAGCAGTGATATTTCATACTTGCCCTTTGTTCTAATACTTAATTTATTTGTCAAGCATGTAGTTCATTGTTTTCCCATCTGCCTTAGCAATAGCTCCGCTTTCAGTCTTGAACCTTAGTAGTTCCCTAGATAGAATATCAATGCTTGTCTTTACCCTCTTTAAACTAGGTCCAAATTCCTTGACATCTGCATGAAGCCTCACTAATTTCTCAATTGAATCAAAAGTGAAAGGTATGATGGCTTCATCAATCTTCTTTTGGATGACTGGAAGAAATTCTTCAAGGGAAGTTGGTGGTTTGTAGAGAATGAACCTTGTATAATAATGGATACCATCAATTACTTCCACCGTAGAGAAAGAGATTATACTTCCGCACTTCCTCCATTTTGTCTTCCAAAGAATCGCATTTATCTCAACACATGTTTTAGAACTTTCATGCCGAAAGACACTGTCATTTCCAGCTGCTTACCCTTTTCTATTGATCCATCTAGTGCTATTTGCTCTTCAATCAATACACTCTCAAGTAATGAATTGATTTTAGCCAAAATCTCCAAGTGGCTTTCAGCAATTGCATTCTCACCTTCTATACCTATCATCAATTCTTTCAACTGAGCCAATGCTCTGTGCATACTTTCCAAGCTAGCTGGTACTTCTTTGAATTGCTCTTTGCTACTTGGTGGATGATTTGCCTCTCCCATTCATCAATAGCTTTGATTTTATCACTGCTTCTTCAACCTCTTTGATCAAATGACAACTTACCTGTTCTGTACTAGCATTGGTTGTGAGGAAGGTTTAACAACCTTGGTGATAATTTCACATAACTGGGAGATCTGCTCATGAAGTTTGGATTTCTCTGCTTTCTCCTTGTCAAGCTTGAGGAATAAAGTATCTATCAATGTTTGGGTATCCTGCTTCAATCCCTCAGTGGTGACTTGCCCCAGTGGCACTTTGGTTATTGATATATCTCTGCTGCCGTTAGTTCTCCCTTTTGCTTCCTTTCAACCGGAGTTGATAATTTTCCAAACTTTTGCCTCGATTCCTCAATGACCAACCTTGAAGTCACTTTGGCAGCTTTAGGCCTTTTAACTTTTCCTCCCAAGCTCCCTGAGCAACTACAAGTCTTCCTCTTCTAGGTTAATTACTTCCTAGCCTCTGGAACTATTTGCAAAGCCAACCAAGATGAGAAGTTATTATCTGGAGAATGAGAAGCATCAATATGTATCACCATTTCTTGCTCGGGCCTTGTAGTATCAGAATTTAGCATCTGTATCATGGCTCTCTCCTCTTGTGCCATCTAGGGAAAGTGCTCTTTCGAATTTTGCCATTTGTGCCCTCAATTCTTTTGTAGGAGGTGGAGAACTGGGTGGCGGAGGAGCAAATATGAATGATGCTGGCTTCAATGGTGGAATAACTATGACTTCTGGTGCCGGAACTGCTGAAGTGCTATGAGTTGATGTAGGAGAAGCTTTGTCAATAAGCACTTGTGTAATAGGTGAAGACTTTCCTTTATCCAATGCTTGAGACCTTTTGAGCACTTTTAACTTCTCTGGTCTTCTGTTGCTTTCACCATCATACTTTTCTTTTGCTGAAATTCCCGTTATCTGGTGCATTAATGCTTCATCCAAACAATATCCTCTTGTTAACAACCAATTTGAGGTATTAACAAGGACTGCTGAAGACCTTTCCTCAATTGTTTTGCTACCACCTATACTGGTTTGAAGAGCAGCTTTATCCCCTCCCATTTGATGGTATGTATCAAGTATCACATGCCCATCATCAGAAAGGTCTGCAGGTATCCTTGCCAAATCAAAATAAAAAATTTGCCGAGTTGTCAATCTGCTGAAATCTCTTTTCCTGACTTCAAATTCATTCCGCATTTCATCCAGAAATCTTCCAATGAAGGGATGTGCATGTATTCTAGGGAGACTGTTTTCTTTGCTATTCCATTAGGATCAAAATTCATCCTGGCTTGGAAAGATTCCTGCTCATAGTAAAGAAACATTTCAGCTTGGATATTTTTGGCTTTGTAAATACTCTGGCAACTATAGTGGCCAACTGTGATTGGGAAGCTAACTGTCGGCCTGTGTTGTTTGATTGTAAGTCCTGCAATTCCACGAGCTGCTGCATAGCTCCATGATAATCCACTTATCATTGGGGTACCTTGGTAGCTTGATTGGTTCACCTGAGAAGCCACTAACCCGAGATAAGTGAAATCAACAAACTGAATGAAGACACAACCGTACTGAGAGACAACTTCCCAAGCTTCCTTGCTTACTTTGTTTGCCTTCAGATCACTATTTAGTCTGCAAATGACTTCATAAAAGAAGCCATCATTTACTACCCTGTATTCCTTATAGTATTCAGGTATCACCAGTTGTGGGTAACACTCATAGATAGGATCCTTGGAAAGTATCCCTTTTCGTCCTAACTTGGAGAACACCCCTCCTGAGAGGCTGCGGCATACACAAGATATGAAGTCATTTTGAAGTTGAGTGTCTGCCTAACATTTTTGAGCTGCTCACCGATGTTGTTGCTTATGATTTCTGCCCAATTGATCATTGAATTAGCTCTGTTGATTTCAATTGTCCTGACGAAGTAATACATCCACGAGTAGAAGTTCTTCGTGTTACTTTCTCCATTAATTTTGCATAACAACTGGATGATGTCATCAACTTCCTGTATCAGATTTGATCTAGGAAGGGTCCTTGGAAATTTAGATGGCTGCCTAGATTTCCTCATATAGTTCTTGTTCATAATACCTATACAGTCCATCGTGTTGTTCTTCCACCAATCAATAGCCTCTTGCATGTTGATTTTAATTACTTTGGATCTTGCGGGAATCTTGAGGCAGTAATTGATGTACTGAGTATCCAGCCTTATTACTACATTTCCTGTTGTATCTCTGATTGTTCTGGATAGAGGATGGTAGAATTTGGCACACTCTAGAACAAATTCAAGTAATTGGGCAAGATTGGAAATGCTGCAGCTTGAATGATTCCACTTGTCCCTTATAGCCCGCATAAGGGGTGTCCGGCAAGTTGCCCTGGATCTGTCAATTAATTCACTGATAGATACTTGCCCATGTCTGTATCACTCACTTCAGCAAGCCTGGACACTATGCATGATTCTGCTGGATAACCTTTGTCATCACACTTCATTCTGTCTGAACCTGCTTTTGCCTGAGATTTCCCTTTTCCACCTTTACCGAAGCTTTTGCAGTTGTGAAATCTGGATCTCTGTGTGTAGAAACTGCAACTGCTTCTCCTAATTCTGAAGATATATTTAATGTATCTGACATTGGCCTCAACTTTCTTCTCACAAGTATGTGCACAAGTGAAATATTCCTGTAAACAATTCAGACAAACATTCAACTCATCACCCTTTTATTTATGCATATAGGCAGCCTTGAATTTTGGGAATTACTTGGGTGCAAGCAAATAGAAGTAGGCTTAATGTGAGCTCAACTGGGAGATTGGAAATAACATGCATGGGCTTTTAGAGGGAATAACTGGGAGACTTTGCATGCATTTTCATGGGATGCGTTTGGACAAAGAACAATTGCGTTGAAATTGGAAGACAAAGTATTTGGAATTCACACAACTTTAAAAGATTTTTCCCTTATAAAACTTCGTGGATGCAAGGATAAGTGGATGGTGTGAATGCTGGGATGATTGGATGATTGCAATTAAGAAGCCAAGGTTATGAATATTCACACAAGCACTTTAGGAGGTTTGGCTTTTAATTTATAACAATTGACTTCTTCCTTCAAAAAGTTGCGTTAAACATAGAAGACCAGCTCCTTAAAAACCACGACTTGCCTAAGGAATTGCGTGGAAAATAGAAAGGGAAGGCTGCGTGGATTTTGAATGATGAGGATTCTTTGCAAAAGAAAGACGAGGCTTTGAAAATCCATGACTTCACTTAAAAGACTTGTGTTGAAAATAAGAAGACAAGACCACCGATATCCATGACTTAGCCTGAAATTTCTGCCTTCTAAAAAACAATGCGTGGAAATTAGCAGACAAGGCTGCTAAAATTCATGATTTTCTTTAAATAACTGCTCCCTTTTGTAATTGTGTGGATTTTAGGAAGACTGGATTGAATATATCCACGATTTCACTTAAAAGACTTTGCTTTTTAATACAAGAGGTTACGTGGACTTGCAAGTGTATGGATTCTCTTCAAATGGGCAGACAAGACTAAGGATATCCACGATTTGCACTTAAAAGACTATCATGGATTTTGAGGAGAGTGGATGATTGAAAATTAGAAGACTCAACCTTGAAGAATCACAATTTGCTTTAAGTGACTTTGCCTTGTGATTTTTAATACAAAAATGGCGTTGAAAATTAGAAGACAAGCTTCTAAACATCCACGATTTGCACTTAAGTGATTTTCTTTTTATTTAAAAACAATTGTGCACATTCCCAAAAGCTGCGTGGATACTGGATGGGGAGGATTCCTTCAAATTGGCAGACAAGACACTGGGAATCTACGATTTGCATTAAAGAAAACCTCTGCCTCTGGAAAAACTGCGACTTGACTTTGCACATGCCTGAAAAACCACGACTTGGCCTGAATACTTGCGGGAATTCGTTTAATTATAGTTGGGACAAGTTGACTTGCAATAAAAACAATGGAGAGCTTCTTCAAAACCCTGGACATAGGAAGAAAGGCGAGGATATGGTGATTTCGGGTGCAAAAAGGAGAAAAAACCAAAACAAAAACACAAAAGAAAAAATAAAAACAAAATACCTAAAAGAAGCTGTGGGCAATTGCTCGAAAATAATTCTCCAATTAGCTAGTTTGTCAAAGTTCTTCCCGGGTGAATGCTCCACTTCGAGGTGAAAGTAATACTGGTGTGGTAACAATGATGGGGTGAAGTGCTTTATATAACCCAAATTCTCCAATTTTAGCTCAATCTATTTTTAAAAGAACTTTATTTATTTTTATTTAAAAATAAATAAATAAAACACTTTTATATAAACAAACTAAGTCTGGGAAGGGAATTGAGTGAGCTTTTTGCATATGGGTATTTGATGAACATGGCTTTATAACTTCTTGGGGATACCTTTGAGCAATGCGAGCAAATCGCAGCAAAAAAAACACAAAAACATGACCGTTACTTAAAAAGAATGAAAAATTAAAAAAGGGGTAGTCCCAGATTTTAGGGTGAAATCTTGGGGACACCATGTTTTGTTGCGAAAGATCACACTTCCGCTTCCGACAATCCTTCTTAAGGTTCCCAACCTTGTGACAATAATAGCACGTGACAATAATAACACGTGACTTGATATTGAGTGGACTCACGCAGGATGATGTCTCCACTTTCCTTTTGACTATGTGACAAGAGCACTCTCTGATTGGTCACAATTGGATTCTGTGTGAATTTGTCTCCACTCCTTTTGCAACAAGTAGGAACTCACCTTGTCAAACGTGAGAGTTTGACTTTCAACCATTAAATGGATTGCCTCCACAAATGACTCATATGAAGAAGGTAAGTTGTTTAGAATCGAGCCACCATATCATTGTCATCCACCTTTTTGTTGATGGAAGATAACTGGTCTTGGAGGTCTTTCATTCAAAGTATGTGCTCAGACATCGATCCACCTTCTTGTAAATGACTCATATGAAGAAGGTGAGTTGTTTAGAATCACAACCACCATATATCATCGTTCACCTTTTTGTTGTTGGTCATGGAGGTTTTTCATCCGAAGTAGGTGCTCGAACAACAACCCAAATGGACAATTTTTACCGCCAAATGGATTTTAGGCAAAACCCCAATTCAAAGAACAATTTCTAGAATAGTTCAATGCATAGCTGAATTTTATGCATGCATGGCGACTTGTATAGGAGATGAAAACCCACAAAATAAAAGGCAAAACCACTGAATCTTTAATGGAATCAACTCAATAAATTTTATAAAAATGGAATCAAGAGAGAAATACCATATTTGACTTCAGAACAGGCTGGAATAATTTTATTAAAATCTGCAGAATGCTCCTTCAGACAACTGAAAATATAATTTCCTTGGCCAAAATTTTTATGTAAACCAACTGATCTTGGCTTATAAAATTATGGCAAAGTTGTTGGTGATGAGATATGGGATAGTCGTGCCCTAGAATGCACCTAACTCCATCTACAAGGGTGTAGATAACCCTAGATATGTCTGCAAATGAAGTTAAAAAATTTGCAACAAGTTCCCACCTTCAAACCCTCGCTAGAAGTAACACAAATTTGCAAATCTACTGCTGTAAAACTCTTAAAAATACCAATAAATCATCAATACGCAATGGAAACCCCTAGATGGAGAATCCTCTCAACTAGAAGAAGAGTTTTCGTTCCTCTTCTAGATCCCTTAGAGGGTTTTTGTCCTTAAGAGATTATTTCAAGGTTTTCGTTCTTAGAAATATTTTTGTAAAGCTATAAAGTTGAGACAAAATTCAGTTTTGTATAAAATAGAAAAGCACGACTTCTATAAGCAAGTAAACTTGCTTTTATCGATGTAATGGGCCAAATAGCCTCCCAACCTCCAATTAAAATTCACCCCTTGCATTTAATTATTTTTTCTACCTTTTCCATCCTCCAAAGGCGTTGCATTTTCTCCTAGGAGAGAATAATAACATGAAGTGATATTTTTTTCCCTTATTTTACTTTATCACTTTATATTTGTCTTTTCTATTTTTAAATTGACTTTATCATTAATAAATTAATATAAAGTGCTTATAATATGATTTTATATTGCACTTTTATAATTAATTTATTATGATAAGTTTCCCTTTCTAACACCCCTTAGCCGTCGGGAAACAAAATTGGGCTAAAGGTCTTCGATCGAGAAGGGGATATTACACACCTGTAACTTCAAAGGAAACAACATATTCTTTAGGTATAAAACCCGACTCTTTTCTGACATTTGATATTTATCCCTCAAAGCGGCCCCGTAGCATATTAGCCACGGTGGCATTCTCGGACCTCAATTATAAAATCATTTGATAGTAGATACGACAATTTTAAAATTAAGAGAGCCTCCTTATGATGTTTTTCATAATCCACAAAGTTCATAGTAGGGGTCCCTTAATTGCACTGTGATTATTTTATCACAATTTAGATTTTTGAAGAGTCAGAATTTTGTGGCTCCATACATTGAAATTTGTGCCCATCAACTTTTGTGTTTCCGGCAGAATCAAGTTTGAAATATTCGCCATTACTCACAAATTTCCTATCCATAAATTAATTCAGAATAATAACAATAGTAATGTAATCGTTATCCAAAATAAACCCATGCTTATTTTGGTTAACTCCTCCTTTTTCCTTTGCTGGTACTTAAATTGGATTTTTTGCATACTTGGCACTCAAAATTTTATGGTATGACTTCATCAGATAGAGAATTTTTCCACCTTTCCAGAAAGGTAAAGAAGTCATCCTAACTCCTTGTATTTTTTGAGTTAGGGCTCGGCGGAGTTAATAGTGAAAATTTGCCCTAGGCGGGCCCGCGGAGGTAAGGAGGAAAATTTGCCAGGGAGTCTCGGCCGCGCAAGGTGGAGAAGGAAAATTTGCCAAGGAAATTGGTGGGTCGGCGGAGATAGGGAGAAAATTTGGGCACTTAGCCCTTTTTGCGAAAAAGGGCGCAAAGGAAATATTTGGCCCACGGGCCCGACAAAGGGAAGAAACGGACTCGGGGCCAGGGAGGAAATTGTGACACTTAGCCTTTTTGGCTAAAAACTCAAAGTCAAAAATCAGCCCGCGAGCCCGCGAAGGAGAAGAGAAAAATTTGAGCACACCTTCGCGCCAATCAGAGGCCGACACGTGTCATTTTTATGACACGTCATCAGCGCATCGACGGGTGTCGGGAGACCTTGGAAAAGTTTGCACTTTTGCCCTAAAAGGGTTAAATGTTGGCTTCGACCCCCCACCAATCAGAATTCGACATGTGTCATGTAGACTGAGGGGCTGCAGAGATTTTTGGGAAATTTTTCCAAAAGGGAAAAATTTAAAGTTTGACCCCGCCGACCCCAATTTTGACTCTGTTTTTACTAGTTTTTCCCTAAATCTTTAGAGGGCCATATCTTTCGAACTAGAGCTCAGTTTTTCACAATTTTTGTGTCATTGGAAAGATGTTGACATCCTCTACACGATGGACCCCTCAATTTTGAATTTTGACGGAGTTTGATGGGAAAAATTTGAAGAAATGTCTCTGGCACAGGAAAAAATGCAAAACTGACCCCCAACCACCAAAATTGATGAAGTATGGCGTCTGTTTCTTCTCCAGCATGGCCGAATGCATTGAAAAATGGATTTGTGAGGGTGCCCTTGCTGTTTTAATGAATCTTGTCGGTGGTTGGAGATGTCGAATCAATTTGCCCGCGTTTTTCACCTTTCTTCGTTCTGCTTCATCGTTAAAAGCCAGTTTTGGCTCATTTTGTAAAGGTTGGACCCCCTTGCTTCTGCAAGCTCTCTTTTCTTCCTTAGCAGGTAGATTTGTAGAATTTCAGACCTCCCATGGAGATTGTAACTCGTTTTTGCCTCGCTATTGCAATGTATTGTATCAAACTTGGAAATGATAATGTATGTTCTGTGATCGATTTTCAATCCTCTCATGCATTTATTATTGTCTTCTGATCTTTCATTGCATTCTGGTAATCTGTGCATGTTTTGGTGTTGAATCTCCATGATCTATGTCAAATTTGCAAAGCAAGAAGTCCAACACTCCTTTGGTGTATCACCGTTCTGTTTTTGCTTAGTTTTGTTTCCATTTCCATGTTTTCTCTCAACCTTGTCTCCTTGGTAGTTTTAGAGTAGGAATTTTGAATCAGAACCTCTGCAAAAATTGCATGCATACACCTAAACAGAGGAGTAAGAACCAGCTTCAATCTGGAGAGTTTTTCCCAATTTGCAAGGTCCCACACTTAGGGAAAACTCCATGTTGTGCATTCACACCAAATTGACCATTTCCCAACAGCAGATCTGAAGGTCGATTTGGGGGTGCTGTGAATCTGCACTAACAGTAACTGTCTGGTCTGCAAAACCCGCAAATATATATAAGAAGTTATGCACGAATCCCATGCCTTAGCACCGACAAATTCACAGTAATTATACACCATGAATTCCTGCGTTCGAAAATACTGTCTTTTGCATGAATCACGACCAAATTTTCTACAAAAATAGATATATGCAAATCGCGTCCAGACAAAATGTGCTCAGAATTAGAGGTTTTTGTGTATAAACACACATTACGACCAGAACAAGAGAGTGTTTGACCACTGTTCTCTATGGAAATTTTGACCAGAATAACTAGACAGAAATTGTGACCAGAATAACTAGACTTTTGCAACTGTTAAAACCTTCACGACGTCTGTGCCCTCTGCCCTCACGACTGCTGCAAAGACTTTAAACAACAATAGACAGATGAAAAACCCTTCGCAACTTCAGCAAATGGAGAAAATAGGACTTCAAATGCCCAAACGCGATTGTAATGATGACTACGACTGTATAAACTGCAATCTCTGTCCTCGAAATGTCAACCTTTGCCCTCGAAATGATGACTTCTGCCTTCGTCTTTGCCCTCGCGACTGTAGAAAAAGATAGCACACACAGCATGCCCTAGATTCCTGCAAATCACAACCTCCGCAGGCTTCTTTCTTCCTCGAACTGTGAATCTTGCTCTGATACCAATGTTAGCATATGCAAAGAGAAGAAAGAATTCTGAGAAGGCTGAATGCACACTCAAACAAGTGTGACAGCATTTAATTAATAAGAAAAGGTGGTTACAAATTTGTTGAATATTTACCAACTAAATAACTACATTATGTGCTATATAATGCTCTATATTTTAACACAAAGTTACCAGAGGTGGCACCAAAGCAACTTACCTGGTCAGCCACGCAACAGAAATAATTTGAAGACTTGATTTGGAGATTTTGTTTCATGCCAATGCTTGCATTACTTTATCTTCAACAACCATTTATGTTATAGACTGATGCATCTGAATATGCACTCGGAGCAGTCCTTACTCAATTTGGTCACTCATTTGCTTACAATAGTGAAACATTCTCCATGATAGTAAGGAAGTACCTAACATATGACTGAGAGCTTTATGCCATTTTCCAGGTATCTAAGAAATGGAAGCATTAATTACATATTGGGTAAGGATACCATCATTCACACAGATCACAAACCATGGCAATTCTAGCAGACACATAACAAGCTGCAGCAAGAGCAACATAAAACTGGTCTTCATATCTTCAAACGTTCCACTTAACAATCAACCATAAGAAGGGAAGTGCCTATCCAGGAACTGATTGATTTGAGTCAACCAACGGCTGAAGCTCTCCTCTACATGCTTGATGCATCTGTACATGAGACTAACACTTGGCCAAAACTGTACAAATTTGATGCAAAATTTGCACATATCTATCAAACATTGCATAACAGTAAGTCAGTTCCCCCATTACTACTTGTGAGATGGACTCTTGTATGATTCAGGACACTTGTGTGTACCACACAAGAAAGAACGCCAAAAACTCGTATGGGAGGCTCAATTTAGCAAGGTTGTGTGCCACTTTCGAGTTGAAGAGAGATTCACAGTCTTGAGAAATTATTTCTTTTGGCCACATCTTAGGTCAGATGTTGTCAAATACATCAGATATTGGATTGCATGTGCTATAGCCAAGCCAATTAACAAGAAACAAGAATTGTACATATATTTGCTTCTACTGAACTAACTTTGGGAATCAATATTCATGGATTTCCTTTCAGGTTTCCTACTACCAAATCTGATAATAAATGTGTTTTAAGCAGTAGAGGGTAGATTTTCAAAGATGGCAATTCTCACACCTTGTAAGAAATCAATTTCATGCCTAGAAACAACTCAATTGTATTTTAAAAATGTTTGGATTCACTTTGTATTACCATCCATCATCATCTCTAATTGAGACAATATATTCTTGACCAATTTCTAGAAAGCACTTTGGTCTATGATGATACAAAGTGTAGCAAGTCTACTGCATTCCACCGTTAGATTGATGGACAAATGGAAGTGGTGAGTGCATCATCTTCGAATGTGCAATTCCAAGAAGCATCACATTTGGGATGAAAATCTTCCTCTCATTCAACAAAGCTACAATAAAGAGAGATCTAGCTTGAAAGTTTTGATTTTTGGCAAATTATTTGGGAGCCCAATAGTTTGTAATTTTTATTTTTTCAAGCAGGATTTTCCTTAAAATATCCCAGACATTGTTTGGAGGTTAACTTTCATGTTTTATTCCTATATGTCTTTTTAATTGGAAGAGATTGCAGATAAAATTTCTTAATTTCTGATCGTGTCTTTTGAATTAGAATATCTCATCTATGGTGATTTTTACCAAGAATACCCCTGGATTCTACTGATCTTGACTGCTTTGCTTCAGAAAATTTTCCCAGAGGATCTAAAGAGATCTGGGTCAGAAAATTCAAATTTCTGGCAAATTATTTGGGAGTCCAATAGTTTAAAATTATTATTTGTTCATAAATATCAGATAAATTTCTTTTACAGCTATCTATTTTGCATGAGCATATAGTGCACAAGCAAAATAATTTAATGCTGAAAGCTTTTTCCTGGTACATAACAAGCTTATACTTTTGAGGAAGTTAATTTTCCTATTTAATTTTCCATAACTAAATATGACATTACCTGCATGGTAAGTAATTTTCTCCTTGATTTGATGATTTTGAAAGATATTCTCATGGTCTCCCTCATGTCTCTTTCAGTTATCATTTCTCCAGTTTACCTTTTCTGATATTTGATCTTTATCAGGAGTACATTTAGATCCAAGTATTTATCTAATGGATGAAGAAAATAGGGAATCAAATGGTTCAAATGTTATGACTGAGAATATACCTTCTTCAGAGAAATCTTCATTTGAGCATGATGCAAAAACAAAGGATGAAAACTCTTCAAAGGAAGCTCTTAACGAAGAAGTTTCTGTTGCTTCGGGACCTGAAGTTGCAACCACATTTGATACAAAAACCTGCATGTCAGAGATAGTCACGTGTAATGGACTAACATTGAATGAAAGAAATATAAGCACGAAAGAAACTCAAGGGTCTGTCAAGACACCAGGTATTTGCAGCAAAGCTGCAGGTCATTGTCTTGTCTTATTGTTCTTTGAGTCATCTATTTGTTCTGCATTTTTTTACTTCCATATATCTGCATATTGTGCTTCTTAAATTCTAATAGTCTAGTATTACTTTTATTTAATCTATTTTTGATGTATAAAAATGTAATCTTAAATTAAATTCTCTTTTTGGAGTTGTACTTGTTACCATAATGTCATGAACTCTTGCAGGAAGACATCTACAAGAACACATGGTGCAAAGGCAGAAAATGTAATAAAAAGTGAGAAATCAGCTGCGAAACCCATAATCGTCCCTATAGTTCTTAAGATGGCGATTTTGATCACAAGGTTGTGTACATACTCTTATCATTTTAATTTTTCAGGTTATTCCTTCAAATGTTATTCACTATTTCCAACATATTTACACAGCAAACATTGATGTTAATTAAATTCTGTTGGACTTCAACAATCCCATTAATTCGTGTGTTTCCTAGTGTTATCTATTTTCGTTATCACATTAATAGTTATATACTCTTTGACTGGGTCGTTTCTCGCATGTTGGTGATCACATTAAACATTATAAACTCTTTGACTGGGTTGTATCTCCCAAGTTGGTTTATGGTATTGACATGTATATATATTTGTATTGTAGTGTGATACATTCCTCAATTGTTTGGATTTTTCTTGTCAGGTCAGCTATCATGTGAAAGAAAAATAGTTGATATTTTTCATTAATTTCATGAACGACCAAAATAGGTTGATGAAACTAGATTACATAGGTCAGAAATAACCCAAAAGGTAGTGCGCTCCTCAAAAATAGAAAAGAAAGAAAGAAATGCATCAAGTAGAGAGACTGTAAAAGGTGTAGGATCGCTTCTTGCAATGAAGAGAAAATGGAATGGAGATATTTATTTCATCCAGACACGAGAGGACTAGTCTTCCTCATCTTTAGAAAAGAGAATTGTGAAGTTTTTATCCAGTGCTAGTCGAAGATGTCTTTTGGGGAATTTCCGATACTGATGGGATGCAAGGGAGTGGTCCTTGATGGCATTTAAATATTACCATAATGGATGGTGAGAAAGAAGTTGAATTGAAGAAACTGAAGATGAGTAGATCGGACCTTCCTCTGAATCTTGGATGCTAAATGAGTTGACTGCTACCTCAACTGCTATGTTCTTCTCTCTGTCTCCTCCTATAAGTTAGAGGAGTGTTGGGATTACATGATTGAGATAGTGCAAAGAATGCCTAGTGCTCTCATATCTTCTTCAACTTACAAAATATCTTCTCCAAGAGAAGGTAGTTAGAATTCCTGCTGTGAGTTTTCATCAAAAACTAACTCTCAACTCATGATACTTTCTTGGCAATCAGATTGTAAAAATTATAAGCATTTGATTCAATGCTGTAGTCAAGACAAATACATCTTGCAATACATGTTGTTTTAGATCCAAAACATGAACAAAAAAATTACCTCTATCTTCTTGCCATATTTTGAATTTCTGTCCTTGGCTTTCTATACAAAAAAATGACAGTGTTTTGGATGTCTAACTAATTTTTTTCTGGAAAATTACACCCCTTTAACATGGATGGCTCCATAGCCCTTAGAGTTCTATTCTGTCTCTATGATAACATTGTGCTGAAGTGTAGAAGGAGGTGCTATAGTCACTCTCATAGTCAGTGAATGGCGACTTTCTGAGATCAAGGTTGCTCGGAGATCAAGTCGGGTCGCCCGGTTGGAGCGGCCCATATAGATCATATCTATATTAGTGGGTCGAGCGTTGGATCGGCCCCGGGTTGGAGCGACCTGATCTCACTCGGTAACCTCCGTTGGAATCTCATCCATCGCTGGTCCGCTGACTGTGAAAGCGACTCAAACTCAATAGAATAGCCCACTTCTCCATTTAGCATGAATCACTCGTATCCAATATCACTATCACGTCGTATCACGTATATATATGAATAGATGATGCATGATGGTGGGCGGCTCCCCCATATAGAGAGAGGGCTCGGCTCCCATATCTATATAGGGGCGTCCATAAAGGATATTTTGGATATCCGAAAGAATTGGGCAACACAATGCTATTGCCTTTAGTTGTATTGGGCATATTTACTCTGTTTTTGGATTGATAGGAGTTACTTTTTTCCAAGGCCAAATTAATTATTTCAATGGTTTAGTTCATCAATGAACCATTTCGATGAGAACCATCCAAAAAATTTGTTTGAATCTTTCACAAATGCAATTCCCTCGAGTTGATATAGTATTTTCTAGTATATTGATGGCCTATTTTCTATATAAACCTATTCACATCAAGAATTGTGAGGGGCCCACACAAGCGGTGGAGCATGTGGTTTAATTCGATGGAAAGTGAAGAATCTTACCGAGAGATTGACATGTCACGAATCCCTTTGAAAGAAAGGAGTGACCCCCTCCATATAGATAGTTCTAGGGAGGGGGGATATATAGGCATATAGATAAGATATAAATCTATAAAGGGAGTGGGGGCATGCATCATGCATATTCCTCATGCTCTCGGGTTCCCCTATCTATACTCATAGTGATGCGCGCCATCGGTCCCCCTTCTCTATAGGGCCGAATCTAGCATCTACGAGAAGTCGGCGCAAATAGGATCAAACATAAGTGTTGTGGTGTTGTTAGCATATGGATTTGCACGCATATGCAATGACATGCGTGTGGGAACGAAGTCCCTCCTCAATGAAGGTGAGGCTGCCTTTATGAAAACCAAAACTGTATTTACATCTGTACATTCAAAATGTATGTGGGGGTTTTGGAACATCGATGGAAGAAAAGTGAATGAAGGAAATGGAATGAAATGAAAGAAAGGAGTGGAATGGAATGGACTGAAAGAACATGCAAGAGTTAGGTAAAAACAGAGCCTAATATTGCATGAAGAGAAAAGATGAATAACCAACACAAATAAAACGGAGTTTGAGTTAGCCAAACAAGAACATGCAAAAGGGAACACACATGAGCAAGTAGATAGTCAGAGCTTGATCACTGTGAACTAGAACAACTGATTGCTAATGTTGACAATAAGATCAAAGATAATATTTGCATGCAAGATTCAAACACCTAACATCTAATGAACATAAGAACACCAAATGTTACAAGAGACAATAAATGAGACACAAAGTTCTTATTCTATTAACTCCGAAATGTTTTTCACAAAGAACACAAAGTTTCTTCTTGAAACAAAGCTTGCACAAAAGTATCTTCTTCTCCTCTCTCAAAGTCACCCTTACAAATGAGCCCCTCACTTCCTTTTATAACCCAAAAGTTGGTTACAAAGTAGTTAGGGTTTTAAATGCACATTAAATAGGGCACTTAAGTGACTTTGACTTTTTCAACCAACTTTTAAAAAGTGACTAAAAATAGAAACCACTTAAGTTAAAAGGTCATTTAAGGAAAAATACATAAATAAAAGAAATGGGTACATGTGGACCCCACTTAAATGACTTGTATGCACACGTAGACATCTAGTTGAATATGTGCCACCTAGATCAAGACACCTAAGATCGTGCCTTATCCATTGGGCCAAGAGTCCGCCTATCCCGATCGTGCGGGAATGAACTCATTAGTGTGCTCTGCGATCCTCCAAATGAAAAGAGTCTTTGAGTTTGAAACTTGAGCAATTCATCCACCCCTCTATCTCGAGCAATATCTGGTGTGAGAAGATTTGTCTTCATTCGTATTCATATTCACAATTCTCCACATGCTCAAAGTACCTTTCCATGGTGAATTATTCATTTGTCACGAGACCGTAGTCGTTCGCCACCTTAGTTTATCGAGAATCCAGCACGGTCTTTCGCCATTGGGAAGATCTTGATAGCCAAAATTGCGATTCACTTTGCTGGAGTTATGTCCTTTTTCTTTGTCACCATCCCAAAGTGTTGATCTCGAGCGAGAATTCGTGAGACTTGAGTCTTGGAAATCCATCTCCTTTTCCCCATTGTGAGCAGTGGTGTTGAAAAATCATCGAAGTGATTTATGAATTCGTTGACACACACCTTAGCGTAGTATTTGGTCTTTTTGGAGTGATGGATTCTAACATTTACTGCAATTGCTTCCAAGTTTATCACTATTGGCTTGATGACCCTCTTTGATTCTTCGAGGGTATCATGTAGCGGTGGGAACCTCTCCAGTACCTCATTGTACATGGTTCTCGTGTTCGTTGGGAATCTTCATCACGTTTGAAGGGGATCACCTTTGGGTGTTGCTGAAAGTGGATCTTCTTGTTGTGAGAAAGATGTTGTCGCCATTTTCTCCATTTGTGGTGATTCTTCAAATGTAGGCGGGGAAAGAACCGGATCATCAACTTTTGGTTGAGAAGTTGTGACTACTTCCACAAGTTGGGCTGGTATATTTTGAGGTACTTCATTAGCGAGTTCCACCTCTAGAAATTGTGTGATATAGATTACAGGTGCTTGCGCCTGAACCAATGCTCTGAATTATAGTGTTGTGTTGTTGATTAGGCCTGAAGAATTAGGGCAATCATGCAAAGACGAATGATGACTGGAATGAGAAATTCTTGAGATGTGCTCCTTCTTCACTTAGGTGTTTAGGCGACTCAACTCACTAATGAGCCTTGATCATATCGCTCCTAGCTTGATTACGAGCTCATGCATTTTCAACTTGAATTCGAACTCCCATGGCGATCCATGCCCTTCGTGTCGTCTTACCTTCTTTCGAACCGAACTCCTGAGTTCTTCTGCTCAACTCACTTGAATACGAGCTTAACCCGACATTTTTGAAAAGAATGGTTTTACCACAATGCTCACGGTTCTTCCTTATTATATAACACTTGTAGTAAGAATGTTTTGGCTTTGCCATAATAAGCACATTTGTACCTCCCAAACGATGAGAAAATGCTATTACCAATAAAGACCTAATGCTGCCATGATGATGACCCAGGTTCAAGCCCTCAGCATGTCGATAGACACCCTTAAGACTGATTCTTGGCCAAAGAGCTCCTCGGTATTTTGGCAGTGGATTCTACAATCCCGGCTCCAATCAACAAGTTTTTCTGAACCTGGTAAAAGAATACTTTTTTTTTTTTATTGTCTGATTGGATTTACATAATGGACAGGTATAAATTTTGCCTATCGCCCTTAGAGTTTCTCAAAGAGACCATTTACAAGTAACAAGGATGTAGTACACGGAACGGCCAAGCAGGTATTTTCAGAGTTGGCTTTCACATTCAATTCATTTCTAGGGGAAAAGAATAAATGAAATGCTGAACAGTATGAATCGTTTCATTCTGCGCCGTAATAACCTTCATCAGGTCTCCTGTTAACACTCTGTCACTTAATCGATTTTGATAAAAACGTTTTGAAGGAAAATCCCGAATTTGAGGATGTATTCGGTACTGAGCAGATAACAAAATAGTTGGTCGATCTGCTTGTTGGAAGTGACTTTCCAAAATGAAAAGGCGAGTCAACTCAACTAAACCTTTATCTCGTTCTTCTACTATAGCTGACTGTGGTCATTGTTGTAGGATGGCCTGTAGCTTTCAGGAGCAAGTTTCTTAAGCGTAGCCTTTGTTATTGAACAAGATGAATAACATTCAACATTCCCAGGGTGTGTGTGCGTCTCGGGCGCGTGGGTTTTATTGCTTTGGCGCGTGGGTTTTTTCTTTGGGCGCGTATTCTTTGGCGCGCCTTTGTTCACGCCACAAGATGAATAACATTCAACATTCCCAGGGTGCGCGTTTCCCACAGGCGCGTGGGTTTTTGGCTGGCATTTAGCGCGCCTTACATTCACGTTTGCTCTTAAAACTTTGTCTTTCTTTGTCTCTTACTGCCTTTGTGCACGTTTGGCTCTTCTGCCCTTCTTTGTCTCTTTCACGCCTTATTCACGTTTTCTCTTAAAACTTTGTCTTTAAACAATGCGCATATATTTGCCTTGGATTCTTCTTTCTTTTCTTTGTGACTAATTTCTTTTGCTCACATGATGGCGTGAGTTTCTCTTACATAATGTCAAACAAAATATTTTCTCTTTACGAAGAAAAGAAGCTTACTGACTTTTTCCACGGGTTTGATGGAGGAAGATTACGAGGATTAATTCAACTTCCTCTCATCCGGGTAGTGGCTTAAGTACTTGGGGAAATGGGAAAAGTAGAGGCGATTGCCAGCGGGAATGGCAAAATGGGTTAGCGATCCCGTCAATTTCCCCATGTGGGAAATTGGGAATTTTATGCCCGTTTGCCAATCCATGATTTGGCGATTGCGAAGGAAAACCAGCGTCGGGAATTTGAAGGAAATTGCAGGAAAGTGGAAATCCGGGTTTGGGATGCCTGACCGGTGATTGAAACAAAAGCTAACTTCCCGGCACCAAAACTTGTCGGATGAATCTTAATTTATATTTATTTAATTAAATACTCCTTAAGTGATTAATTTAATCAAACAAGGAGCAATTAATTAATTAAATATTAATTAATTATTTTAATGTATTTTAATGCGTTTTATAGCTTTGGCGGGAAGAGTTCTTGCCCGAAAATCACGAAAGCGAAGGCCGAAAGCGATCACAAAAATAAGGCGATCGCGAGGAGTCAATGAACCATGCAAAGTAATACTTTTCAAAATTTTCTCATTTTTAATTATTTAATTGTCTTTTTGACAATTTTGCGCGATCAAAAATTGGTGATAATATGCTTTAGCTCACGATTGGGGACAAGGACTTTATGGACGCAGCAACGGACCCAGACCAAAATAGTCATGAACATGATCACAGAAAGATGGGGCACAAAAATGGGGCGACACGAGAGAGGAGACCGAAAAACAGGAACAAACAAACCAAAATCCTAAATACCTATGTACATACAGGGAACAACTGTTTTGATCAGTAATATTTGAGATCGCCTTTGTAGGGCAAAGGCAAATGAGTTCCATCAGGATACGCCAAGTAGTAAGTACTATCTCCACAAAAGTGTCTTATTTTGAACGGTCCCAACCACAGTGAGTCAAACTTCCCATGCTTTCCCTTCGGCTCACGTCTTTTATCCCAGAGAAGAACTAAATCATTGATTTGAAACTGTCTCTCTTTAGTTTTCTGTCAAACAACTTCTTTACCTTGGATTGATGTTCCTTGATCCTGTTGGCCACTTGACTTCTTTGTTCCTCAAGCTTGGTTAGAAACATGACTCTTTTATCTAATGCATTGGTGAAGCATTCATCATCATTTGCTTGAGCTAATTTTATATTTGGTAACTCGATGTGACGGGAATTTGAGCATCGAGTTCCATACGAAGTTGAAATGGAGACATCCCGATTGCCCTTTTGGGAGTTATGCGGTCAGCCCTGATACATCGTATAACTTTTTGTGCAAGATCTTTGATTTTCTTGACTAACTTGCGCCTGATGGTAATGAGGTTTTGTTCTTGGATTGACTTGACCGTTTCCCTGCGGGTAGTAATCTGATGAATGAGACAAAGATATCCCATATCCATAACAAAAACCTATCATCTCTGCAGAAGAAAAATTTGAGGCATTGTCAGTCACGATCTTGTGAGGAATTCCATAACGAACCAATATGTTTTCTTTGATGAAATCACATATTACTGCAGTAGATGTTTGTTTCACCGGTATAGCTTCTACCCATTTTGTAAAGTAATCAGTGGCAGTGAGTACGTGGGTATGACCAGCGCTGGAATTAGGGTTGAGAGACCCGATGAAATCTAAACCCCATTGTTGAAAGGGTTCTTCAATGACAAGCGGCTTGAAAGCGGTGCCGCGACTTCGGTCTTCCGACAAATTGTTGTGAGGCTTCACATTTGGTCACCCATTTACGAGCATCGAGAAAACATAGTGGGCGATAATAATGTGCTCTCGAGAATTTTATGGGCCGTTCTTGGGCTAGAAAAATGACCGCAAGCATGATTGTGGAAGGCTTCCAATGACCTAATTTGTTGTTCTTTATCAACACATCGAGGAACATGCCATCAATTCCTTTCTTGAACAACGTGTTATCCCAAATAGCGTGTCGGCGGCTCTTAGTTTGATTGCTCGTTTCTCTTTAGGTTTGTCGATTTTACGGACACTCACCAGTATGTGAGGAAATAGGCAATATCAGAATACCATTCATCGTAGTCTTGACAAAAACTACCGATGGTAAATTTCCTTCAACTAGTTCTTCTTGAGTTAACTCGTGGTTCATTTCTGTGATGAGTTGGCGAGTCCTCTCCCTCGAACCAACTTGGTAGGCTTGATGTCAGATCATATTCTTGTATCTTGGAGACCCAATTACCTCTTTTAGATCCGGTTCTGTTGTGTCGACATTGATTTCACCGCGGTATCCGGAACTAAGACTTTGGTGTGAGAATTCAACACGTAATACACGAAGTGTTTTAGGGCTCTTACCACCGCGTACGCATGTCTCTCGAGAGGAGTGTAATTAAGTTCATGTTTCTTGAATCCCGAACTCATGAATGCGATAGGAGATTGATCCCCTCTTGATTGTCTTTGAGTCAAAATGGCGGAGATTGTGTGTGGCGAAGCATAACAATAAATTATAAAATCCTTCTTAAAATCGGGACACACCAATGTAGGAGCTTTTTGATAGCACCCTTGATTTGCTCAAACGCCTCTCTACCTTCCTTTGACCATTTGAAAGATTCTTTTCCTTTCATCATATCAGCGATTTCTTTAGTCAACTCGGCGAAATCATGCGAACCTTCTCAAAAAAATTCACCTTTCCAAAGAAAGAGTGGACTCGGAGGTTTACTTGTAGGCAAGGAAAGATTCTTTATAGCTTGAGCAGCGTTGAGGATCGATCTTAGTTCCTTCCTTAGAAACAATATGACCTAGGAGTTTACCTTAGTAACTCCAAACACAGATTTTTTTGGATTCGGAGAAATCTTATGAAGTTTACACCTTTGCAAAATTTTCTCTAAATCTCTTAAGTGATCTTCTCGCTTCTTTGAAAACAACTTTGTCAAGTCATCTAGGTATATCACAATGATCTTGTCCTTATAATGCAACGCCATATCCATGGCCCTTTGAAGCGTTGCGCGGCATTGATCAAACCGAAGGGCATTCTTTATATGCGAGCGTACCCGGGGGTAGTGAATGCGGTTTTATGTTGATCTTCTCTAGCCACCTCAATCGATTATAGCGGAGAAACCATCTAGCATAGATAGCATTTCCGATCCGATTCTTGCTTGCTGCTGAGAATATGGTCCATATTTGTGATGGTAGTTATCCTTGAGGGCCTTTGATTAAGATTGCGGAAATCCACGCAAATCCTAATTTCTCCATTTTCTTATGAACCGGTACAATATTAGCTATCCGGGTTGAATGTCGAATAGGAAAAACTATTCGTGCATCTAGCATCTTTTGAACTTCATGAAATATTGTCCTGTGATTTTGGGATTATAAATTGTCTTTGCTTTTGCACTGAATGGGGCTGCGCGGGCTTGAGGGTATGGCATGCTCCATTTCCACAGGTTGGAAAGACTTCAAATCTTCGTATGAATATGCCAAGGCGTCGAGAATATTTGGTAAGGAGATTTATGAATTTCTGCGCTCCTCGGCGAGCAACATTTACCAATATTGATCGGGCGAGGTTTATCCTTGGTGCCGATATTAATTTGCTCATAGTCGGTGAGAATTTGCGGAGTCTGCTGCTCTTTCTCTTTAATAAACTGTCATGTTTGTCAAAAAAGTTCTTGAGTGAAACCAACCCTTTGGGAATTTTATTTCCTCACGAGTTGAATGATGCCATCACGGGATCTTCGTTCTCGACTCCTTCTGATTGGGTGAGGTAGTTGATTCGCGAAATGCCGAATCACTTCCTTGAAAGTACTGTTGTTCAAAATTTTCTCTCTTTCCAAGAAGGCAATAATTTGTTGATCATCATTAAATACTTGCCAATTTTCTGCATTATCGGGAACACTTGGCCTAAAGACCATTTGATGGTGTATTTGTCTTGATCAAAATCTGAATGAGGAATCATTAATGCCATTTGAGGCTGCTAGAGAATCCGCTTTGTCATTCTTTTCACGAGGGACAGATTTAATGGAAAAAGCGTCGAAAAATTCTATGGCATCCCAAACTTTATTTCTGTAGTGTCTCAGACGATCGTTCTTTACCTGGAACTGATTTCTTACTTGTTTCACGATCAATTCCGCATCTCCAAAGACTTCCAGATTTTTTATCCCTTTCTCTTCTGCAACTTGGAGGCCAAGGATTAATGCCTCGTACTCTGCAGTGTTATTAGTATTTGAAAATTCGAGTTTATAGGAAAAAGGAAAGATTTTACCATTTGGAGATATGAGCACCACTCTGCCTTTTGAGCCGTTGAGCAACAACTTCCATCGAACTCAAGAGTCCGGATCTCATTGGAGTCTTGGCAAGTGATCTCGGGGTATGAACTTCCGTAGTCATCATATAATTACCCATACTTGAGCCTTGGAAAGGATGCATGCGCGAGATCTTGGTTTTAATTCTTGTGAACTTGGCACGAGCTTAGGCATAAGTTTCTTCATTTCTCCTTTGATAGGAATCATGGCATGAGACCAGTCCATTTGAATCTCACCACCCAAATCCCTACAAAATTTTCTGCTCAACAACATTCCATACGAGGCAGGGATATCAGCAACTAAAATAGTTACCTTAACTCGCTTTTGAGGAAATTGGGCTAAAACCATTTGGGCGTCCTTAATCTGCCCGATCAGAGGAACTTGCTTGGTTTCCATAGAGTAACACGATCCGAATGTTCTCGTCTGAAGTCAAACCAAGAGCATGTCTTTACTTTTGCCGGCATCACATTATCGAGGCTCGAGTCTATAATGCGATTACTTAACTTGCATCCGTTGATAAGAAAAAGACCACAAAGAAAGGTTCGATCTTTTCATTGGAAGGTGTAGTGGCCGCCACTGATATTTTGAGTTTTCCCATCTTTGGGAGTTTTAGAATTCCTTTAGAGGAATGAGCAGTAGAGTCGCCTTTGATAAAGCTGGACCAACTTCTCGAGCTGATCCTTGTTGGACTTCAAGTACTCTGCTGTGACATGGAAATTTTTGTTTTATTGATATGATCAATGATATCAAATTTAGGCAAAGTAATTGCACTTGAAGTCTCGAGATATGAGTTCTTTCGAACTTGATGATGGCACACTTTGGACCTTGGTCTCGGGCTTGGTTGATACGGATGTGGAAGAAGAAGTTTTCTTCGTAATTGGTTTACTAAGCTGATTGATCTAACAAAGGCTCTCCTTTCTTTAAGATAGTCTTGACCTTTGAAACCTCGGTATCTCTGGACTCTTTAGGAGCCTCCTTTATCTTGGATCCTTTGAGAGTTTCCTTGGAAACCTCTCTATCTCTCCCTTGGCGGTATCTTGGTCCTTTTACGAGAGCGTGTGAAGCACGGCGAAGGATTGACTATTCATATCTTCTATAATTTCTTCATATTCATCTTCTTCATCAGAGCGGTACTCAAAGAAATGATTATTGCTTTCTTCCTCGGGATCTTCAATTTGTAGGTTCGGATGCCTCGAGAATCGGGCTCTTCCTCATCAACCTCGGCGACCTCAATCTCATCATCGCTTTCTTGATGACATCACATTTGGAATTAGTTGCGGGGAGCTGCTTGATAGCAAGCCTCGTTGGAGCACCTGCGATCCTGGCTTTGTTGGGAGCGTATCCTTTTCGTGGGATATCTTTGTAGGGAAGCGGGTTTACTACTTTGAGCAACTTGCTTCTTCAAAGCGAGCATATCATTAGCCAACTTAGTGAGTATGGTTTCTGAAACGTTGGGAGTTTCTTGACTCTTTCCTTTGAGGGAATTTTTCTTGAATTTTCCTGCCATGATTAAGTCATCTTCGATTTCTATGGCCAAAGATTGAGCAAGTTCCAAAGTAGCCACCCTGGCTCTTCTTAGCTGATAGCACACTTCTGGTTGTTGTGCGTTAATAAAGAAACATTTTTGTCCATCAGGGTTGGGACGAATCCCGGTAGGAACTTTGTTTACCATCTTGTTGAATTTGGCCACGAAATTCCTCATGGGTTCTGTAGGCTCTTTCTTTGCCTGAGATAGTTGGGCAAGAAGAGCATGTTCATCTTCGGCTGTTTTGAATCGATTTTCAAACTTGGTTTTCATATCATCCCAACTTGTAATACATCCATTGGGTAGATGATGAAACCAATCTGCAGCAATATCATGCAATGTCTCGATGAAGAGACGAATAGCAACATCTTCGTATTCTCTGACAAAACAGCACATGCGGCGAAGAAGGCAGAAATATGATCCTCTCGGTGACGTCTTCCCATCTCCGTCGAACTTGGGAAGAATCTTTCTTGATCCTCGTGGGAGTTCATGTCGGCGAGGTAAGGCCGATGGGCCTATGGCATTTCCCCATGGTACATTGGCTGCCATTGGAGGAAAGGTGGTATGCGTAGGTAAAACAATGTGAGCAAGGACAAGTGCTTGGTGGTAGTGATTCCTTCCTTGCTTGCTCTTTCGGGACTTGATGCGAGGCTTGCGAGATCTACGAGTGTGTTCTTCTTAGGAGGAGATAACTTGAAACCAAATTTTCCTTGAAAATCAAAGGTAGGGTCGAGATCGACCTTTAGCTTTTTCTCCTCGCGTAAACCTCTTTCCTTCCGGCTTGGAATATTTATGGTGAAGAGATCACTGGCGTGTTCGACCAGCTCTAGCCTTTTCTCTTTGCTCTCTTTCTTGAGCTATTTTGCTTTGAATAACTCTAATGACTCTCATGACTTTCTCTTCTTCGTTATCTAAAATCTTGATGCGGCGAGATGAAAATGATGGTTACTTGTGCGCTTTTCCCAAATAGCTTGCCTCAAATCTGATGATATATCTTTTTGAGTATCTGCAAAAACAAGATTTGGTTGTAAGATAGGTGGGTTACTGTAATGGTCATCTGACTTATTACGGGTGAAGAGGACCGCGTCGGTGAACAACTATCAACACGTGCCCAAGAGAGGTCTTACGGCCCCACGAGTGCGGGTGCTCTTCTTTAAGGTCTTCGATGTAGATTTCTCTGTCATGGCTCTATCAACAGCCACAAATTGCTGCAAGCTTTCACGGTTTTCCCAAGCTACTATTCGAAGGTTGGCAGCAATATCTCCTTGGAAATCTTCGTCGGGCACAAGGTTCGGTTGAAGAAGCTGGAGCTTGTGAGAGGGGATAGTCATAAAGATTTAACCAAGCCTTTGGTTAACGATTTACGAATCCCAGTAGAGTCGCCAAAAGCTGTTAGCATATGGATTTTGCATGCAAATGACATGCAGTGTGTGGGAGAAGTCCCTCCTCGATGAAGGTGAGGCTGCCTTTATTGAAAACCAAAGCTGTATTTACATCATGTACATTCAAAATTGTATGTGGGGGGTTTTGGAACATCAATGGAAGAAAAGTGAATGAAGGAAATGGAATGAAATGAAAGAAAGGAGTGGAATGGAATGGTGAAAGAACATGCTGAGAGTTAGGTAAAAGCAGAGCCTAATATTGCATGAAGAGAAAAGATGAATAACCAACACAAATAAAACGGAGTTTGAGTTAGCCAAACAAGAACATGCAAAAGGGAACACACATGAGCAAGTAGATAGTCAGAGCTTGATCATTGTGAACTAGAACAACTGATTACTAATGTTGACAATAAGATCAAAGATAATATTTGCATGCAAGATTCAAACACCTAACATCTAATGAACATAAGAACACCAAATGTTACTGAGAGATGATAAATGAGACACAAAGTTCTTATTTATTAACTCGAAATGTTTTCACAAAGAACACAAAGTTTCTTCTTGAAACAAAGCTTGCACAAAAGTATCTTCTTCTCCTCTCTCAAAGTCACCCTTACAAATGAGCCCCTCACTTCCTTTTATAACCCAAAAGTTGGTTACAAAGTAGTTAGGGTTTACATGAATCATTAAATAGGGCACTTAAGTGAATTTGAATTTTTTCAAAAAACTTTTAAAAATTGACTAAAAATAGAAACCACTTAAGTTAAAAGGTCATTTAAGGAAAAATACATAAATAAAAGAAATGGGTACATGTGGACCCCACTTAAATGACTTGTATGCACACGTAGACATCTAGTCGGCAATGTGCCACCTAGATCAAGACACCTAAGATCGGTGCCTTATCCATTGGGCCAAGAGTCCGCCTATCCCGATCGTGCGGGAATGAACTCATTGGTGTGCTCTGCGATCCTCCGAATGAAAAGAGTCTTTGAGTTTGAAACTTGAGCAATTCATCCACCCCTCTATCTGAGCAATATCTGGTGTGAGAAGATTTGTCTTCATTCGTATTCATATTCACAATTCTCCACATGCTCAAAGTACCTTTCCATGGTGAATTATTCATTTGTCACGAGACCGTAGTCGTTACGCCACCTTAGTTTATCGAATCCGACACGGTCTTTCGCCATTGGGAAGATCTTGATAGCCAAAATTGCGATTCTTGCTGGAGTTATGTCCTTTTCTTTGTCACCATCCCAAAGTGTTGATCTCCCGGCAGAATTCGTGAGACTTGAGTCTTGGAAATCCATCTCCTTTTCCCCATTGTGAGCGAGTGGTGTTGAAAAATCATGAAGTGATTTATGAATTCGTTGACACACACCTTAGCGTAGTATTTGGTCTTTTTGGAGTGATGGATTCTAACATTTACGCAATTGCTTCCAAGTTTATCACTATTGGCTTGATGACCCTCTTTGATTCTTGAGGGTATCATGTAGCCGGTGGGAACCTCTCAAGTACCTCATTGTACATGGTTCTCGTGTTCGTTGGGAATCTTCATCACTTGAAGAAGGGAATCACCTTTGGGTGTTGCTGAAAGTGGATCTTCTTGTTGTGAGAAAGATGTTGTCGCCATTTTCTCCATTTGTGGTGATTCTTCAAATGTAGGCGGGGAAAGAACCGGATCATCAACTTTTGGTTGAGAAGTTGTGACTACTTCCACAAGTTGGGCTGGTATATTTTGAGGTACTTCATCAGCGAGTTCCACCTCTAGAAATTGTGTGATATAGATTACAGGTGCTTGCGCCTGAACCAATGCTCTGAATTATAGTGTTGTGTTGTTGATTAGGCCTGAAGAATTAGGGCAATCATGCAGAGACGAATGATGACTGGAATGAGAAATTCTTGAGATGTGCTCCTTCTTCACTTAGGTGTTTAGGCGACTCAACTCACGAATGAGCCTTGATCATATCGCTCCTAGCTTGATTACGAGCTCATGCATTTTCAACTTGAATTCGAACTCCCATGGCGATCCATGCCCTTCGTGTCGTCTTACCTTCTTTCCGAACCGAACTCCCTGAGTTCTTCTGCAGCTCAACTCACTTGAATCCAGAGCTTAACCCGACATTTTTGAAAAGAATGGTTTTACCACAATGCTCACGGTTCTTCCTTATTATATAACACTTGTAGTAAGAATGTTTTGGCTTTGCCATAATAAGCACATTTGTACCTCCCAAACGATGAGAAAATGCTATTACCAATAAAGACCTAATGCTGCCATGATGATGACCCAGGTTCAAGCCCTCGGCATGTCGATAGACACCCTTAAGACTGATTCTTGGCCAAAGAGCTCCTCGGTATTTTGGCAGTGGATTCTACAATCCCGGCTCCAATCAACAAGTTTTTTTGAACTTGGTAAAAGAATACTTTTTTTTTTTATTATGCGATTGGATTTACATAATGGGCGAGTATAAATTTTGCCTATCGCCCTTAGAGTTTCTCAAAGAGACCATTTACTACAAAGTGAGGATGTAGTACGGGCGGCCAAGCGAGGTATTTTGAGTTGGCTTTCACATTCAATTCATTTCTAGGGGAAAAGAATAAATGAAATGCTGAACAGTATGAATCGTTTCATTCTGCGCCGTAATAACCTTCATCAGGTCTCCTGTTAACACTCACTCTTGTCACTTAATCGATTTTGATAAAAGCGTTTTGAAGGAAAATCTCGAATTTGAGGATGTATTCGGTACTGAGCAGATAACAAAATAGTTGGTCGATCTGCTTGTTGGAAGTGACTTTCCAAAATGAAAAGGCGAGTCAACTCAACTAAACCTTTATCTCGTTCTTCTACTATAGCTGACTGTGGTCATTGTTGTAGGATGGCCTGTAGCTTTCAGGAGCAAGTTTCTTAAGCAGCGCGCACTGTTATTGAACAAGATGAATAACATTCAACATTCCCCAGACTGTGTGCGTCATTGACTCTGGCGCGTGGGTTTTTTGGGCGCGTGGGTTTTTTTCTTTGGCGCGTGGGTTTTTCTTCTTTGGCGCGCCTTTGTTCACGCACAAGATGAATAACATTCAACATTCCCCAGACTGTGCGCGTCCTGTCCCTGGGCGCGTGGGTTTTATGGCTGGGCGCGCACTGTTCACGTTTGCTCTTAAAACTTTGTCTTTGCTGTCTCTTCTGCGCACTGTGCACGTTTGGCTCTTCCTGCCCTTGCTGTCTCTTTCACGCACTGTTCACGTTTTCTCTTAAAACTTTGTCTTTAAAACAATGCGCATATATTTGCCTGGATTCTTCTTTCTTTTGCTGTGACTAATTTCTTTTGCTCACAATGGCGTGAGTTTCTCTTACATAATGTCAAACAAAATATTTTCTCTTCTCGAAGAAAAAGAAGCTTCCACGACTTTTTCCACGGGTTTGATGGAGGAAATTACGAGGATTAATTCAACTTCCTCTCATCCGGGTAGTGGCTTAAGTGCCGGGGAAATGGGAAAATAGCGAGGCGATTGCCAGCGGGAATGGCAAAATGGGTTAGCGATCCCGTCAATTTCCCCATGTGGGAAATTGGGGAATTTTATGCCCGTTTGCCAATCCATGATTTGTGATTAGCGAAGGAAAACCAGCGTCGGGGAATTTGAAGGAAATTGCGAGAAAGTGGAAATCGGGTTTGGGATGCCTGACCGTGATTGAAAAAAAGCTAACTTCCCGGCACCAAAACTTGTCGGATGAATCTTAATTTATATTTATTTAATTAAATACTCCTTAAGTGATTAATTTAATCAAACAAGGAGCAATTAATTAATTAAATATTAATTAATTATTTTAATGTATTTTAATGCGTTTTATAGCACTGGCGGGAAGAGTTCTTGCCGAAAATCACGAAAGCGAGCCGAAGCGATCACAAAAATAAGGCGATCGCAAGGAGTCAATGAACCATGCAAAGTAATACTTTTCAAAATTTTCTCATTTTTAATTATTTAATTGTCTTTTTGACAATTGGCTGATAACAGTGTCAAGAGTTAGCAACAATTTCTGGGAAGGACCAGCCAAAGTTTAACAAAATTCGCAGGGAAATATTGCCTCATTACCCATCAAGATGCATGCAACATCGTTCCTCAAATTTTGTTGCACTTTGGATAGTCTTTTAATTTCCTAACAACAATTACTTTTATTCAATCAGTAATGAGCACAACCACCAAGAAGAGGTGGTGGGAAAATATGAAAGTGCTTCAAGAAGCACACTAAATGTAGCATGCTAGAATGGAAGTTGTGAGAGAAGACAATACATGACATGGTTCGTATTTTATGGCTGCACCTAAATAACATTAATTAATTCTAAAAAGAATTAATTTAGCAAGGTTTGCAAAGTCACTTTGATGTTGACTATGAACATATTCAACATTGGCCTTTATGACTTAACATGGACTTCCTCACTTTAGGGGATTTACATATTTAGGGCATTATTACATTCTTCTACACATTTATGACTTTGCATTATGTAAAATCAATCAATTCTAAAAAAATCAATTTGAGCACTTTACAAAGTCATTTATGTTGGACTACGGACTGCAAAACGCGTTTCCCCTTGTATAGAATAGAGGAACATGAGCTCCTTCGATCAACATTATGTTCGGGACACTTGTTAACATGATCAATTTTAACTACATTAGAATAAAACCATTGTGTGACACGGAGAACTTTTAGAATAATATAAAGCACGGTGCGCGGGCCTGCGAAGCCTTGTCCACTAGGTAAAAGAGTTAAAAAAATCATATCTTGATCATTGGTTTGGCCCTTTTGGTTGTCCCCTAAGGTTTTCTTGCTCCTGATTTATGCAATATGCACTACTTGTTTACACTTGAAACTGGACTTTGTATTTAACATTGTTGACCAGAATGACAATTGAATAATGGGTCTATCTGGAGCAAGTCATCAATGAGAAAAGGGAGACCTTCGTGTCTTGGTGTCGCCACTCATAAATTGCAAATGACCCTACCACAATTGATGGTGTTATCCTGAAGTTTTAAAATTGGGGGATAACAATGGCTGTGACTATGGGACCGCATTCCTTGGAGGAATGCAAGAGAACTTCAGAATTCTTTACTTTGTGGACCGGTGCCTTCTCTGTTGTAACTCATTTTCTTGTTTCTATGTAAGGACAAAATGCTCCGTTCTATATGTAAGGACAACATGTTTTATTCTATGTTCTTTTTTCCTTCTTTCTTGAAAGCAATAATTTGATTAACATTTTTGTCAGGCCTTTCCGGCAAGTTTCCATCTTATGCATTGATTATCAAAGATTGGATAGTTTATCTCTTTTTGCAGCTGATACATGTTTAGAAATATAAAGGCTTGGACCCTTTTTTTGTTTGAAAAGTATATTTCTATTAGTCATACATGATATACAATGCTGATTGTACAAAAAAGGGTGGCATGGGATCAGATCTCAGAAGTCAGATGGAGCTTAAGAAAATGGTGAAGAAAACATAATCAAATTACCAAAATCTAACAAGAGATATGGTAATGATTAGTACATAGTATGCGATAATGAAAGAAATTTTTCAACTATTTTTTTTTAAAGATAACAAGCACCAATGGCAACAAACACCAGAAAAAGGAAAGACCTATGCCAGTGGGGTGAGAAGCCCCTCCAACTGCACAAGTGGTGCCACCTGCACCCTTCAGATCCACTGCCTTGAGAAAGGCACTACAAATCCACATGAGAGTCCTAGATTTCCGATTTTTACAAGGGGCGGGTTAGTAGAGTTTTAAGGCACCTTTGTAGTTTTTTTTAACAAAAACTACAAAATGACAGAAGTTTCGGATTCTTGAATACAAAGGATCAGGTTTTCGGAGTTCAAATGTAGTTTTGTAATTTTTTGAAAAATTACCAAGCTGCACCTAATCCTTAATTTTCCGTTGGGGACATGTGTTGACTTAGAAAATTATCCAATCCTCTATTTGTTGTTCTTCTATCTGCTGATTTTCTGTGAGAGGCTGGTCTAAGTCTTTGGAAGAGGGATCCATAAGTGGAGGCGAGGTTCATCCTACCATGTGTGTATTGTCATCCCCCTATTCGTAAGTGTTGAAGTCGTCCACTTCTTCCTCTTCTCAAGTTGTGGGACCTATTGTGGGATTATATTTCCTTTACTTTTTATCATCCCTAGCTTTAGCAAGCAAGATACCAAGACACCTCCATTGAAAAATGGATGGCTTACTCAAGTCATAGGAACTATTCAAGAAAAATTCCTCTCCCTCCGCTTCATGTGTATACACTTGCATCCAAAAACAGCCCAACAACATGCTAGGTCAAGTGGAATCCTTTGCATGAAAAAATAGATGCCCATGAATCAGAGTTGATAATAACATTGCTTAGCTGTAAATATTACCTCCATGTAATCCAAGCATGTACTCTGTCATCCAACCAACATTGTCGGATGCCCTAATGGCTATTACTAATTGTCATTGGATCACATACAAGATGCATCACCACTTTTTGGAAGTCAAATACTCGCTTTTTTTTCCATGGTGCCCCTTTGACCACATGCTGCCCAACTCTTCCTTGGTCAAATCCTTCTTGAAAGGTGTTGTATACCTTGGTCCTTTTAAGAGGCTATCATGTGGGGTTTGGTGGCCTTGCTAAACAACAACCCATTTGAAGGCGGACCAAATATTATTGTGAAATCTCGTAGAGGAGGTGATTTTGATTTCATGGTCATTTAGCGGAAAATGAACTTCTAGTGTGCTTGTTGTAACTCAAAACCATTCGAACCAAGTAGAGTTCGAAGTCCCTTACATTGAAATAAGGAAATTGCAAGATTCTAGCCATACATGCTTTGCTCAAAGCCATATTTAGCTCATGATTGTCTTATTCATTTTCGCACCTTATACGGTAATCTAAAGTTGGAAGGCTTTTCAAAGTGAGTGTCTCGGAGTAGGTAAAATCTTAGGTCTATGTTTTTCTCACATCCACTTACTTTGTTTGCTTCAGTAATGCCCTACCGGCGCCCCTTCTTTTGAGCTACCCGCTATCAATGAAGTTTGCACCATTTTGAATTAGGAGTAGTGTTTTTGCTACGCCCTTAATCATATAGCTTATATTGGATGTATATAGCCGACTTGTGGCTATCATAACTTCTTATCATTATGTATTTCTTTCATATATGTTATATTTTCATTAGTGGGTCGGCCTTGGTGCTGGCCATAACATAGGAATAGTATATATAGAGGTTAGTAGGTAGTAGTTTATCATCATTGGAGCATTTGAGTATTATTGTATGGTTTGGAGGTTGCCCCCTCGAAGTGGCGAAGCTATTCTAATTGCATATTGAGATCATTATTCTGGAATATTGTGTTATTTGGTGTTATATTTCTACTCATGATCTGAAGTATACAAGTAATTTCATTACAGTTTTGTGTTGGAACTATTCAACCTTTTCTAGTCGTGCCAAATTTCTAGAATGCAGCCTCTAGGGTTATTTTACTTGAGATTGTTGGTTGTAGTATGCTCAAGGGAGAAAGGTTCGCATTTGACATTTTGTCGTACTTGCATATAGTAAATCCATAATTGCTAACCAAAAATACTTGTTAAACATCTCTTCACGAGATTTACGGAAATTTCATTGTGGCACTTGAATTTTATCGGCTTCACGGAATCCAACCTAAGAATTGCTCTTTGTGTTAGAATTTGCGGAGAGAATAAACCGAATAAATGTGTAAAGAATGATTGAAGAGAAAACCGGAATACACACTGTTCAAATGGGTTGTGTCCGGGTATTTATTATGCAAAGACGGTTACAAAATTAGTTAGCGGTTACAACCGCATAACCATACAAAACAATTATAAAAGGGGAAGTCTTATTCATTTATTCCTACACCCCCTCTTAAGACTTACCCTACATAACTCAAAAACAAACAATCTAACAAAACAGAACTACGCTATCTTCAAACACTTTCACTTTGAAAGCAATGCTATGATAGGATAGGGCTCCATCAAGTTGCTTCATGACCTTCGTAAAGGTGTAGCTCCCGAGCTGAATTCCCGAGTTCCCGGATTCCACCTCCCCGAACTCCCGAATCACAGATCTCCCGAATTATTGGACAACCATCCATACTGAGCCATCCACAAGCTCCATCAAGTTGTCTCATGACCCTCGTGAGGGTATAATTCCCAAGATCCACAGTCTCCCGAACTATCTGAGCAACCATCCATACCGAGCTTCATCTACCCTGTATCCTTTCTTGCCTTCAAAGTTTAGAGCATCTTTATAGCACGTATTCGTCACTGTCCTCACTACCTTCTGCATCTGGTGGGTCTTGACCATGGCTATATTGGCCGTATTTGATATGACTTTACCCTTGAGCACATCATTGGCTCGAACACGACAATCCCATGCTGTGTGACCTCTTTTCTTACAATAATGACATTCAATCTCCAACTTATCTGATCTTCTATGATATTTTCTGGTTCTAGAATAGAATGCACTTTCTTGCTGGGAATGACCTTCTGCATCCTCTGTAGTTCGTTTTTCCTCAGCTAGAAGAGTTGCTATCATATCATCCAGAGATTGAGATTGAATTTGACTGAGGGTAAAAACTACATTGCTATATTTTGAAGACAGACTATTTAATAGGATAGCTTTGGCATCTTCGTCCTCAATTGCAGCTTTCACTTCTGCTAGTTGTCTGATCAAGGACCTTAGATTATTGATGTGGCTTGACATAGAGACTCCGTCATCCATTTTGAACCTATATAACTGAAGTTTCAGGGAAAATTTGGCATTGACTGCTTTCGCTCCAAATAATTTATTTAGAGTATCCCAAATTTCCTTCGATGATTTGTCTAGGTCTACATGATGAAGTTCAGAGTCAGAGAGAGCAAGGCCAATAATAGCTTTCGCTCTATCATCTCTGCTTTGCCATTCTAACAATTTCGATGCATCGGTAGGTGTTGTCTCTTTCCCGTTTACAATGCCCCACAAATTTTTATTCATAAGTTGCATTTGTATTTTCACTCTCCATGTATGAAAATTTAGACCAGAATATTTTTCTATGGGCATTTCCATTTTAATAAAATAGAATAAATACAACTGCGTATTTTGGCAATGAATAAATAAAATAAAATAAAATACCAGTTGCACAGTTCCGTGCCCTAGCGCAGGTAGTCTTTTTGCTTCTGTGTCTTTCCAGCCTTATGTCTGTGAAAAATATTTGTGCCCTAGCAATTCGTGACTGTAATAATGCACCATATTAGCGCAAATCGCGACTGTAAAAATGTCTAAAATCACGATTTTTCGTGGCTATTAAAATCTGACTATTTGTGCTCGAAAATGCTGTTATTTTCCTGAAAAACGTGCCATTCGCGACTGTATTTTCGTGCTCGAAAAATACTGTTAATTTCCTTTCCTTGCTCGAAATGTGTGTATGGCCTGTCGTAGTTGAGGAATTAATGGCTTTGTTTTGAACTTTTCAGCCCATGCGACCAACTTGCGACTATAAATCTCGTCTCTGACTATGCTGTCGTTTCTGAAATCCGTCAATGAAAAACCCGCGATTTTTCTTCAGTCTTCGTTATGCCCTTGCGCCTCTATTTTATCTTCAGATCGCTGGTAATGACAAAGATGAATGCGGAAGTCTATGATTCGTTTTCGAGCTTCATCTAAAACCCTCAATGCCCTTTTTTGCCCTTTGAATTTAGAAAATAAAAATGTGAACTCAAAAATCCAATTGAAAATCTTCACGAAAATGTTTTGATTTCTTCCATGTGCCCTAATGGGACTGTCACGAAAATATCTTTCTTCCTCTCTATGCTTGCCCCACGCTCTGATACCACTGTTAGAATTTGCGGAGAGAGAATAAACCGAATAAATGTGTAAAGAATGATTGAAGAGAAAACCGGAATACACACTGTTCAAATGGGTTGTGTGTCCGGGTATTTATTATGCAAAGACGGTTACAAAATTAGTTAGCGGTTACAACCGCATAACCATACAAAACAATTATAAAAGGGGAAGTCTTATTCATTTATTCCTACACTTTGAAGCCAACATTAGTGTTGTTGTTTGGCTTATTGAACTCTGATATGGCTCTGGAAGTAGAAATCTAAACTTTTCTAGTATATTCTCCATGTTGCGTGATGGTGAAACTGAAATTGTATCCTCCTACTTTCCACTTTTTAATTTACCATCTAGTTTCAGTTGTTGGGACTGCTTGAGGAGCTGCAACAGAGCATAAAACAGTAACAACCTACTTGGCAGGGACTCCAACTTGTTAGCTGTGCATTTACAATGTCGTTGAGGGCCATACCACTATTGGAAATTGTATAGGGCTGAGGTGGGGTCGTACATGGATGGGGGAACTTGGACAACCGCAATTGATACATTGTTGGCAGTGACAGTTGAGAATTCAAATTTTGCAGCAGGTTGTATGTATGACGTGAAAGCCAAGCATGGCAGTTGGACACACTGTCTTGCAGAGGGGTGGTCGTACTAAAACAATTTAGTAGACTGTCTAGTGAAGCATTGAAGTAGAATAGTGAGAAATAGAGGTAGAAAGCGATGAGGATTTGAGTAGGTTGAATAGTGTAAAATGAAGTAGGTTGAATGGTGGGAAATGCAAGTCAAATAGTTGACACTGGTGTCAAATGGTTTATTTGTAGCAATGACCATGGTTGTATGCTTTAGGAGCATTTATATGCTCATTCAATTTTAAATAATTGACTAATGCTTTAGGGACATTTATGTGCTTGTTCATATTTGACTTCGTACAGGTCCCTTTCCCTTATTTTTTCTTCATTCAGTTTTTCTTGCTAATATTTTTTTATCTGTAAATCGTGTCTCTACAAAGAATTTCAATGTCGATTATATGGACTCCTTTGGCCCTTATTTGTGCACCTTGTACGGTAATCTAATGTTGGAAGGATTTTCAAAGTGAGTGTCTCCAGAGTGGGTGAAATCTTAGATTTATGTTTTTCCAACATCCACCTACTCTCTGCTTGATACTGCCTAGTGCTGCCCATTGTTCGAGCTTCCCGCTATTAATGAAATTTGCACTATTTTTGAATTAGGAGTAGTGTTTTGTCTCGGAGCTATTCGACCTTCTACTTCCCATGCGCCATAGTTCCTTTCTCTCCTCCTTTGTCACTTTTTTCAACTTGCTCATCATGCTGAGCATGTCCTTTTGAAGAGCCTTGACCGAATCTGTTTCACCATCACTAGAGTCAGAATTTTCATCCTCACATTTCCTCCTTTAGTGAGATGATCTGTTATTTTCACTCTCTATGTCCAAGGATTTGTTATAAGCATCATCATAAGAAGAGGGTCCACATTCATCTTCTTTCACAATGAGGTTATCAATCCTTCGACAAATCATATTTTCTTCATCCCATTTGTTGATTCTTTGCCAATAGATCCTTGAGTCTCCTCTTTAGGCTCGAAAATTTTCATTCTTACCCATCTGGCCACAATTTATTTGTTGTTTCTCAAGAGTATAAATCCTTCCTCAAAGGCTTTCTTGAGTGTGTCCCATAAGGCCTTGTCCGTGGCTGATGTGTTTATGTACCAGTCGATGGCCACTCCTTGAAGTGAGGATGGGAAGGACTGCAACTATAGCTGTTCATCTGTGTGCCCATTTGCTTTTCAGACGGTAATACATGTTTTGCAGTGCCGTACGAGATCTTCCGATACATAGCAAGTGATCTTAGACAACTTTTTCTTTTCGAGCGATGGAGTTGAGGTAGCCATTGTTCTAGTTATTGGTTTCTGAGTGGCTCTTGGAATACGCTTATCCTCCTTAAGAAAGTTTATGGTGGTCGGTCCTCTACACTTTCGGACATGTCCCTATGCTTGTCCTTTCCTTTAGTAGGTATTTGTTCATTGTCTTTTGCTACTCCCTTCAATGTGTGGTTTCGGTTGATGGGGCGTGTTTTGCTTAGTATCCTCAATAAGAAGATCTTCTATGCTAGAAATATTTGTTTCGTATGCGGCTCGTTCTTCCTCATTATTGAACTATGGTTTAGACCACACACTTTCCTTGGAAAGATGGGGCTCTATTGAATCCAACATAAATTCATATTCTTTTGTTGGCATTACAAACTGTATTGTGTTGGTAAGATCAACACTTCCTTCCATTAGAAGGAGAAACCACCTCAAAATCTCCACCATGTGCTTGTGAGTGGTTTGTAGAGATTCAATGTCGGCTGAACCCTTGGTTTTGGCTTTGGCTCCTATTCTGAATTCAACCTCAGCTTCAGCTTTCGCTAGAATCCTGTACTTTCCTTAAGGGTTTCCTTCATGTGGCTGCTTCATGTAGCCTCTATCTTTGCTTTTGCTGTTCGAAAGCCTTGTAGCTCCTTGAATTTCTTGGTCCACTCGCATACCACAAGGCGTTCTTCTCCCACCTTTGTTCGGATGGCATAATGTTTTCTGGTTCGGTGTCGATCTTCTGACTGTTCTTCTTCATGGTGACACCTTTCTTTGCACCATTGTAACGTTTGTTGTCATCTTTCTCAGTCACATTCTGCTTGAAGGTCTTGTGAAACAATATAGTGCTTGATAAAGGAGTCTGGGTGATTGGTCAAGAAGTCATTCCACTTTTTAGTTACATCCAAATAGACAATGTAGTTTTTATTGGTACATGGGTCCTTTCACATTCTTCCTTGAGGTGTTCATGTACGGAAAGATCCCACAATTACTCAAAGTCCTTTACAAGTTTGTTCTCTCTTTTCTAGTTGGTTTCGGTTGCTTTTAGAACCAGTTGAGCCTTTAGTTCTCTATTACGCGTCTCGTTGTTGATAGGATTGGTGACCGATAGCTACTTCCCGACTTAATTTTTATAACTTGACTCAACATTCTTTTAAGGCAACAATGCTAGAATGTTTATAGAGAAACAACACTACTAAGACAGTTGCAGATAATATAGAATACCACATGTACAGACAAGAATGAAAGTAACAATAGTTTCTCTGTTCTCATTAACAAAAGGTAGAACTCAGTAAAGTTGATGCAGTTTAGTGAGGACTTGATAAAAGCACCGCTGCCCCTTCATGCAGCCACTTTATAATCTCAAGGTGCAACAGTTAGCGGTTGATGCAGTGGCTCAACTGTTATTTAAGCCATTGCCATTGCTACCAGAAGTTGACAAGAACAATTCGTATGACACTCGTTTATAATGGCGGTTATTTAAAAGGTTATATGCAATGCTTAATTATTAAACTTGCCAGGTTTGATCTAGTTTTACTGGCTGTTTTGTTTGGGATGGCCCCTTTTTGATTTTCCATAATGTGAAGCAATGAGGTAGAAAACAACGGGAAATAATTTTAATTGTATTTCATTTTTGTAATATTTCAAATGGTGAAAGGCTTATTGCAATATTTAAAAATACTTCTACGCTTATATTAGAACTGACCCATGGTTTTGCTACACTCCGTCACATTGCAATACCTTTTCAGATACAAAATTGACTCTTTTTCTAATAACAAAATAACTCCTAGAGAAATCTTTAGAAAGAGTCGAAATTCTGAAAGGGAATTTGGAATGTCTTCTCAATGAATGAAACAAGAATATCAGCAGTGCTAAAAAAGGATTATATACAGTCGTATGAGCAAATGTCCTTAAAATAAAGTGGTTGAAATCTAAATTTATCTCCAAAATATTAAAGTCCTAAAACTTGGAAGAAAATAAGACATTTCACGTACACCTTAAACCTTCTGAATACAGGATGTATTCATGATATTTTGTGCTCGTCTTGCTTGAAAAAGATGTTATGTACATATTCTCCATTCCAAATAGAATTTCATATTCTAGATGATGAGGGTAGATTTGTTCTATAACTTGAGGGGATACAAAAAGTATGACATAAATCCTTATGTTCTAGATAATTACAGAATATCTGGACAAATGGATTTTTTTTTCAAAAGTAGAAGCTTCTTAAAAAGACTACTCGTTTGTGTATGCTCAGCTCTCGCTTCTTATGCTTTGAGAACGGAGCATTTTTGGAAGGGGAATTCCTGTTAACTTCTTAATAACCATTAGTCACCACTGGATGTATTGAAGAAGTGTGTCTCTGCCTACATATATTGTAGACCAGACATATATTTCATGATCTCTTCCATTCTTTCATCACTTATGTACTCCGTATATGTATAAATATGTTTATCCCTCTGCATGAGATGCCGTTGAACTTTTAAATGCAGCTATATTTTGTATCTGCTAATCAATCATAGTTATGCAAATCCTTTTTAAATACAATGTGTACTATATACCTAGTATAAATAACATTCTTATTGCTTTGTTTCAGGCGCTTCTAGAGGAATGGGTGTTTACTAGATCAAATGGTGGAAAAAGTCTAAGGAAGGTATGTATCAGCCAATTTTCTGTTTTAGCTGATGATACAACTTCTACTTCATTGAAATGCATGTAGCAGGATCTGTTTTGCTCTCATGAACTTAGAATGGTTTGAACTTAGAAGTGCTTATGTCCCGTTCTTCGTTACAAGGATAGTGTACTCTGATCTTGGGCCAGGTTGGCAAGGACTAAATAATATTCCCCTTATCATCCACTTCTTGGGTCTTGGTTATGGCGAGTTAATGAAAAATGAGCTGACGCAAAATAAGTGTGTATTGACATAGAAAATGATTATGTTTTTGAGCATCTAAGAAGATGACTTATCCGAGGAGCCATGTTTGCTGATGTGAGTTTGTCTTCATCCCAACTAATCTCGTTATTTGTGGAAAGTTGACGATAGTTGTTAAGAAGATGATTACCTTTAGATTAGAGAATATATTGGAGCGCTTGGAAATTTTACTTTTGTTATTGCAAAGTTGTGTGTCCTCAACTATACTCCCTGAAGTGAATGGGCCTAATATTTTCAACCGTCCTTCTAAGTTTGATCTACTGAAAAAAAGACGAGTCCTGTTTGAATGTGCTTAGTGTGCTTGCTAAAATTGATCCCAGTTTGAGTTAGAAATGAGATTGAAAGAATAAAATGCAAGATCGTAACTAATAAAGCCAAAGCATAAATAAATGAATGCTCAAAAAAGGTACAGTATTACCTTGAAAAAATCCAAACCATGAAAACATGGAGGTACAAATTGGCAAGTGGGGAAACCGTTTCAATGGAAGAAAACCCCACGTGTATTAAAGAAGGATGGCTTAAAAACACTAATCTCACAATTACAATCTTTATGAAGAGAGTAGAAGAAATAAGAGATTTGAAAAGAATAATAGACTTCAATGTGTAGACGGGAGAGAGCTCTTTAAGTAGAGTGAAGAAGCGAAAAGGTGTTATAAAGTAACTCCTTGATTGCCTCGGCCGTGTTTCTTAGTGTGTGTCTAATATCTCTAATCCCTATGAGGTGAGGGGCAAGTGTGTGTTAAGAGTTATAGGAGTGACATATGACATGAAACTCCAAGATTCTTTAAAAGGGACAAAAGAGGTGAGAAACCTCACATATTCCCAATTATATGAATTAAAAATTTATATGGGAATAATACTTACACACATAGACTTACATTAAGAATATAGGTTAACCTAAATAAAGGGCAATTCTAAGATTCTCTCCAGAATGTTATACGGGGTTTCCAAAGAAATTAAACAAAGAAAGGAGGTGTCATTACTTAGCACCCTTCTTTATGACAACGTCCTTCAATCCTCTCATACTACGAAAAATCAATATTTTCTTGACATAAATGGCTTAGTGAAAATCATAGTTACCAAATCCAGCCAAATTTGGACAAAATCTGGTCAGATGTGGATTTTTAGGCAGCCCGGATAACTTCCGTCCAGGTTTGCCCTATTTTTTTAGCCTTTTTGCAGTAAGAAGACCCCCATCACCCTTGTATATTATTTAATATTAAATATATTAACGTTTTATATCACATTATTAATATTTTTCTCTATATTTGTCATTTTTTGCATATTTATAAATTATGCCCATATATAATATGTTAATATTCCGCATTGAATTTTTCAAAAGTTTTTAATTGTTCAATTTTTGGATTTTTGGCCGTCTTGAATGGATTTGGATTTCTGGACTTGGTAACTATGGTGAAAATTCTTAACCACCATTGATGACTCCTTCTTTCTATTCAAGTACTCTAAACTCATTTGATTGTGCCAAGAAGTGTTTGGATACTTTTACCATGCATTTGGACCTTTAGTGAGTCATCTTAAATGTGAATAGTGGCTTGTTGGTTGGGATAATGTTCCTTCTTGGCTTCCACATGAGTGGTCATTTGTTCCACCTAGAACTATTGTAAGATTTTTAGGCATTTCTTTTGGATTTAATCTTTCCTTGGTGAGCATGTGGGAGTGGGTTCTTCAATGATTTTAGACTAAACTTGTTAAGATAATCCCATTTCCCAATATAATCCGGTTGAAGACCTTTAGCCCAAATTTGTTTGCCGATGGCTAAGGGGTGTTAAAAAGGGAAACTATTTTCTTAATAAATTATTATAAAGTGCACAAATAAGAACTTTATAAAAACACTTCTATTAATTTATTAATGATTAAATAAAAGAGAAAAGATAAAGTGAAATTAGAAAAAAAAAAGAAAAGAGGTCACTTTATATTTTTATTCCCCTAGGGGAAAAATGCGACCCATGTTGGGGATGATACAAGGTCAAAAAAGAATTAAATGTGGGCCAAAGGATGTGATTGGTGGTTGTGGGTGGCTACTAAGCCAAGATTGCTTATAAAAGCAAGTGCACTTGGCTTTGTAAAACATCTCTTTCATTTTATAAAATTCTGATTTTTGTCTGAGCTTGAGAGCTTTGCAAAATAATTTCTAAGGACGAAAACCCTTAGAGATTATCTCTTGAGGACGAAAACCCTCTAGAGATCTAGAAGGAGAACGAAAACTCTTCTTCTATGTTGTGAGGATTCTCCATTTAGGGGTTTCCATTGAGCATCAAATTCAAGGAGTTAGTTGTGTTTTCAGTAGCTTTCTAGTAGTTGTTGAAGACTTATTGCTATCGGTTCGTGAGTTGTTTGAAGACCTACAAGAGCTGAATATTGCATGTTTGTTGGGAGTGTTGTGAAGCTTCCATTTCCAATTTTTGCATTCTTTAGGGCATCAATTTCAAGCTAAATTCAAGGAGAGATCATATTTGAGCGTTATTGGGCCTTTCCTAAGTGGGTGAAATCGTATTTCTAGCTTTCATTTACAGCTAGGGTTTATCTGCATTGTTCCAGAATTACAGATCCATTGTGGATGCCTTTTTGCCATTGAAAAATTCTGATTTTGAGTTCATTGGAAAGCTTATTTTTCAAGCTTCAGTTTGAGCTATCATCTCGCCCAAAAAAATTGGAGTATTTTCCAAGTTATTGAATTTAAAAGTTCTCTGCGTTTTTGCCTTAATAAATTCCAAAATTAATACTTTTTGAATCTGATTGGAGATCCTATTTTGATTATTCATTATATACTTGCAAACACATTTTCATGATTTTGGAGGTATTTTGAGGTGGAAAAAGCTATTTTTCTAAATCGCTGTCCTACGGCAGCGAACTAGGGTTTTCTAGAAAATATTCAGTTTGTGGCCTAATTTCATTCTAAATTTCAGTTTGATAGTAATTGAGATTTTTGGATTAATTAGATTTGGCCATAGTGAGAATCATGGGAAATCCATATGGGGTATGAATACGTCCATTTGGGGACATTACAACCCATCACCTTGTATATCATTTAATTTTAAATATATTAACATTTTATATCACATTACTGATATTTTTCTTGTCTTTGTGATTTTTTTGCATATTTATAAATTATGCCCATATATAAATATAATTTGTAAATATTCCGCATTGAATTGTTCCAAACTTTTTGATAGTTCGAATTTTTGGATTTTGGACGTCCCGAATGGATGATTTCTAGATTTGGATTTCTAGACTTGGTATTCTAGACTTGGTAACTATGGTGAAAATGCTTAACAACGACTTTGTTGAATGACTCTCTTCTTCTATTCACGTACTCAAAACTCATATGATTGTGCTAAGAAGTGTTTTGGATGCTTTTTGTCATGCATCCTGGACCTTGATGAGTAGTGGCTTGTTGGTTGGGATAATGTCCCTTCTTGGATTCCACATGAGTGGTCATTTGTTCCACCGACAACTATTGTAATATTTTTAGGCATTTCTTTTAGCTTTAATATTTCCCTAGTGAGCATTTGAGAGTGGGTTCAATGATTTAGACAAAACTTCTTCACTAGCAAAACAAGGATCTTTCGTTTTGCAGGTAAATTAATAATGGTGGGAAGAATTCTTCAAGCATCTCTTGTTTATTATGTCTCATGTTAGCTTCCTTCAAAAAATCAATTTCTTCACCTCGAAATTGATTTTTGAAGGAATTGTGTTTCAGTGGGTTGGTGCTTACAATTTTTGTAAGAAAATTTAATTATTTTATGACTGGATTTGGACAGTAGATCCAAGTAGTCTTTTCTCCGTGGTTTTCTCCGAAAAGGTTTCCACGCAAATCTTTTGTTTCATGATAGTTAGATCTTGTGTGATTCTTTGTTATTGTGGTTATTAAGTTTTTAAATAAGTAAAAGATTATCTTATACTGATTCACCCCCCTCTCAATATAAGTGTGTGTTCATCAATTGGTATCAAAGCGGGTTCCTTCAAGAATAGTTTAACCGCTAGAAGGTAGATCTCAGAGCACACATGACATGTCAAGAAGGTTTCTCCTCAAATAGAGATCCATTGTTTGATGGAACAAACTATGCATTTGGAGCATAAGAATGCAAACTTATCTAATGGCTCTTGGCTTTGATATTTGGCAATCAATTGTGAGCAGTTATGTAGCTCCATCATCTCCACCAACGGATACAACTGGAAAGAAGGCTAGTGAAAACAATGCAAAATCTCTAGATGCAATCTTGTGTGGTCTATTAGAATCGAAGTTTGTCAAGGTGATGCATTATGAATCATCGAAAGAAATTTAGGAAAAACTTAAGAACATCTATGAAGGAGATGAAAAAGTGAAGAAAGCCAAGCTTCAAACTCATAGAAGATAATTCGAGAGTTTGAAAATGAAAGATGAAGAAAACATTGCAGCCTCTTTTCTTCATGTGGATGAAATCGTCAACACCATCAAAGGCCTTGGATAAAAAGTTGAAGATGTAATGATTGTGCAAAAGGTGTCAAGGTCCCTTCCCTTAAGATTTGATGCCAAAGTTTCCGCCATTGAAGAAATTCTAATGTCCCCTTTTTTGAATTGACAAATGAGGACTTCTTGTCACTCTCTTCCCGTGGCCAAGAAGAATAAGTGAACAAGGGAAGTAATTGAACTTCATTTCAGTTTTCTTTTATTATTTTTAATGTTTTTATTTGGTGTTTCACTCCTTAAGGCAGGTTGGTTGGGGTTATAAGACCCCAACAAGAGATTAGAAGATAAAGTGAAGCTTAAAGAGGTCGAGTTCTCACCCAAGGGGTCTTGGCGCCAACCAAGGGATATAAAAGGTCGCTTGGCCTCATTTGGACATCATTTTTGGCGCATATACACTTATACTTGGTTTTTTGGGCTGATTGCTCAATACCTTTCCACTTGAGGACAAAAACCCTCTTGTGTGGCATCCAAGGAGGACGAAACCCTTCCTTGTGGCTTAGTGGAGAACGAAAAACTCTCCATATTGGTGAATTGAAGACTCTCTTTGCTGATTGGGATCTAGGGCATCAAGAAGAAGACCTACAAGAGCTTTGACATATTTTTGGAGCCCCTCTCTAAGGAGCGACTAGGGTTTGAGTGTGATTTGGTGCCTTCTAGGGCACATAACTCATTTATTCTTTGATATTCTGATTTATCATATTTTATAAGGTTGGAATCTATAATTTGGTTATTTTTGGAGGAGTTTATCTATCGTTTTCAGCCCTTGTTTGTGGCTGCCCTACTGCTGTCATAAATTTAATTACAGCTGGGTATCATCTCTTGTTTTCTCCATTTCTTTGATGCAAATTGGATGGATAATTGTTGCCGTACTTGAAATAATTATTTAGAAGTATTTTTAGCTGTTGTGCATGGTTATATGGTGAATTTAAGTCCCTATATAGTTCGCTGCTAGGGTTTCAAGGAATAATAAAACTGTGGTTAGAATTTATTTCACTTGGGGTTTGTGTGATTTCTTTGATTTACAGTTTCAGCCCTATAAAAGGAAATTACAGAAATGAAGGATTTATATACTCTAACAATGGATTGATTGCATGGGATCCTAACGGCATATGAAATGAGAACCAAAAAGAGAGAAACCATCAAGGTGAGAGGCAACCTTCAAAGCTCTAAAAAAGATGAAGAATAAGAAGCTCGAGCCATGCGATAGCTCCAACAATGAATCAGACGAAGAGGAAGCTCATTTTGTAAGGAAGCTTAAGAAAGGATCCGGAAAGTACAAAGGTAAGTTGCCCTTTAAATACTTTAATTGTGGAAAAGTAGGACATTTTGCCGCTAAATGTCCATATGCAGAAAGTGAAAATAGTGATGATGAAGAAGATCATAACATGAAGAAAGGTAGCAAACATCATCAATATAAAAAGAGCTACAAACAAGGAAAATCTAAGTTGTCAGACACATTTTGGAGAGAAGCAATTAATACAACAATCTACATTTTGAACAGAGGGCAAATAAGAATCAACAATAGTAAAACACCTTATGAACTATGGAAGGGTAGACCAACTACAGTTAAGTACTTCAAAGTTTTGGAAGCAAATGCTACATAAGAAGAGATGATGAGGATTTGGGAAAATTTGACTCCAGATTTGATGAAGGTATCTTCCTTGGTTACTCTTCAAGAAGCAAGGCCTATAGATGCTATAATAAAAGATTGCACAAGATTGTTGAGAGTGCAAATGTAAAAGTGGATGAAGTTAGGTATCAAAAGGAAAGAGCACAAGAAATTGATTATCCAAAGGAAGCAAGCTGCAAAGAAGAAAAGGAGAAGAAGATGAAAAAGAAGTGATTGAACGAAAAGATACAAAGGCACCATCTAGATTTGTCCAGAAGAACCAATCTAGAAAGTCAAATTCTTGGTGATAAAGATACTGGAGTAAAAACTAGAAGAAGATTAGCAAATGCATCAGGATATGCAAACCTGTTCTTACTATCTAAAATAAAACCTAAGAATTTTGAGGGTTTTGAAGCAAAGAAAGAGTGGTAATAATTTGTGCAATTTATTCTAACCCTAGCGACTGGTTTTCAGATTTTGGGAGCTGTTTTGAAGGGGTTTGGGTGTTCAGAAAATTCAGTTTCATAGTCCATTGGAAAGGCCTTGGTTTCTAGATTATTTTGCAATTTATTTCATACAAAAAGAGCAAGTATTGAAGGAGATATTAATTTTTGAAGTTTCAGCTGTTTTGGGTGCATTTTAATTAATTAACTGCTGTTATAAATTTCAGATCTGGAAAAGATTAATTATCTAATTGGTTCTCCCATCTAACCCATCACTTTGGCTTACTCCAACCCCATTTGGGTTGTATTAATGCTAACATTGGGTTATTTGAGGTCGAACTATGAAGATCTAATCTTCCTAGGATCGATTTGGGTTAATTGATAAGAAGGAATTAAATTCATAATTTTTGGAGTTGATTTGATGCCCTAAATGTGTTGTTGACCTACTTTTTAGAGAAAAATTAGGGTTTTGTGTTGACTGTGCAAAATCTGATTTTTGCAGATTATTTTTCATATTTTTGTGGCCCAATATCCAAAATTTCAGCTCATTTGGACTTCTCTAGCCAAATATATGAAATTTTGAAAATTGCAGCATTTGGGGTTTGAATATTAATTATTTTCCAGCAATGTGTGATCAGATTTATGTTAATTTCTAACTTGTCCTAAAAGGGGACATTACAGATTAGATCAGTTATCATTCAATAATGAGAGTTGCACCATTCAATGCAGAGGCGTAGCCTCGTGAACATTGGTGGAGACATCTAATTATCCCAACCGACAAATTTTCTCACCAACAATGCGTCTATAACATGTTATCCTTGTAACTATGTGGATTGGAGATTAGAAGTGCTAGATACAATTGAAAATATTCAACAAAACGTTTAGAAATTAGACTTTTGATATGTCCCAAAGAAACAAAATGGGGTGGCTAATGCTTTGGCAAAGTGGGTGCTTTGGACAAATCTGGTATAGCTTTTTATGGTTTCCCCTTGTGTTGGTGGTCATGACAAAACAAGGATGCTATCTACTTTCTTTCTTTGGACGCTACCTAGATTTGGAGTGAGTAGTTGCTTGGAGAAAGTGTATATATGGATAGTTATGTATTTCCTACGTGGTTGTATTTCCAATGTTACAAATCTGCATTGCACTTCTCGGGCTAAGTATATTGTGTCTATACTATGTATGTCTAGAATTTAGACGATGTAATTTTGTAATCTATTCTTGAATAAAATTGTTTCTTTTAAAGTAAAAGGTTCGAAAGAACACAGTTGGTTTTGGTATTCAAGAACGTGGGATTTTCAGATTGATTGAATAGGCGAGGAAAGAGAGCATGCTTTGATTGCAAGAGTGGGGAAGATAGTAGCACACATAGGCATCAAAGGTATGTGTTAAGATCTTCACATATAATAATTTAGAAATATGTAGAATATAACGATCAACACAATGCGAGATATTTATGGGCCAAGATGCCCTAATGGTTCATATATTCATATTAATACCCATAAAGTAAAGAAACACCATATAATACTCCTTAAGGAAGGAGTAACTCCTCAAGCTATACTAATATGGGAATTCTACTTCAAGGGGGCACCTACTGATACCCTACTTTCAAGTAGAAGACTCTTCACATACTTGTCATCCTTCATAAATATTCATCTCCTTTATATATGCCTACATTACTTTTACTATGTGTGCAACTCCTAAACCCAATGTAGGTCAACTAATTTCCCAATATAACTAATTCTGCAAGTTACTTCTGTGACCCCACATGTTATAAACATATAATTAAGGTGGATGTGTGCCACAAGTTGGCATCTCCATCAACCCATATGCATTATAATATCATCTCCCGAGGTATGCATTGTGCCTCCCCTCCTTAACATGTTTTGTCTCCGAAATATGACAAAAAAACCTTGTAATGAGTGTGCTTCGAATCGTTGCACACTTGTTGCCATGCTTGATCATCCAACCACCCATATGTGATCTTGGTGGTCGATACATCTCTAACCTAGTTCCATAGTACACTACACTATTCTCATTCCATCCATGACCTTAGTTGTTCCTCCTCGACTTCCATGTATAGCCATAGTGATTATTCTGTGATTCCATGTTCTATAATTGTTGCTTCATTGATTCCATGTACAACCACAGTGATTGTTCCTCCAATTCCTTGAATATCCATATTGGTTGCTCTTGTGATGTGCTTGTACATGCCTACATGATTATTTCCTCTCAAGATGATGTGGGTGTTTATATGCCACAACCTTAGTATCCTCAACCTTTTCTTTTGCTTTCTTTGCCTCTTCCACCTTTCAATTTCTAGTGCCTTTGTCTCTTGAGTTAATGGATTGTTCTATTGTTGTTCTTTATATTCTTCTTCACATTCTTCCTTGTGCTCTATCTTGACCTTTTGTCATTCTTTTCGCAAAGTGTGATATCTTGCAAAGTGACCTTTCTCTGTACTAAATCTTCATGAAAATCTTTTGCACATTAATATTAATTGTTCCTAAGGTCTCTAACCAAGGATATCCAAGAACAATATTCAAACCATCCATATCCATAGCCTAAAAATATGAATGCAAAACATATTTGTCCATAACAAGCTTCAAATCCTCAAAAACGTTAATATGCTTATCATCCACTTGCACTTCCTCGATACTCCGTACTTGAACCTATAGATGATGAACCACATCCATGTTGTTACTTGTTGCTTAGGGTTTATGGATATAATTACTTTCTTCCTTCGAATGCATACATGAAGCTGAAATATTGAAGCTTCCTTATTTGGAACGAAATTGTCCGAACATTGATCCTCCATCTCTAATTCTTCATCATGATCCCCCTGTATCCTTCGGCATCATCTATACCCTCTTCATCATCATCATTATGTTCCTCTTCTTCTTCATCTTCCTCATCTGCATCCTCTTCCTTAATATCATCATTATGTTCCTCTTCTTTTGTGTCCCATGTAGCCAACAAAACTTGTTCCATTTCAGCCAAGATCGATAAGATCTCTCCTTTTGCTCTCGAGAGAGCCAACTCGATGGTCGACCACTAAGCCAAAACATCAATCTCCACATTATTTTTCTTGGAAAATAGGTATCCTTAAATTGGAGCCACCATTCTCTAGCATCAATCTCACCATTTCCAGAGAAAGATTGCCTCCACATGATCCTCAAAAAATAGGGTTTTTTTAGAATAAGTGCCTTTGTCCTAAATATTTTGGCTTAAAGTTGGCCTTAAATAAGAAAAATAGTAACTACCCCATAAATTTTCGAGAGATTGTCGAAAATGGAAATGAATTAGATTATTTAAAAACTTACGTCATGTAGAGCAAATTTGTGAAAAACCCTAAAATCGCAATAACCCGACAAAATGAATAAAATAATTATGATATTTGTGTAGCTTTCTAGAATAATTTGCAACTTGGTCAAAAAAATTACAGCTGTTTGCACGACATATAGCCGAATCTTCAAATTTAAGGTTTTAAACCAAATTTTGCCCAAATCGATGCTCTCGATACTACTTATTAAGGTCTTCATATATAATATTTTAGAAGTATGTAGAATATAATGAAGATCAACACAACACAAGAGATATTTGTGGGCCAAGATGCCCTAATATTCAATATATTTAGAATAATACCCTTAAGGTAGGAAACACCATACAATACTCCTTAAGGAAGGAATAACTCACAAGATATCCCAATATGGGAGTTCCACTTGAAGTGGGATGCCTCAATATCCTACGACCAATTAGAAGACTCTTCACATACTTGACATCCTTCATAATGATATTCATCTCCTTTATATAGACATACATTACTCTTATTGGGTGGGTAACACCTAATCCCAATGTAGACTGACTCATTACCCAATATAACTAATTCCACAAGTTACCTATGTGACCCCATATATTATAAACATATAACTAAGAGCATTAACAAGGAGTTTGTATTGCATTCTAAAAAGGCTCCGTTTGATGAAGGACAAGTTTGGACAACTTGTTGAAGTCTAATGTTAAATGGACGCTTTTTATATATTTTGAAACAAAGCCCATAAGAAAATTCAAAAAAAATGTTAATTAAACAATGAACCATCAAGATAAGAGCTTAAAGGAAATGCTTCTTCAATGCATAAATGAAACTACATGCTAAGCTATTTCCTACTCTCTATGATTGCTAACTTAAACTATGAACCTATGAAGAACATAAGCAATCAAAGTGGATTATTACTTGATCTCAAAGATTGAGAATGGAATCTCACCAAGAATGGCTACAAGGCCATTTTGGATCTTCCCATATTACTCAATTTTGAGTGAAAGGATGCAAGATGGAGAAGCTATTTCCAACAATGGAGAATGGCTCAAGATCAAAATGCTTATAGTTTTCACTATTCAAAGCATGGTGCAAGAAGAAAGGTAAGAAGGAGGGTTCTTTATATAGCTTTCCTGAAGAGGCAAGGCTAGCAAATTGATGAATGTGGGATAAAGGTAAAACAAGATTAGGAATGGATAAGGTTGCTTTATAAAAGGTAATCTTGATTTAGAAGAGTTTAATTTGTCATTAGTAAGTCATGGGAGTTGGGGGATGTTTTAATTAATCAAAGGTGATTAATTAATAGGTAGATGTAAGCTTATAAAATCTAATTAGAGGAAAATTAGTATGATTTGCGGGATGTAAGAGAGGAATTTGATCTAATAAATGGTAATTTATTGATTTAGAGTTATGAGTGTAATTAATTAATAATAATTAATTAACCCAAGTAGAAGTGGATATTAATTAACGAAAGGTCATTAATTGACATATTTAATGATAGGAAGGCTAATTAATTAACGAAAGGTCGTTAATTAATGAATATGAAGAGGAATGTTAGCTAATTAGCGAAAAACACTAATTATTATAGAAATGATGAGAAAGAGGATAATTAGTGCAATCTTAGCATTAAAGGTTGCATAAGTGGATTTTAGGTGTCTACATTTGCCCCTCTTTGGGGTGGCGTAAGTGACGCCACTTCAAAGATAGTAGACAAGTACAAACAAATAATTTTTTTGAAGAAATAGAAGAAAAATTAATAGAATGAAGGATGCCCCCTCGAGTGTCGATGGGGTGATGAAAGAGGGCGATTGACGATCGAAAAGATGAAAGAACATAATAGAAGAAGTAGAAGAATTGATCCCTATTGCCCCAAGTTGCTTTTGAAGAAAAGTGTTGATAGAAGGAGAGTGATATGGAAGAAAAATGAAGATGAAAAGAGATGGATATAGCTATCATCTTGCCGATGTAAAAACCAACTTTATTTCATCATTTTGCTTATGATCGACGTCATCGGTCCTTATTAAAAAGAATGAACAGAAGTGTAGTATGACATGAAAAGCCATATACGAACAAATGTCCATAGCCAAAAACACCAACTCCATGCAACATACAAAATGCAATGCAATACGAGAAAGTAAAAGATGTCTAACTCCTTGCAACATACATAATGCAATGCAATACGAGAAAGTAAACAAGATAACCTGACAGAGAAACATAATACAATGTTTTTGTTATCAAGCTTTGATTCTGACCTATGTGAATTAATGACAAGGGTTAAAAGATGGTGCCCTAAGCAAGGATACATGCAAGGGGAATAACGAGGACACTTGGGTCCTATGAAAAAAAAGTGCACTATGAAACAATACCAAGAAACTCATTGTGCCCCTAGAGTATATACATAGTAAGCAAACCAACTTTGTTAATGGAGGTAGATCAAGATGATCCATGAGTCACACACAAGAACAAGTGAGAACCAAAGAGAGATTTTGAATGATTTTTATTGTTTTTAATTTTTTAGAAACATATTTGAATGTTTTTTATTTTGAAAGTTTTACTAAAACTATGTACAAGAAACCAAGAAACATGGATGCCCCCAACGATAGATGGGATGTACAAGGGAAGAATGCCATGCGTATGTGCAAGAAAGTGAATATGCGAAAATGCCCTCAATGATTAGGTGGGAGTATTCAAAGACAAACTCTTCACACGTGGAAGGGGATCAAGGCTAATATAAAATAGGTTCAATCATGAGGGAGCAAGGATGCCCCCAATGTAAGCTAGCCAAGAAACACATGATAGAAAGGAAGTGGGAGATTGATTTATAAAAGGGGACAAAAGTGCCTACAAACATGGAAAAGAGGACATTGATACACATGGATGTTCTAAACAATTTTCAAAAAAAGAGGATGCTATGAAAATATTTAGAAGGTGGTTGATGAAAAATTGATTAGCCCAAGGCACAAATCATGAGACAAGACATGCGCTAAAGCAAGAGTTTGAACAAGGTCCAAAAAGTAACACTTGGTAACATACTAATCTGTTTACTCATCGAGATCCGTGTGTGCACATGGAAATGAATTACCTCTTGAAGGAAAGAGTTGATAGACAATAAGTGAAGACACTAGCCAATGTGTAGGAATGATTTAGTTTGAAAGGTGATGTGTGAATGGATTGTGGAAGGAGAGTCATACATTGCTCCGCTGCACCAAAGCGTCCATAGCCCCTGACGGAGATGCATTTGATTCTAATCACAACATTGCTCTACTACCAGTCAGGCATCCATAGCCCCAGTAGAGATTATTGGAAATACCCAAGAGAGAGTTACATATCAATTTGCTTTTTCTTTTAGCTTTTGCTTTTTGATTGATTGATTTTGATTATTTTGCTTTCTGAAAACTTATTTCAGCTCTCTTGTTTGACAAGGGGTTAAGAACCATTGATGGCTTGATGGAAGGATGTGAAAGTGATTGTGATGACGACATTGGATAGTGTCAACAAATACGCCCAAAAGTTCTTCACAACAAGTTTATTAGATGAGAATTGTGATAGGATCTCTAAGAGGTCAGTCGTTCTTTAATTTACCAAGGTTATGAAAGACCAAGGTCAAACGGATACCATAGATATAAATGTCACAAAAATGTGTGAATAAGCTAACCACAATAACATCGAAGGGATGAAAATGGTGGATGACTTGTAGAGGAATATGAAAGAAAGGGAGGAAAGAACATCCATGCGTATGTAATACCTGATTGCAATGTTTGATCTTTGTACCTTTGATTTTGTTTTTGTAATGTTTTAATGTTTTCTCATTTTTTTGTATTTTTGAACTGTTTTATGGTGATTTTTTTATTATTTTTGAACTGTTTTATGATTTTTGTTATTTTTGAATTGTTTTATGATTTTTGTTATTTTTTGAAAGTTGGGACCAACAATGTCAATTTGCATGATAGGATCCAACAACGATGTGTGCGACTTCCTTGATAAGGGAGACTAAGCGCGTTTGTTTATCAAGAGTGATATTATCCCCGATCTCGATGATCATGGTGAGTTCACACTCAACAAATGACTGTGATTTGTTTTGAAACATGGGTTTCATATGTGGGAGTTTGAGTTCCCTATCCATAGGTTTCTACACTTTGCGCCATACTTGATGGGTACATTGGTGTGCATTTTGGAATCGCGTTTGATTTTGAATTTTATAATTTTTTGAGTTGTTGGGAGCTTTGGAGCTCTTGGAGTTTTGATCTTAGCTTGATAAAGAACATGTTTGGATTTCTTATAAGCTAATGCTTGACTTGTCTGATCCCGAGAAGTGAGAAAAGAACGTGGATGGTTAGAATTGATGAGAGGAATGGACTGGGCTTGCCACAATATTTGGTAGAAGAATAATGTGATGGATGAAAAAGATACGGTCCAAGGATTGAAGAAGATGGGCTACCGGGAGGTGAGCCATAGGAAGAAGACATAGATGTAAGAAGGGCTACTATGTGGTGAAAGTATAGAAGAAAAGAATGACCCATATATGTAAGAAGAGAAGGGCTACTAGGATGTGGCCAAGAATAGAAGATGATGACCCTAGTAAGATGATGGATTACTAGGGGATGTGGCCCAAGAATAGAAGATGGACTACTCAAAAATGTCCCACAAATAGCAGAGTGAGGGCTACTAGAAGGTGACCCACACCTAGATGAAGATGAAGGGCTACTTGGCGTTGACCCCATAAGAGATTGTGATTGAGAAAAGAGTGATTGGGTGATGAGAAGATAGGCCATGGATCAATGCAAGACCAAGGAGTTTCATCACATAATGAATAATGTGAAGATGGAAGAATAAGAGGAGGATCAAGTTGCATGATTTGAGGCTCTTCCTCTATTTCTTGATAAAAGGAATCAACCTTTTCCTCACAATATGTGGATGCATCGAAGTCTAAAGAGAATCCTTGTTCGTAATCTACTAAAGACATATATTCATGTGCCCCTATAAATGACCTGATTGTTTCTTCATTCTGAAAGAGATCAATTGGTATAAGTTGTTGATCGACCACCAGGGGTTGATTGGAAGAAAGAGATTCAATTGGTGTGGAAGACTAGAAGATGTTTGATGATGATTGATAGAAGAAGATGACGTGAGGGACGAAGAAGATGTGGAGCTAAATGTCTCAGAGTAGAAGGTGGTGTGGACCTACCTATACGATGGTATATCATCTGTAAACTAGTAGGATTAAGTCCAAAGTCTATAGATTGCGACACATGGGTCGATTCAGACGTTTGACTAGAAGGACTTTGAGTCACACGAATCTTCAAAGAAGGAAGACTTAGTGGGGGTGATTGATGAAGAAGGTCCTGCGAAGAAGGGGAGGACCGTGATTCAAGAATCGTATTGGATGAATAATAACAAGGGTCCTGCAAAGAAAGAGAGGACCGCGATTCAAGAATTGTATTAGATGTTTGATTGGAGGGATTTAGAGTCGCGCGTATCTTCAAAGGAAGAAGACGTCGTTGAGGTGACTAATAAAAGGGGTCCTGCGAAGAAAGGGAGGACCGCGACGTAGGAGTCATATTAAATGTATGATGAAGAGGGTCCTGCGAAGATAGGGAGGACCATGACATAGGAGTTGATTAGATGACTTAGGAGTCGAATTAGATGAATCCAAATAGTAGTTTGGATCTGAATCATCAGAAGAGTTAGAGGAAATATTTGGATTGGAATCCTCAGAAGAAGAGGAAATGTTTGGATTAGAATTAGAAGAAGAGTGGGGGAACTTGAATAATAATTTGGATCAGAAGCGTCCAAATCATACCACCAACTATGAGATGAAGGTGGGGAATGAGTTACCCGAATGGGTTCTCTAGCACGAAGAACCAATCGAGGTTTGGTCATGATGGGCGTATTTTGATGTGAATACCGAAACTTTGATTCCTTATTATCGTATGTATAAGGGACCTTACGATAATCAGTCATTGTTGGCGTGTGTTGGGTTTAAAGTCCTACACCTAGATTGTATGATCAAACTTCTTCAAAGTGAAGAAGGTTTCATGTTGATTTGGGCAACATAACGACAACCAACTAGACATTTCGCAAAGATGGGGATGCTTGTGTGATTTTCCAAAAGGGAAGCTAAGAAAAACATACATCGTGATAACGTAATTTCAACAATCCAACAAGGTTTGGACAACAAGTTGTGAGTGCAAAGAATCAAAGGCTCGAAAGGATTGTCCTTAGAAATATAAGTCTATAAGGTGAATGATCGCAAGGAACAATCATGCAAGCTCAAAACACAACACCACTCAAACTTAAGTGATAAACAATGACCAAATAATAATGAATGATAAAGGATTAATGGATCAAAGTGATTGTCATAAATGGATAAGTCAAAATGACGAATAATCATAAGACACAATCATGCAAGGTTTGTTTTAAACCGATCAATCATCGAATTACTTCCTAAGTCTATTTCCAAATGATAGTTGGTGTTTCAAGATGATTAATAAAATGTCACCACTTATGTCAAGTTCAAAGAAATGAACAAGGCGTAAGTAATAACAAGAAGTTAATGCGATCCCCAAACAAAGTATACTAAAAGCGAGCTTGAATCCAAATTCAATCAAGACCTATATTCCAAAGGGTGTCAATTATGATTGTGGGTGACACAACAATTTCACCAAGATATGTTAACCAAAATTTATGAGAAAGTAAGGTATTAATATCAAGATGATATTGATATAACATGCACAAGTGGTAACGCTTAACACTCTTCATAATCGAGGTAATAATTGAAATCAAACTAAAGCGATAGTATACCTACGAATTGTTAAAGTGTATTCAATGTAACCTTACAATATTGATATTTAGGCCAAGTTTACAAGAAACAAGACGTAAATACCAAAATTGTAGTGTCACAATATAAACAAGATAACCGTTCAAAGGAGAATCAGAGTGATGAACCAAGCCTAACTACGATGATGATCTTGACTTGGGTATCAAGATCAAAAAGGCTACCAATGATATGAAAACGTCTCCACACACTTTAGATGTTTAACAACCTAGCCGCAAACATGGATGGGCGTAAACGGACAAAAAAGTGGCGAAACAATCAATTGATAATGCAAAGGCAGTCACTCTTTTGATCAACAAAGTGTCAAAAGAAAGTGAAGGAAGTAGATCAATTGGGGTTGAAAAATGCTGGCCTCACTTCGGCAGAGTTTCGCCTCGCCTTAGGGCAAGTGAAAAACTAAGCAAAAGTAACACTTCACACGTTTCGTGATGAACAATAGCTCTCAACTCAAAATTGGCTTTGATGTGGTCCAAGTGGGCTCTTGGTCAAAGATAGCTTCCTGGGTGGTTCACTCAACTAGGTGTCACCAAGACCGTCTTAAGTGAGCTCGATTTACCCAAAAAGTCACACTGACTAATTTGGGAGTATCTCGGCTTTACTTTACCCCCTTCAAGCACAGTGGGCAATAAATGCGTCCATTGTGTACTCTCATTGGGGTCGCCATACGGACGACTTGTGATGCTAAATCTCACAAATGGTAGTACTAGTCAAGTAGGTTGTGCGGAGCACTTCCCGTTTGTCCACAAGGTTCCCTCTTGCGTGGACTACTTTGGGGTTCCTAGGACCACCCCCATTGTTGTAGCTTAAAGCTTAAAGCTTATGCCAAAGGGGTTGTCCTAGTTTTAAGCGACAGGAAAATTCGGTGCGCGATTCACCGCTAACACCTTAGCTCTCAGTTGGGTGACGGTGGCGCTTCAAGGCGATCCCTTCTCTGCTGCTCGCAACTGCAAGTTGCAACACTCCGGCATCAAATCCAAATTGCGGACAACTATAATGCCAGAGGCACTCAGATCCGGGCTCAAATGCATTGGCTCAAGATTGGAGATCGGGTTTCAAAAGAATTCTTTCTTTCTCTCCGAGCCAGAAAGCCTTCTCAATAGATCTCGAGCTATCATGGACAACGGAGCTCGAATTACTAACCCACAACTTATGTTGCAAGCCTTTGTGTGCCATTACAAGCTTGTCTTTCAAGCTCAACCACCCTCCGCAGCTCGTCAAGCTGCTCTTGACCAATGTTTGGGTGTTGTGCCACACAAGCTTTTAGAGGCTCAGAAGGTGATCTGCAAAAGAATGCTTACCACCGCAGCCTCCATGAAGCCACTATGCAAATCGCTAATGATAAAACATTGGGCTGCAATGGATTCCCTTGTGAATTTTATAAAGCTCTTTGGGATTCATTGGGCAAGACCTTCTTCAGGTCTATCTTGAAGGATTTTAGAACCAATCCCTAGGGCCACACATTAATAAGGGAAACATTAAATTTATCCCTAAGCAAGGAGATCCCAAGAAAATCACTTGTTGGCGGCCGATTACGTTGTTGAATGTCTCCTACAAAATCATTGCCAAAGCGTTAGCTCTGCGATTACACAATCTTACACTTTATTATTCAACCAGAGCAAATATGCTTCATACGGGGAGTTTCATCTGGATAACATCATCGCGGTGTGGGAAGGCATGGAATGGGCTCGCAGATCTCATCAGGCCGCCATGTTTATCAAGATTGACTTTGAGAAGGCTTATGATCGGATTGAATGGCCATTCATTCTCGCCATGCTTCAGGCCCTTGGCTTTGGACCCATTTTTATTCAATCCGTCAATATGCTCTTTACAGATGCTTCTGCTCAAATTTCTATCAATGGCCTTAGCTCGGAGCCCTTTGGACTTTTCCGGTCTATCAGACAAGGCTGTCCTCTTGCCCCTGCACTATATGTGCTGGTGGCCGAAGGCTTTGGTTATCTCTTAGCTCATGCCAAAGTGCAAGGTCTTGTTCGTGGAATCTCGCTGCCTGATGAGCCCAATTCTCAGCTCCTCAATGGGCATTTTGCGGACGATTCCTTATGCTTATCGAGGATGAGAACAACATTTGCAATGCTATGCAATGCTTGGATACTTTCTGCCTAGCTTCTGGCTCATCCATTCAATGGCGAAAAACCCAATGTTACCGACAATCTTTCCTTCCTGCGCTGGATTGGCTTGCCACATTTGATTGGAAAATTCTGCAAAGCATGGTGAGATTTTCAAATTTCTAGGTATTCCTTTTGCTTTTCAAGCCTCCCCGGTTGAACTATGGCATTATGTCATTCAACGGGTGGCGAAAAAAATTGGAATATTGGCTTACTAGGCCTTTGTCTCTAGTTGGAAAATTCCAAATTTGCTCTAAAGTTCTTTGCAGCCTACCCATGTCTACTACTCATCTTGCTAGGTTCCTTCCAAAGCCTCCATTCAGAAGCTTGAAAAGCTGCTCAAAGCTTTCTATGGGCTAATGCTTCTACTGGCAAAGGTTTTCATTGAGTAGCATGGGATATATGTGTTGTCTGCCTCACATTTCTGGAGGCCTCGGGCTTATCCACATTCAGCGCCAAGGGCAAGCTCTCTGTGCTAAGTGGATTATCAGAAGCATCACTGGCCAAGAAGCTTGGAAAGTTCTCATACGACATGACATTGCGGAAGGCTCTCCTTATGGCTGCCCTGCATGGAAAGGCTTAGGGTTTGTCAATTTGCTCATCACTCTTGTGCCTATCAAAATTGTTGGCACTTTTGTGCTTAAAAGTATCTGGAAAGCATGGGAATGTGTCAAACCCTAAATTTTATGGAAAGGGGATGGATTTCATAATGGACTATCTCTTAACCAACAATCTCTCTGGTGGTCGCCGATTTTTCAATCCCAAGATCAATGCTTAGCAAAGGTCTTGAGAATCTCCGTGCTCAAATTCTTCGAGCGGAATTCACACCATCGAGGACTTCTTTTGCAAAAACACACAATCCTGGTTATCTTGGCCGGATTTTAAAGCTGTTTTGGCTTTCCAACCAAGATCAGGATACTTTCAATACTGTGATCAATTCGGTTCCTGATCACATGTTGCATAAGATTGTTGTGCATTCCTCTCACCCTTGGTGGACAGATTGGAAGTGGTATGCTGATACTCCTTTCTGTAACTACAAAGCCAACAAAGGCTATCGATGGCTCTTGCCCCATTTGCCCATGGTGGACAAACTTAATACTGGGAATTCACGCCACTCTGTCTACCTAGGGTAGACGATTTGAGATTGTTTGGACTATATGTGTGGAGCCCAAAATTGCTCATTTTCTTTGGTGTATTCTACACCAAGGCCTTCCTATCAGGGCTCGTCTTGTTCAAATTTTGATTTTGGCTCCCAAGTGCCCCTTCGTGGGCATCCGGAAATGTTTTTACATGTTTCCGATTCTGTCCCAAAGCTCAATGTAATGTCCCTATTTCAAGACCTTAGCCTATACTTCTCCATGGGCTTCGGGATGTTGCAAGGGGAACATTTTTATTAAATAATTAAATATTATTGCTTGGAACAATAATTATTTAATTAAATAATTATTTAATTATGAAGATTATTTAATTTAATTCCCAAAATTTAAAAATTAAATGGGGAATTAATTAAATAAATATTTAGGTGGCTTTTATTGATAAAATCACCCTTTGAAAAGGGGACGCCACACCTAGGGAAAAACAAACTGCTTTTATTTAATATTTTCCTCTCCTAGGGATTTTGAATTTTGTGCCTCCTTGCTTATAAAAGGAGTGCTAGGGTCATTATTATTATTATGCTATGATGAACTTATTTTGATACTCCATGCTTGGAGTTGGGATGCATGCCCATTGATATTTTCCTTCTCTCTCATGCTTGGGAGATCTTTGTAGCTGATCTTTGAATATCGAATTGAAAAGGTTATTTGTTTTGGTTGAATTTGCAAGTAGAAATCTGCGTGTTTTTACTGTAGCGAATCACTATAGCGATTCACTGTAGCAGCTGGTTTGTGATAAAAAATAAGTGTTTTTATGAGTGCCATTGCAAGTCTACTTGGCTATATGTTTCATTCCAGCCCTAGCGACTTCTCATGGTGTTTTGTGGACTGTTTTTGGAGCTATCTTGCAAGTCATATCTAATGTAAAAATCGATTAGCTGAGTTCTAGATTATTCCTTGATGTGAATCGACTAGATCTATGCATATTTTGGTGTGATTATTGTATGAAGTTCCTCCCAGATTTAGCGACTTATTTTGTGATGTTTAGGGGTAGATTTGGTATGAGATCCATGTGTTTAGAAATCTGAATTTTATCTAGTTTGATTGCTGTTATTCCCTTGTCCAGCGATCTCTTTAGAGGTTCATATTTGTTGATTAATAGATCTATCTTCCTTCCTAACAGCAACGCCATTTAGGAATGAATTTTGAATAGTTGAATGCATGTTTGGGGTTCTAAATAATCAGCGAACTTGTTGGTACCCATTTGCTAGCTACAGCGACCATATTTGGATGTGTATGGTCTGATTTGGAATAAAATAGACTGCTGATTGTTTCCTTTGAAATCTGCGACCTCATCTGGAGTGGACATTGGCTGTTTGGGACAAGTTCAGGATTTCATATTGCTGTGAGCTGTTGGCATATATTTCTGAGTAAGGAATAACCAGCCTTTTGCACATTTTCATGTCATAACTACAGCAACCAGCCTGGGCTTGCTTGGTAAATGTTTTGGTGCATGTCTAGATGCAAAATCGATTAATACTCCTTGCCTTAATTGCTGCGATTAGTGTAAGGCATGTTGGGTAGTAAAATATTTGGTTGCAATAGGAGGTTAGGTCTGATCTTTAAATTCAGCTGAAGACTATTTGTGTGATAAAGGCCATTAAACCCTTACCCTCGGGTTTATTGAGTCATTTACTCAACTAGTATAAGTAGTTCGCTGTTTTCAGTTGAGTGATGCATTGAAGAGTTGTTAGTTTGCATATTTTCCCATTGATCCCAAGTTTGGGATATTACACTCAAATTGCCTAGAACTGGATCCATTCTTTTTTCTTTCCCTCATGGCCCCACTGTTTCACTTGGCAACATATCCTCTTGGGGGATTGTTGGCTAGATTTTCTGCATAGCTGAAAACCTAGGCAGTCATGAGATAAATCTCCCTCATTTACCGGTGAGGCTCCCGTGTCAGATTTGTCAATAAAAATATGCTAGTATCTATATGGGGGTTTTACTTTAACTATTTAGCTCATGAACCATAGCTGTATAGTTTTCATGCAAAGTAAGTAATTAAATTTGTTTGAGAAATAAAATATTTATAGAAAAATGAAATAATAACACATAGGGAAGAAATAGGGAAGATGTGCAACCCAATCAATAGATAACAGAGTTGATTGCATGCACATAGAAGAAACCAATAGATATCAACACACAGAATTATAAGCAAAGGCAACTCCAGATCTAGATCTAAAATAACACAAAGTTTATTAGAAGATCTAAGATAAAAAGCTAGAAACAAAATGCATCGTGACACAAAGTTCTCTCGGAAACTTGCTCCTTTATATTCCTTTGCTTCAAGTGGCTATCAGGGGTTTCAGCACAAAGTCTGGAACACAAAAATGCTGCTTACAAATTCTGATCATTTAACCGAGGTTCTCCCTCTACTTATAGAATGTAGAGGGGCAATTACAAGTTGGAAGCTTTTAGTTGAACTGACACATGTGGAAGTGGGAAAGGAAACAACTGGCAATCTCCCTCCTGGAATTCCTCTTTGCATGACATGCATGATTTGCAACTGAAAATAAAACCTTCTATTTTGCATGTCTACCACCTATCTCCAAGTAGTTGACTTCTTCAAGTAATGGCTTTTAAACCAATCACTTAAGTTGTATAATTTAATTGATCGCTCAATTACTTTGTTGGAGGAAATAAGAGAAAGAAGAAGAAAGAGGAAAGCTGCAGTCTTGTCCTTTTTCATATTTTGCATGCAGTTGATTCTTTTGCCTTTGATTCTCACCAAGCTGGATCTTGGAAACGGTTGGATTTGGAATTTTGCTTATGGGTGTTGCCTTTGCCTTGTCTTCCCTCTTATCATTGAAGCTTTTGTAGTTCTTCTCCAGTACATGCATCAGTGCAATGTTTGCCGTAAATAACTCATCATTTTTATTTTTAATTACATATGAGCAATTAAAATTTTTGGAAAGCACTCCGGGTGAATGCAAATTCAATGAAGGCTTCAACTGAAAGATTGGGAGAACATGCACAAGGTCCTAGAAGGAATTCTCCATGCACTAAATTCTTCACGGGCTGCATTCGAAACAAGAGGATGAATTTTTTTGGAAGCTTTTGCAATTATGGATCTAGATCTCGAATCAATCTGCAAACTATGCATGATTTCTTTGTGCTCTCTTTCTCATCCCGCTTTGCCATGGATGGAGTAATCTTTGTTTGAACAATTTTTTTCCTCTTTATTCGGTCGGAATTCTTCACAACCGGTGTAGATCTGGATAATTCTTCAGATTCGGAGGATATGTTCAATGTATTGGACATTGATTTAAGCTCCCTTTCTCTTATAAAAGCACCTATGATGAATTCCTGCAATTAATTTAGACAAAGATGGCAACCGGAACATGAACAATGGATTTTAATCATAAAAATCTGCATATATCAAGCCTGTTGCCCCAAAAATTTGATGTTTTGTTTGCATGCAAAGCAAACATGAATTTTATCACCTTCACCTGGGCACCTGTACCACTATGCAGACAATTATTCAGACACAAAGCAAGCTCCTTCAAACCTAGGCACCAAATTTTGAAGCTTCCAGCAGTAATTACACCTTTTGAGAAAAATTCCTCTTCAAATGGGGTGCACTTTTTGTCTGGGCTGCACTTCTTTGCTTTTGAATTAATTAATTCATCCTTATGGCAGCCCCTACTTATATAATCCTCATAATTCTATAATTAATTATTGCCCCTCCTATTCCTGACAATTAATTAATTAATTAATAAGCTTTTCTCTTCAAATGGGGCGCCTATTTTGTGCATGTTCATGGCTGCCATTAAATAAATTAAATTTATTTAATTTTAGACTTCTGCTTCCAGTTAACTCAAGCCTCACAGTATGCTTTGACCTTAGCCATTGAAAATATGAATTAATTAATTTATTTAATACTTAAAAAAATATTATATCTCTCCCAAATGGGGCACACTTTTTGACATGAAGGGGCTGCATTAAATAAATAATATTTTTTAAATTTTAAAACTGTCTATTTCCAACTTCCTTTTGTCCACTTCCCTTTGTTGACTTTTCCACAAGCCTGGGCGCCAAAATTGGGTGAATAAATATTAACAAATATTTATTTAATGCATTATTATTCACCCAAGGTGGGTTGCACTTTTTGGAATAAGGAATTTCTATTTTTAAAAGTCAATTGGCAATGGGATTATTTACCCTGCAAGGCAGCTCGAAAATCCCATGATTCACTTAAGTTGTTTGACTTTCATAATGAGATTATTTACCCTTGCAAGGCAGGTAATAAAACCCCATTAATGTCTTAAGTGATTTTTCTTTTATTTCACAATGAGAATTTTTACCCTGCAAAGCAGGTAAGAAATTCCCTCCTGCCTGCTACCTCTAATTTTCCCATTGTGGCTTAAGTGGTGTTGCTTTTATGGGAAAAAGTACCCTGCTAAGTAGGTACAAAAATCCCACCTGACCGCTGCTACCAAAAATCCCATTGTAGCTTTAAAGTCTTCATTTTCCAAAAATGTGGCCAGCCCAGAAGAAGCTTTTTGGTGCACGACTTTGTCTTTTCCAAGAGAACCAGACCTCCGATGGTGAATTCCTTCTGGCACAACGTGTATATGTGATCTCCAAATACTCCAGGCCAAGAATCAAGCCAAACCGGCAAAGGAATTGATCCAGAGAAATTTCACAGAAAACGAAATGGGAAAACACCAAAAACACAAAACGTTGCCAGAAGTCACAAATAAAGCCCAGGATCCATTCCTAGTTAAAACCCTACTAGTATATGGGAAAATTGACATGTACGATCACAACAGGGTTAAACCGGAGCACAATTCACCTCAAATGGGGCTCAAAATAATTAAATACAAATTTCCCGCAGGCAAACCCCAGCGGCATATTATAATGATTTCGGGCATCTGGGTATTCGGCGAAATTGGCTAATATGATTCTCTTGGATTATCGACGACATAATACGTGAGACACTTTCTGGCAATAAAAACACATGACCCATTATTTTAAAAGAACGAATTTTTTTAAAATGGGGTAGTCTCAGATTTCGAGGGTGAAATCGAGGACACCAGAGATAATCCCAAACTTCTGCCTATGTTCACCCAGATTTGGCATGTTTTCAGAGGGGAGATTTTATTTTGGATATGGAAAGAAAGAAATGCTTTTTTCTTTGCTAATTCTGCAGTTGATCAATCTTTCTCGATTTATAATAAATCTATGGTGATCTCCAATGTACTTCTGTAGATTCAAGTTCAAGCAAACAAGGTGGTGTTGGAGGTGGACCACCTCCAGGACTCTGTTACGCCACTGGGAAGCCCCGTGCAATGTTGCTCGTGTGCCTCCGTCTCCCACCAGGCACTCCTCGCCTTGACTGTGGTGGCCGACGCAACCGATCTCAGCATCGTGCTTTCAGTCGCACCCACCACTCTCTAGGGCCAATACATCGGCATAGTCATTCGCCCATGTGCCATCGTGGTCGTGGCTCCCGCCACACTTATTGGCTCATTAGCGAGGTTGGGGCTCGCCGACTTGGCAACATGGGTGGGGTTCTCCGCCGCATTCGTCGGCTCAACAACAGGGTTGGGGCTCTCCTTCCGCGCCGCTTCACACCTGAGCCGTTTGGGACCTAGCGCCACCCCGACCATCATTTTGCAAATTCCCTCGCCTCAACCTCGTCATTCCTACGCACGGGGAAGCGAACTCGGAGGAAGAACTTGCTACTTCTGGGAGATTCCGGACGTTGCTAAAGATTTGCCTAGTTTGGGGTGGCCGGATGATCAGGATCCGCCTGCCTCGGGCATGTTTGCAGCTGCTGCTTGATAGTGCCTTTGGTTTTTTTTTGGGGTGATGCTTTTTGTTTTGTTGTACTTTCCTAGGCTCGGGCTAGTTTGACTTTTGATGTTTTAGGCTCAACCTAGCGTGTTCGTGGTTTTGGGGCATGCTATCATACCGCCCGCTTTTTGTTGAAAGTTATCTTGTATCTTATTGCATTAATATAATATAAGATCCTTTTCATAAAAAAATTCTAACTTTATAGTCTTCTACTGCTGGAAAATACTAAAATTATGCTGCAATCCAATGATTCACAATGGAATCTCTAGGGTGGAGAATCCTCTCAACTAGAGGAAGGGTTTTTGTCCTTCTCTAGATCTCTTGGAGGGTTTTTGTCCTCAAGAGTGAAGATGCAAGCAAAAATGCTCAACATACAAATCTGAAATTAGAGAATAAACAAGTGATGTCTCTCCAAGCAAGTCGACTTGCTTAAATAGAAGAATAGGGCCCAAATGGCCACTCTCACACCCAATCAAAATTTTCCCCTTATTTAATGCTTTCCCCCACTTGCTTTTCTCTCCTAGGCAAGTCACTTTTCCCTTGAATAAATAACTATTGCTAAATGCCTTTTTGCCTTTTTCTATTTTTATTTTATTATTAAGTTCATAATATTTTATTATAAGTGCTTTATAATATTTCATTTTTAATTGCACTTTATAATAAATTATTATAACTGAAGTCCCCCTTGAGTTTATTCCTTAGCCACTGGGGAGACAAAATGGGCTAAGGGTCTTCGACCGAGAAGGGGATATTACAACTTCTATGGCAAAATGTAAGAACAAGGAGGTGGAATGGGAGTTGCAAATGAAAGCAAGGGAAGCAAAGTGCGAGGAAAAATTCACAAATTAATGCAATAATAGGAAGATAGGTGTGGTAGATCTGCTAAAGCTGAAGCAACATGCTTCCTCTCCTATTAGGCATTTAGAGTGCCACGACCACTTGCCTCTCCCCTGCTGTTGCTAATATCTCCAACAGATTCTTTATCCTTGACAAGCACATCAATCCCAAATGGGTCTCATCTTATCTTGGGAAATTGTCTAAGGTCAACATTTGGTTTAGTTGGGGAGATAACCATACGAAACATTGTAATAAATGAATAAAAAGGAGTGATATGTTATGCTTGTTCGAGAGTTGGATTAGTAGGAGCGTTCTTTAATTTTTGTTTGGGTGGGTGGTTCCAATGGGTTGGTCTACTCCAATCATTGCATCCATTCCTCTTGGACTCCTATTTATATTGTGTCACTCTTAGAGATTATATCATCAATGTAGCATCTGATATATGTAGTATGAGCAGATCCTATAAATATACTCTTGTTCAAGCATATGTTGTGTACTGCATATGTTATATGATTTATAGATATTGCGTTTCATATATCCTATGTTGCATGTTTCTGTACTAAAGATATTTAATGTGTGATGTTCTTGTAGGATGTAGTGTGTTTGTTTGAAGTTTCCATCCTATGTATGAGATTGAATTTGATAACTACCATTTGTAAACATTGGAAGAGTTGAGGAATGCCTTCAAAAAAGGAATTGGCGGTTGAGGTGTAATGTCCCCTTCTCGGGACATTTTTAAAATGAAAGAATTTAAGACCCTCACCCCATTTCCTCTCTTCATGGGTTCGAGGAAATGGTCCTAAGGTGTCTGTTGTCTACATTGTACCCCTTGGCATGCCTAGCGCTACAAGTGGGAGTCTCTAGTTAGTTAAAAATGTGCACATAGGTTAGTTACTCTTTATTATTTAATTAGAAAATAATAAAGTGCACATAGTCTTAGCATATTAAATGTTTTAATTATGTTTTAATGTAATGGGAGGGAAACTAATGTAAAAGGGGCCACTTGGCTATCCAACTTGTAATTGCAAATTTAAAAAGTGTATTTTCCCTCCAAGTGGGTCGATCCCTTTAGGAAGTCTATTTAAGGGATGTGAGGGGGTCATTTCACCTCATGGTTTATTTGATCATTTGATATCACTCCGTGCTTGGAGAAATGAAATGTATGCCCAAGGGATGTATGCCCCAGCTCTTCATTGTGCTCTCTCTCTCTGTCTCATTTGATTTGGAATTGAAGTAAAATCTGATTTTGTTAAGGATCCATTTGTGTGTATTTTGCTTCTATTGTGTGGTGAATTGATTGGAAATGTGTTCCTAACCTTAACGAATTGATTGTTGAAGGAAATCTGAGTTTGGTTACATGTTTTGATGGTTAAACAAGTGAATTTCAGATCTGCTGTGTTTTGCAATTAATTTCATAATTTTTGGAGATGATTTGATGACCTAAATGTGTTGGGCGACCTACTTTTTAGGGCAAAATTAGGGTTTCGTGTTTGCTGTGTGAAAACTAATTTTGGAATATTATTCTTCATATTTTTGTGGCCCAAAATCCAAAGTTTGAAGGTTTTTGCTTGGTTGGTTAAGCGGGAAATAATTTTAGAAGTTGCAGCAGTCTAGGGTTGGATTATTAATTGTTTGGGACACATTTTGATGCTTAAAAATTGTGATTTCAGTTCAGATCTGTTCTTGGCATTTTTGTGCATCAAAACAAGCTTTTGGAGGGTGAAAACAATTGAGGGAAGTGCTGGTTATTAATTTAATAATTTTTGCTAACCCTAGCGCCTAGATCTGGAAGTTTGGATGCTATTTTGAAGGGGTTTTAGTGCTCAGAAAAATCTGATCTTTAGTTCATTGGAAAGGGAAAAATCTCAAGTTTATTGTGCACTTTGTTTCATGTGAAAAGAAGTATTGATGAAGTTATGAATTTTAGAAGTTTTCAGCTGTCTGTAAGCCAGATTTATTTAATTGCTGCTGGTATAAAAAATTGAATCTGGAAAAGGTGTGAATTCCAATTGATTCTCCCATCTCACCCATCACCTTGGCTACTTCCAACCTCATTTTGGGTTGTAATTAGCCGACATTGGGTTATTTGAGGTTGAATCAAAAGGATCTAATCCTTCTTGATTTGATTTGTGTTGAAGCTTGTTAAAATTCTTATTTGCCCAAAAAGGGGGACATCACATGAGGGACAACAATGGGTTGCAGATTCTGCAACATTATTCATAAAACCAAAACAAACAAAATGTACACGAGTCATATGCCTCTTGATTGTTTGTAGGATGATATGCCTTGCAGAGTTATAGGGATCGTGGGTGAAAAAATAAATTCAGCAACCATAAAATAGGAAATGGTAGAACTGTTAGCTATGGAGAATAGCTCTATCATTATTTGAAAAGCCTTGGGGATGCAGAGTAAATATATCTTGTATCTCCAATGGGAGTGGAAGTGTTACAAAGGCGTAAAATGAGCTACTCCATACAGAGAGTCTATGATGATACGGCGAAAGCCTTTAAAAGATCTGTTATATACTTGGCTATCCTCTTATATTCCTCTAGAAAGTCTGAGATGTTTTGTTCCTTGAGAATGGTTTGGAGAACTGATTCCTCAAAGTACTTGCACATTTTATTGCCTTTGTGTATTGATTAGGATTTGACACATACCAAAGCATTGCCTTCATTTTAAGGCACTGAGTTTGAGCCCATATAAGAGCATTGGATTCATTTCAAAGGATCAATATTGGGTATCTCTTCCTTTTCCTTTTTTATTGGTGCCCTCTTCCAGGTATAGGTGGTAGAGTTATTACACTAACAATGTATTCTAGTGAACATTATAGTATCAAGAGAGTCAAATTAACAATTTGAAGGCTCTTGAAGGTTGACATTTTTAATTTGTGTCATAGATATCTTCAGTTTATAATTTCATAGCAACATTTTGCCTTCTTTAATTTGATGATCGTGTACAGGATCAAGAGAGTTTAATTAACAATTTGAAGACAATTCAAGATTATCTATGTTCATTTGAATCACAGGTATCTTCTTTTTAATTATTTATTTCCCTAAAACTGCAGAAATATGGCATACCTTAGAAATAATTTTATAAACTGATAATTTTCTTTCTGAGTTTTCAGTTATCCTCTTCTTTATGATCTAGGTATACAAGATATTTTTTTGCATTCCTCCTAGCTAGAAGGATATTGACTAAATAGTTTAATATTATGGGAAACGGGATAATATTTGTTGTTCTTCATTTCCTATGATCTTCAAGTATTTACCATCAACAGGTGTTACATGATGGCAAACCAAACTATTACTTCTTTTCATCAACTTCACAAGGTGAACTTCATGTGAATCTTTTTGGGACACAAAGCTGTTAAGTGTAGCTTTGGTTCTCTAGATCTATTTTCTAGTGATCAAAGATTTATATTGGCCCAGTTTTTCAAAAATTGGGTATGCATCCTGTGCATAGCAAGTATTCAAGGTTTACACAGGTGTACATTTTTACAATTGAGGTTTCGGAAAACCATTCCAAATTTTTGTAAATTGTATGCATAATTTCTAGATCTACGCATTTTTAAATGAGTGGTAGTTTTGCATGATACACTTGTTATAAATATGCCACATATTCACTATTAATTGATCACAGTGCATGAGAACATAAAAACATCAAAACGTCATAAATGATATAATAAAATAAAAATAAGGGCAAGGATACAACACTTGCAGAAAGTTATGCAGTCTGGCTTAATTTCTGGGGGTAGTTTATGCAAACATATGTATAACTGGAAATTGCCTCCCCATTCTTTTGGGTGCAAATGGAAGAGCAGCATGCCTGTCCCAAAAGAAACATCAAGTAGCAGAAAATATGCCCCAATCTACCAGATGCTACAATCTTTTAAGGCAAGGCACAAGTTTCTACATGTCTCCAAACCAAGTCATCAGCCCCTGATGCATGTTGTGGCCTCGAAGGAGTCGAAGCCCAGATTTTGACAGATCCCTGCTTGTGCTATTATAATGCTTTTAATTTATATATATTAAGAGCAAATGATGATGATATGCTTGGGGGATGTGTCTTGCTGTACAAGTTTATTGGTCATAAATCCCTAGTAAGTTAACAGGAGGGTACTAGGGTGATAAACATCAACATGTGTCCAATTTCCATTTAGGCCATCTTCTGATACAATCTTTAGCTTTTACAGCTAATCAACTGTCTTCTTGGCTCAATAATTTGTCCTCTCCATTGTGTGTTGATATGTAAAATCTTAAGTGCAATTGCTTACTAGGAGTCACAGAATGACAACATGCTGTCCTAGTTTGAAAATACTCCAAATTGACAGTTTTGGATGCTTTAAGAGCTTAAAACTTGAAAATACTCCAAATTGACAGTTTTGGATGCTTTAAGAGCTTAAAACTAGCATAGGGTGCTGCTGGAAACATATACAGTACTTACAGAAATAAACCATCAATGTAAATAACCATAAACATCAAACAGAAAGTAAAAACAGCAATAGACACAACGAATTGTATCCTGGAAACCCCAGTGTAGGGAAAGCCACTGGCAAGTGGAAACAGCTCAACTCCTGGTTCTTTTTATGGCTAAAGCCAGCTTGCAAAGAGTTCTATAGAGCAACTACATCAATTTCTTTTGCTCTTTGCTCACTTAACACCTCTCTGCACCTTTATTCCTCCTCCTATCATACTTACAATTGGATTAGTGCCTCGTATTTATCATACTCTGAAAGTGTCCTTTCATGCTCTAAAAGACTCCCAAACGTATCAGAACTGAAGGGACATTATCATTCGACTGTTTATTTTCCTGTACAACTTACTTGGGAGGATATGCTGCTTTGTGCAGATCGGCGATTTCAAAACTGCTCCTTAGTTAACCGGCTGTTATGAGGATATGCAGCTTTGTGCAGATCAGTCATTTCAAAACTGCTCCTTAGTTAACTGGCTGTTATGAAATCACCCTTGCATAGACTAACGGTTATGTAACCTTCCCTTAAGGAAACTGTGTAGTGTCCCCAAAAGGACCCTTTTGACCCCAATTGGATTTTAGGAAAATCCCTTACACCAAAGGCAGATTATAAAAGATATAGCAATTATTTTTAATGCAGATCTGATTTATAAAGGAAAAATGCGACTAGGGTAGGAGATACCTCTAAAATCTCAATTAAAATGGCTGAAACTTAGTTTAAATCATTCAACAATATTGCCAAGGTGAGAGTGTAAAAGAATACTAGAGGGCAAAAATCCTTTGGTGTGGCAAGCAAGGAAGACGAAACCCTTCCTTGTTCAAGGTTGGAGAACGAAAACTCTCCAATTTGGTGGTTCCAAGGGCTTCAAAGAAGACTATCTTGCTGGTTGGCAGCTAGGGCATTGAAGAAGAAGAGATATCACGGCCTTCTACATCAATTTGGCACCCTCTCCTAGGGTGGCGACTTGGGTGGAGAAGGATTTAAGTGCCTTCTAGGGCACATCTTGGTGTTTTGAGTTGATATTTAGATTTCTCCTAATTTATAAGGCTGATCTATCACTTCATTGGTATTTATTGGGGTTTGGAAACCTCATTTTCAACTATTTTTGTGAGCTGTACTTCTGCTGGTTATTTAATTAATTCCAGCTGTGTGTTAGCACTTGTTTCTCCTTAATTTATGAAGTATATTGGCTGGAATAATTTCTACATGATTGGTTAAAATATTTGGAATCATTCTCTATCATTTTTAGCTTGATATTGCATGAGAATTGCTGCCCCTAAGTGTTGTTACAGTTCGCTGCCCTAGAGGGTTTGTTTACTAATTTCTAGCTGGTTTTTGATGCCCTAAAGGTGTGATTTCAGTTCGCTGCTAGGGTTTGATCACTGCTGTTCCAAAAATCAGAATTCTTGCATTTGGGTTTGAAGCCAAACCCTTATTTTCAGATTCAGTCCTAGAAAGGGACATTACATTTTACCCCTCAAAATTTTCAGTTCGCAGGTTCTTTTGTTCTCAAGAGTATCTGGTTTTCGTGGAGGAGAGTTGCTAGTTTGATCACTTGGCAAATGTGGGTGGTTGGGCTGGGTGGGACTTGGCCGAAAGACCTATCTAAAACTGTAAGCTGTAAGATTTTTGTATCATTGATATCCCTGATTTCAGGCTCACAAGTAAGAATGGGATTTTCTTATGGAGAGACCTGTAGGATGTCAACTCTCACTGCTGGAAAAATAGGCATTCTTTAGCTCCTGAGTTTGCCCTATCTTCTGCCGATTGGTCCTCTATCAGGGAGATTCAAGACCTCGTTCCTTAGGAGGATCGGTTTAAGCTGAATATTTATATGAGTGGACCCATTTGGCATGATTGGAGATAGAACTTTGGTCACCCCTCATTCAAATTTGGTACTCGGTGTATTTACTCCACTTTTCATAAGAGAAGTGCTCTCGCTCCTATTCTTAATGCTAGATGGACAGCCTCTGATTTTGAAGCTTTGTGGATTCATAGATTACATGAAGTATGGTTGTTCAATGTTTCCTACAAGCTTTGAGTTTTTGCTTGGTTAGTGATCTATCAAGGGTTTCCTCCAAGGCTTATCTATCTAAGAGTTGCCTTTGTGATGGTATGTGTCCCTCCTGCTGCAATTTGGAAATGGTTAAGCACCTCCTTTAGGATTGTTCCTCCATGAGATCTTGTTTTAATTTTTTTCAGTCCGAGCTGGCAGCCATACTTCAGGGGAGTCTCATTGGTTGGCGACAATATTTAGCAACTGCAATACTATATAAGAGGTCCTTTCAGCTTACAAGTTTTAGGCTTGTTTTTCCTTTGGAAACTTAGATGCAAGTACGTTTTCACAAATGAGGTATGTTCTTGGTTTGATTTTTGTCACTTTTGGAAAGGAGAGTTTCGTATGTAGCTGCTGGCCAAAGGGTTTCTGTTGATCAAGGAGGCCAAGAAGTTTGAGCCTCAAGAGTACTTTGGCCTCATTGCGGTCCTTGTTGTTTTAAGGAAGAGATCATAATCTTCATAGTATATACTGCTGTACAGATCTCTCTTATTCTTGTACAACTGTTTGGTTGTAATTTTATTTTATTTTAATATATGATGCACCATTTCAAAAAAGAAGAGAAAAGAAGAATATCCATGAAGGACACTAGAAGCCATTATAGTGTGTAATATCCCCTTCTTGGGATAAATAAATTATTGCAGCAGATTTAAATAAACTAACACCCAGTCAGCTGAAACTTAGACAATTAATAACTTGCTCAATACATCCTCTTTTGCAATGATATAAAGTGCGTGATAAACTAGGGGGTTAGAGCTTTCAAATGCAATATCAATTGAATATTTCTGAACATTACAACTTTACCAACACAGGCCCATAATCTTCAGACCCAGTCGCTGCCCAATATGATTAATGGAATACCCCTGAAATCCTTCTAATTGCAGATCTGCACTGAATACCCAACCTTAATGCCAGATCGCTGCTCCAAAAATGCATATAAAATCAGATCTTGATAACTAATGCAAGTTGCTACAATAAACTCTGATTATCATTCAGACAAGCATGACTTTCGCTGCCAAGGAACACTAAAGATCACATCAAAAACTCCCATATACAGATCGCTGCACCCAGAACTTTATAATACCCCCAAACTCATACTCTAAACTAGTCGATCCACATAATAGAACACTCAGAATGCATCACAGTTAAGTCTGCAGCAAGAAATCTCAAAGCACCATGCTATTATGCAACCTACAGCTCTCCAAACTTGGAATATAACAGCCAATCAAAGGAGAATGTTATCTAGAGTGAAATCGCTGCCAAAGGAGATTAATGAATGCATACAAACTTAGACCAAACCCCTTATACAGTTCGCTGATTATTTATGCCTTCAAACATGTATCCAACATACCTTATGAGCTTCCAAATGAAGTCGCTAGGGCTCAGAAGGAACAGCAGACTTATAAAGGTAAAAACCAGATCATAATCACAATATTTCCTTACCAAACTTGCCTCTAAACAAGTCGCCAAACAACAACATGCATTTGCTAGGGTTGGAGGATAAAATACTCCCACAAAACAGTTCGCTACAGCTAGCAATGAGCACAAGAAAATTCGCTGGGCAAAGGAGACTTCACACACAAAGAAATCGACTTGAAATTGCACCAATAAATCTTCACTTTGATATTCAAACCAGCTTCTATGAATTGCAAGAGATCTTCAATTGAAAAAGAGAGCAAAACATCAGATTTGGGCATACATCCCTTCTCCAAGCATGGAGCCAAAATCGATAATCATCCATAACATGTCTAATAATGACCAAGCAACCTCCTTTTATAGATAAAATGGGTGCAACATTCGAAAATAACTGACCTTTCCCGTTGGAGAGAAAACACTTATAACTTAACATTAAAATATAAGAAAGACCTCATATGTGCACTTTATTATTTTTAATTAAATAATAAATATAACTAGCCTATGTGCACATTAACTAACTAAAGAGCCCTCCAAGGGGTTAGAAAATAGATAACAAACATCTTAAGACAAATTTCGAGCTCAGTCCTCAAGCCCATTGGGTTGAGGGTCTTTAAATCTTCAACGTAGTAAATGTCCCGAGAAGGGGACATTACATAGTATTATAGTTGCAAATGTAGAGTGAAATAGTGGAAGGAGGAGGGAATCCTCACTTTTTGGAGGTTTCCACGTTGGGTTTCTCCATGGAAATCTTGACTTCTATGAAGATCTATTTTCTATGTTTGCAACGATCGATTACTTGCTCTATGTTTATGTTTGATTTAACTTTATAGTTGTACTTTCCATTGCAGTTCTAGAGTACAATCAATGATTGTTTTTAGTAAATATTGAGTAAAAAAAAAAATTAAGAAATCAAGTCTTGTTAGGAATGCTTTTGATTGATTTTGTTTTGCTTTTGAAAATTTATTTCAGCTCTCTTGTTTGACAAGGGGTTAAGAACCACCGATGGCTTGATAGAAGGAGGCGGAAATGCTTGTGATGACGACATAGGCTAGTGTCAATAAATACGTCTAAAAGTTCTTCGCAACAAGTTCATTAGATGCAAATAGTGATAGGATCTCTAAGAGGTTAGTCGTTCTTTAATTTATCAAGGTGATAAAAGACCAAGGTCAAACAGATCCCATAGAGATAAATATCGCAAAATGCGTGCGAATAGGCTAACCTAAATATCATCACAAGGATGAAAATGGTGGGTGACTTGCAGAGGATGATGAAAAGAAAGGAAAGAACATCCATGCGTATGCAATACCTGATTGCAATGTTTGATCATTGTACCTTTGATTTTTTTAATTGTTTCAATGCTCCCTTTTTTATGTATTTTTGAATTTTTTTAGATTTTGGGAAATTGGGACCAATCAATATCAATCTGCGTGATAAGATCCAACAACAATGTTCGCAATTTCCTTGATAAGGGAGATTAAGCGTGTTTGCTTATCAAGAGTCATATTATCTCCAATTTCGATGATCGTAGTGAGCTCATACTCAACAAATAACTACGTGGTGTCACTCAGATTTCACTGAAATATGCGACTACCCTATCCGAAAAGTTTTCATACTTTTAAAATAACGGGTCGTTTGTTGTTTTTATTGCCTGAAAGTTCTTGTATTGCGTCAAGATAATCCCAAAGAACCATATTAGCCCTTTTCGCCAAATACCCAGATGCCCAAAATTGTTTTATTACTCGCTGTCGGGATTTGTCTGTGGGAAATTTGTATTTAATTATTTTGAGCCCCGTATGAGGCTATTTGCGCTCTGTTTTAACTCTATTATGAGTGAATATGTTATTATTCCTATGTGCCAGAAGGATTTTAACTTATTTTAAGTTTTGGGCTTTATTTGTAACTTTTGGCAATTTTTCGTGTTTTTGTGGTGTCCCGTTTTGTTTTCTGTGAAATTTCTCTGGAGCAATTCCTTTGCCGGGTAAGCCCGATTTTTGGCCTGGAGCAGCTGGAAAACATACACGCACATTATGCCCGGAGGAAGTCGCCATCGGAGGTCTGGATCACTGGGAAAAAATGAAGTCGTGCACAGAAAAGCCCCTGCGGGGATGGGCGCATTTTTGGAAAACAAAGGATTTAAGCTGCGATGGGAAAAATATAAGCCGTAGGCAGGGTGGGAATTTTATATACCTGCCTAGCAGGGTACTTTTTCCCGTGTTATAAAAGTCACTTAAGTTGCAAAGTGGAAAAATAGAGGCTGCAGGTAGGTGGGAATTTATTGCCTGCCTTGCAGGGTAAAAATTCCCATGATATAATAAAAGGAAAGTGACTTAAGTGAAATCATGGGATTTTAGTGCCTGCCTTGTAGGGTAAATAATCCCATTGTCAAAGTCAAATCACTTAAGTGGATCACGGGATTTTGGTGCCTGCCTGGCAGGGTAAAGAATCCCATTATGAAAAAATTCTTAAAAATAGAATTACATGTGCAAAAAAGTGCGCCCCCTTTGGTGAGAGAATAAAAGGATTAAATTTGATTATTTTAATTAATTTTTCTTCTCAAAAAGTGCGCCCAAGCTTGGAGGAGGTCAAAAAGTCAAAGATGGAATAAAAGAAAGAAATTAAATGCGTTAAATTTTATTTCTTTAATGGCTGCCCTCTTCCTCTCAAAAAGTGCGCCCCATTTGGGTATTATTTAATATTTTTAAGGCATTAAAACATTAAATTAATTTCTATTTTCAATGTGGTATGGTCAAAGCACACTTTGTGGAGCTTGAGTGAAGTCTTTGTGTGAAGGATTAAATTGGATTAATTTAAGTTATTGGATAGCTGTCCTTAAACATGCTATTTTTAAAAGAGAAAAGCATGATTTTTAATTAATTAATTGCCTTTAATGGTTAGGGCAATTATTAATTATAGAATTGTGAAGGTTATATAGGCATGGGCAGCCATATGGGTGAATAATTTAATTCACAGTAAAGAATTGCAGCCGAGGAGGAAAAGTGCGCCCCATTAGAGGAAGGATTTTGTTCGAGACAAAGTGCTAAAAAGGCTAAAAGCTTCCAGATTTGGCGCATGCTTTGGAGGAGGTTGATTTTTTTCTGCATAGTTGTTTTCAAAGGTGTTACAGAGCTCGGTGTTGATTGAAAGGATTCATGCTCTCTTAATGTGCAAATTAAACACCAATTTTTGGGGCAGCGAGGCTTGAAAAGTGCAGATTTTTATAATTTAAATTCACTATTCATGCTGGTGGCCATTTTTGTCCGAATAAATTGCAGGAACTCATTACGGGTGCTTTACAAAAGAAAATGAATTTTTATCAATGTCCGATACATTGCAAATATCCTCCGAATCTGAAGAATTGTCCAGATCTGCACCAGTATTGAAGAAATCCGGCCAAGTTAGAAGAAAAAGAATTATTCAGACGAAGATAGACAAAGCCATGGCGAAAGGAGATGAAAAAGAGAGCACGATGGATTCATGCATTGCTTCCAAACTTGCAGACATAGGAGACACGGATCTAGGCCCAGAACCTCTTTCTGATTTGATTGATAGATCCAGAGCGGGAAAGACTTCACTCATGCGTGCGGTCAAAAGTAGTGGAATTATCCGAGCTGCAGCTTTCCCATGTACAGCCCAATTGCCAGAGTTCGTGATGGAGTGTGCTAGATCTTATCATCCTTCATCCAGATCAGTGCGTGATGTTGCGGGAAAGACAATAATTTGTTTGGATGCGGAGTTCATCAATTATTGTCTCAAGATTCCAAAGTGCGAAAAGTGGTGACTTCTATTAGCATTCGGGATCTTTGTGGTAGATGGGAAAAACATAGAGCGATTGCGTGAGCATAATGAACAGCCGGTTCATGAAGAAGCCTAGATCGCCTTCCAAGTTCCCGAGAACTCTTCCACGGTCCAATTTGGTGCAGGAGGCAGATGATGTCGTCAAATTGCTATGCAAGTTGAATGGCGAAGCGAATGCCTACACTTTCTGTACATGGATGTATGCTTTCATCAGGACCATTGAAATCAACAAGGTTGATTCTATAATCAATTGGTCGGAAATTATTAGCAGCAACATCGGTGAGCAACTGCGGAACGTGAAGCGTACCTTTAGCTTCAAGATGACTTCATACTTGGTGTATGCTGCAGCTTCACAGGGTGTCTTTTCCAAGCTGGATAGATGTGGTGTTCTTTCCAAGGACCCCATTTTCGAGTGCTACCCACAGCTTACTGTACTTGCGTGCGAGAAGGACTTCAAAGTGATCAACGATGACTTCTTCTATGATTTGAAGACTCAAGGTAAGTAGCAAGGAAGCATGGGAAGCAGTGTCCAAGATTGGCAGTTTATTCATCCAGTTTGCAGATTTCACATACCTCAGGGTTACGGGCTTTTCTGGAGAACCTATAAAGATGCCCAGGTATCCGAGTGATAGATTGATCGCCATGGAGCTGAGCAGGCAACTTGTGGAGTTACACGACCTTCAGTCGAAACGGCACAAGTCTACGGGCTTCTTCCCAATCACTGTGGGATATTACAGTTGCATCAGCATTCACAGAGCTCGAGGGATGGAAGCGCAAATGTTATCCGAGTATGAGCAAGAGTTCTTCCCTGCACGGCTTAACTTCGATCCATTTGGAGTAGCCAGGAAGACAATCTCCCAGGAGTACGCACATGTGCCTTCGTTAGAAGATTTCTGGATGAAGTGCAGAAGTGAGTACGAGGTTAGAAAGAAAGATTTCAGCAGGCTATCAGCAAAGCAAGTGTTCGATTTTGGACTAGCGCGGATACCTGCGGATCTTAAAGATGATGGGAACGTGGTACTTGACACTTACCATCAAATGGGAGGAGATAAAGCTATACTGCAGGATAACAATGGAGGCTGCCATTCAATTGAAGAGAGATCTGGAGCTGTGTTGGTGAATACTTCGAACTGGCTGCTGACGAAGGGATACTGCCTTGATGAAGTATTGATGAATCAAATCACGGGCAACTTCGGCGCAGGAGATTCCCTCAAGCGAAAGCATGAAGGAGAAAGCAGCAGAAGGTCCGAGAAGTTGAAAGTACACAGAAGATCTCAAGAGAAGGAGAAGACCACTTCTACGACCATAGTTTTGACTCCGACTTCACCAACTATTGCACCGCAGCAGCAGGACGCTTCCATGCCTTCATTGAATCCGGTGACGTTCGTCTTCTCTCCGCAGCCACTCCGTTCATCACCCGTTCCAGAGGAGATGTTGAAGCTGCAGATGACGGAGTTCGAAAGAGCTTTGTCCTTGGATGTTTCAGAAGATGGCAGCCATGACACTGTGGCACTTTCTGACGGAGAGGATGCAGAGCGGGAGATGGTAGTGCACTCAGCGACTTCTTACTCCCCGAGAAGTAACTTCTCGGAATGGTTAGCTTTGCAGTTGGTTCCGGAAGCAAGAGTAGAGATGAACTTAGAGGAGCATGACTTGCAGCTACTTCAGGATCTGAGCAGAAGAGACAGAAGGCCTAAAGTTGCTAAAGCAACTTCTAGGTTGATCATCAAGGATTCGGGAGAGAAGTTTGCTGAGATATCAATTCCGGCGGAAGGAAAGATAGAAGAGGAGCTCACGGCAGAAGATGTGACGGTGACCAAAATACCACTCGGTCAAGCTACCACTGAAGGATTGAAGCAGGACACGCAGACGTTGATGGATGCTTTGTTCCTTAGGCTTGACAGTGAAAAGGCGGAGAAAGAAGAGCTGCAGAAGCAAATATCTCAATTATGTGAGATCATAGCCAAGGTTGCTAAACCTTCCATTCAGCCCATTTCAGAGCAGGTGAGTGATCATCTTATGCAGGAAATGGAAGATGCAAGCAATCAAGTAAAGGCTATTGACGAATGGAAGGATCTGATTATTCGTCAAGCTTCTGTGCAACTTGGGGAAGTGCCAGCCCGCCTAAAGGTTATGAAAGATGCAGCAAATCAACTAAAGCAACTGATGGAAAGCATAGAAGGCATGAATACAGTTGCAGAGAGTAACCTGAGTATTTTGGCCGAGATCAACAAGCTGCCGGGAGATGTATTGGTTGCAGAACAAATTGTACCGGATGGATCAGTTGAGAAGGGGAAGCAGCTAGAGTTTGCAGTATCTTTCCGTTTGGAGATCTGCAGAGTTTCTTGAAAAGGATGCAAAAGCGCTTGAGAGTAGAACATCAGATTTACCAGACAGTATCATTTCTTTCACTGAGGAAAGAGTGGATGGAGGTGTTACTTCATACGTGCGGATTGTTTCTAACGAGGTGCCTAATTCCCTGGAAGGTTCTCTTCTGATGGTACAAAAGAGAATTGATAAAGCTACCAAGCCTTTCACGATGAATTCTATCAGTAGATTGGTGGCACTGCAGGCAGACATTGCGAGGTTTGGGCCGAGTTTGGAAGAGGTGGAAGCATGCAGCAAAGTGTTGAATGAAGGGTTGCTGCAGTTCAGGACAGAGAAGGAAGCAGTGGCTAAAACAGATGGAAGGATGCTGAATTATATGTTCGACAAGTATATCAGATATCAGAACAAGAAGAAGATGTAAACATTACAGCTGGCATGACTTCTTCTATTCTTTCTTCTTCTATTTTCTATGTTCCCGGATGAAATTGTAAAACTTCTAAGTTATTGGTTTTGCAACCATTACTTGAAGTCATGTGGAACCATTCTATTAGTTAAGTGATACATGTGTCACTTAAGAAGAAGTTAGTTGAGGATGATTGCCAAATGTCATCTTTACTTGTTGTTCATACTTTAGTTCAGTTTGAGTCTTCTATTTGTACTTTCCCTCCTACATTTTATAAGTAGGAGAAGAACCTCCGGGTTAATGATCAATCAGAATTTGTAAGCAACAATCTTGTGTTCTAGACTTTGTGTTGAACCCCTGAGAGCAACTTGGAGCAAAGGAATACAAAGGAGCAGGTTTCGGAGAACTTTGTGTCACGGTGTACTTTGTTTCTTGCTTTTAAATCTTAGATCTCTTAAGTAAACTTTGTGTTATTATAGATCTAGATCTAGAGCTGCCTTTGTTTTATAATTCTGTGTGTTCATATCTATTAAGTTTCTTCTATGTGCATGCAATTAGCTCTGCTATCTACTAATTGGGATGCACATCTTCCCCATTTCTTCTCTGTATTTCCTTTACTTCCTTCTTCTATAAAATACTTCCTTTCTTAAACAGCTGCTTACTTGCTGCAGAACTTCTTAGTTATGGTTCATGAACTAAGTGGTTAAAGTAAAACCCCTGATAGATAATAACACATTTTTATTGACAAATCTGACACGGGAGCCTCACCGGTTAAATGAGGGAGATTTATCTCATGATTGCGCCTAGGTTTGATGCTATGCAGAAAATCTAGCCAACACTGCGATTTATCTTGAAACATGGATTTTGTATGTGGGAGAATGAGTTCCCAAGAAGAGTTTTATGCACTTTGTGCCATACTTGATAGTTGCGTTGGTGTGCATTCTTGAATTGCGTTTGATTTGAACTTTATTATTGTTTAAATTGTTGGGAGCTTTGAAGCTCTTGGAAGTTTTGAGCTTAGTCGATGAAGAAATCATTTGGGTTTCCTGATGGATGTTTAGAATTGATGTGAGAAATGATGGTGTGTTTGCCTGATTGTTGATAGAAGGATAATGTGATAGGCGAAAAGGATACGGTCCTTGAATTGAAGAGGATGGGCTACAGGAGGTGTCCCATAGATTGAAGATGAAGGGCTATTAGGATGTGGCCCAAGTATAGAAGAGGATGGGCTACCTAGAGGTGACCCAAAAATAGAAGATAAAGGGCTACTAGGATGTGGCCCAAGAATAGAAAGGTAACAGGCTACCAGGAGGTGACCCCAAATAGATGATGAAGGGCTTCTTGGAGGTGGCCCACATATAGAAGAAGACGATGGGCTACTAAGTGGTGACCTAAGGTGAGATTGTGATTGAGGAATCATGATAGATAAAGAATGATTGGGTAATGAGAAGATAGGCCGTGGATCAATGCCAGACCTAGGAATTTCATCACACAATGAAGAATGTGAAGATGGAAGAATAAGAGGAGGTTCAAGTGCGATGATCCTAGGGTCTTCCTCTGTTTTGTGATAAAAGGAATCAACCTCTTCCCCACAATATGTGAATGTATCAAGGTCTAAAGAGAATTCTTTCTCGCAACCTAGAGGAATATCTTCATGTACCCCCATAAATTCTCTAATTACTTCTTCATTCTGAAATGAATCGATCGGTATGTGTTGTTGGTCGACCAGAAGAGGTTGATTGGAAGAAATAGGTCTAACAAGTGTGGAAGATAAGATAAGATAAGATAATGTTATTAATGTCCAATGCATGACCACAAAAGTAGGTCAATGGACCTGCAGAGTACAAAGCAAACAAACCAAGCAAGAGGACCCAAAGCGGGTTACCGAAATACAATGAGAAAAGGAGAGGAGGAGAAGGAAACAACAGAGGCCGAGAGACCGTAAAGCGAAGTAGAGAGAGATGACTGTGTGGGGAGGGAGCGGAAGGAGCAACATCCCCCAACAACACCTAACACTCAAGGCCGGATGAGAGTAACTCACAGTGCGCCGATGACAAGAAGCAGCTGTGGAATGCACGGGAGCGGCCCGGAGGAAGGTGGTGCCTCAAAGTGGGCTCGGTGAATCGCTGCCATAGGAGGGGCCTTGGGACATGCCTGAGATAGGGAGCCTCGGGTGGAAGGAACAAAGTCACGAGACCTGATGGACTTGGACTAGGGGTCCAGACATGTGACCAAATGCCGCTTAGCACCCCTCACCGGGGAGAGCAACGGGAAGAAGGAAGTGATCAGTCTAGTAGCCATCCGTTGGGGGAGGATGGAAGAGCCTGTCTTAGAAGCCGATGGCCTCTTGAAGGTAAAGAGCAAGACATCTCTGATCATAGTATCTGAAGAAAGTTGTGAAGGAAGGAGGCTCGTGGAATAGGCGATGGAATTGCCCATGAATCTCATAATAAAGCAGGACATCCGAAATGAAGTGTTCTTTAGTTTGACCTCCAGAGAGCAAAGCGAGGCAAGTCCGCTCCCGGTGTCTAAGTGATGATCAATCTCAATACAGAGTCGATGTGAGCCCACCGAAACCGACCCAAAGAGATACGAAGGGCTGCTGCAACCAATGCGGGAGATATACATGGGGTCTGAAAATGACTCCATCACGGATCTTGAGAAAGTGTGTCGCATATAGTGACATCTTGGGACATGACCCTCGGGGGTTGGTCCATGTGTGCTAGATGGCTATGCCGTAGATATCATCTTTGATTATCCTATGAAGATCTTGTTGGTTGGGTAGCTTGAGATGGGCAAGGGCATCCAGAGAATAGCTGAAGGGTGGGAGACGGTCCATCTGGATGCCAATGGACTCGAAGAGGCGTGAAACACGGGCATACTAGTGGCGAGATCGTCTCCTCGTGATCCGAGGATGCACAATAGCTTCGAGAGGAGCTATAAGCGAGATAAGTGTACCTATCCTTGTCAGCGAGAAGAACTAGAATACCCCGAATATAGTGCAACAACAAGACAAGGCCGAAGATGGTCTCCAAACGAAAAGAGCGAGCCCCAAACTTAGCAAGGATAATGTTGTGAGGAATAGATTCTTTGTGCACGATAATACGTTTGAGCATGAGGATCGAACATGCTCGATAAGAGCCCAACTGAATCGAGTCAAAAGAGAGGGACCCCAAACTTTCGAACCCTACAGAACCGTGGGCCTAACCAAGGAATCGAGACGGACATCTTGGAAGGAATGTCTTGAAAGTGGTGGCGGTAAACTCTTGTCTCTCAAGAATTGCAAAGAACCATAGCCCTTATTAACCCGGGGTTGGAAAAAAGGTGAAGGCTAAAATGAGGCCCAGAGAAAAGAATCCCCATGTAGTTGTAAGAGCAAGTGATCTCAATCTCCACACCCTTAAAGAAGAAGTGGAGGTTTGAAGTCTTCAGACAATTGAAAACCATAACTTTTTTTTCCCAAGATTAATAGTCGATTGTCGATGATCACAAAAAGGGCTTAGGCATCTAGTTGCCTCTGGGAGACCCTCACCGAAGAAGCAAGGAGATCTACGTCATCTGCAAAGAGGATGATGTAAATCGGAACACAGTAGAGAAGGCACCCTTCACCGCTTGTATGTGATCCTGAAAACCCTCAAGCTCATCGATATAGATGCCAAATAAGGTAGGAGAGGTGGGGAAGCCTGTTTGACACCAATGGTACTCCGATGAAGTCAACATGCCAGCCAGTGCAAAGGCGCTGAGACCTCCTCATAAAGGCGCGTGATGGATGTAAGAAAAATCTCGAAATGCCTATATCTTTGAGTCTACGGAAAAGAACTTCCGTGGGACAGAATCAAAGGCCTTCCGAAAATCCACGGAACAACAGAAAACTCTGGAAGAGCGGTGGTGAGCCTCTTTGATGATAGCCCGAAGAGTGAGGATGTGGTCGGTAGTTTGGTAAGTTGTTCGAAGCCCGCCTGCCCCTTAGCTCTACAATGGTACTGATCGAGGAACTCAGAAAGCTGCAAGTGAAGAACAATAGCATAGAGCTTGGAGAATGTGTGACCCACCATGATAGTCCTATAATTGTTGGGGTCGGAAGTGGGCCCTGACTTGTGTATGGGGTGGATGATGTGGTGGGACCAAGAGACTGGAAAACCTGTACAAACCACCTGATTGAAGAGGTCCACAAGATAACTGAGGAGCGTCTTTCAACCATACTTGAAGAATTCTGCATGGAACCCTTCCTCATCCCCTGCTTTACTGTAACTCATAGCAAGAATGGCATTCCTCACATTGGTGTGGGTGAAAATATGGAAAAGGGAGGGAGGGGAATGAACCTGGATGTGGGGCTGGCTCAGGGAAGTCATAAAGAGTGGAGGTGTGGGTGAACATGGAATTGGGATCAAGGTCTAGGGGTAGAGGCGAATGTTGGGGAAGAATGGTGCGCCATATATGTTTAAGAGAGTGGATAAGTGACAAACGAAGCTCACGACGCCTATGAGAGATAAATGTGCATTTCTTATGTCAAAGGAGGCGACGATAGGCTAACTTCAAGGAGGGAAGGAGGGAAGGGCATGCAGGAAGGCAAAGCGGAGTTTCCGATGGAAGGCTTTGCATTCCTCGTCGTACCATTTGTTCATAGGGCATGTACCATGGCGTAGGGTGGAGTGGGTGATGTGGGGGAAGGAACTCGTGGCCGCCTCAAGAATAGTGCAGGAGAGGGTATTAAACATCTGATCTGAGGTGAGTGAGGTGAAGTGGGGAATGGGGGAGAAGCAGACGAAGGCAGGAGGAAAAGGTGTCGGGATCCCCTGTGTCAAATTTCCAAATAGTACGTGATATGCAAGGGGAGGGGGTGGGGTCCTTGGGGGATAGCCTGGAGGGAAAAGGAGAGGGTCGCATGGTCAACAAGAGGGATGGGGGAGACACAAAAGTGGTGTATGTAAGGAATCAAGTCGGGGGTAGTCATGACGTAATCAACCACACTGGTCCCACCACAAAATGGTCTCGCAGGTGAAGAACCGGGATTCAGGAAAGCGAGGAATGCCATTCAGGATCAGTAGGTCATGAGATTCCCCTAATTGGAGAAAATGTCGGCCATAGGAAGTCAGGGGCCCTGTCGTGTCCTCAGAATCACGCTGGAAACCAACCAACTCTGGATCCACCTCAGAGGTGCAAAGTACATCGTCGGTCCTGTTGTGCCTCGGAATCTACATGTTTTTGGTACAGGCATTGAAGTCCCCTAAGATGATGACCTCCCAAAGCCCGAGAACTGAGATATACTAGCATAAAGGTCAAAGAAGGGGTCTCCATTTGAGCCGTTGTGGATGACAAATGAAGAGGAAGCTGGAGGGAAGTAGTAGACCGCAATAAAGATGTCTCTTAGGAGGGGAGAATTACATCTGATCCGTACCCAAAGAAAGCGGGTAGACTCATGCTCAACGACAATAGAAATCACCGCTGAAGAGTCTCTCGACTAAACAAGCAACCCTGTAGGATCCCTTGATGCCGCTAGAACTCCGAGTCTCTTGTCTATAAACAGAAAGCCAGTTGTAACCATTGATGTTCAAGAGAGGGCAAACCGGGCTCGCATGTGTCTCTATAACAAAGAGGTTTGAGAGACCTAAAGCATCATGCAGGAGGTTAGGAGAAGACCAAAAGGACCCATTTCCATTCCAACATTCGATGGAGAGGCCTTGCTTCTGAGCCTTCGCTTGCCGAAACTGTCATCTGGAACTAGAGCTGGATTCGGGAGCCCAACCAGGGGGGAAGGAATCTTGAACCATTGGCTTGAGGTTAGGAATCACCGCCCATTTCCCTGTTTTTCTGGCTGCCATGACAATTTTCCGAGATTTTTAGATGTTTGATGAGGGTAAGGTTTGACCTTATTGTGTCCATAAAGGAATTGGATAGTGCGTCGAAAAATATCTTAGCACATCATTTCTTGTGAATGGTTCAACATGGATGCAAACATCGATTTTTAGAAGATTGATGAATATGGAATAAGGTATGATCGAAATGACCCAGGGGCCGAAGAGGGATTGGATTTCGATTGATAGAAGATGACTCGAGAGATGAAGTAGATTTGTATTTGGATGTCTTGCAAGTAGCTTTAGGTGTAGTTTTAAGATGATGTGGCATTGGTTTGCCTAGAAGATGACATATTGCGGGCAGAAGCAATAGGACCAGTCATCTAGGTAGGGTAATGCAATGTAGGAGTCGACTTGAATGATTGCGACGTATGTGTCGACATGGATGATTGAAACGTATCGTCGACTTAGATGATTGCGACGAGGAGTCGACTTAGATGATCGATTAAAAGAACCTTGAGTCGCACAAATCTTCAAAGGATGATTGTGACGATCGTCGACTTAGATGATGCGACGTAGGAGTTGACTTAGATGATTGTGACGTACGTGTCGACTTAGATGATCGATTAGAAGATCTTTGAGTTGCACAAATCTTCAAAGGATGACATTTTTGAGGCAAGTGATAAACGGGCCATGTGAAGAAAGGAAGGCGTGACTCAAGACTTGAATTTGATGTTTGATTGGAAGAACGTTGAGTCACACAGATCTTCAGTGGAAGAAGAGGTCGTTGAGGTGACTGATAAAGGGGGTCCTGCAGAGAAAGGGAGGACCTCGACTCAAGAGTCAAATAAGAGGAATCGAATAATAGTTGATTAAAATCATCGACAACCGAGGGGAATCAGAAGAATAGTTTGGATTGGAATCCTCAAAAGAGCATGGGGAACCCGAATAATAGTTTGGATCAAAAGCATCCAAACCATACCACCGACTATGAGATGAAGGTGGGGAACGGAGTGGCTGAACAGTTTCTCTAACGCGAAGAACCAAACAAGGCTTAGCCGTGATGGGCATCCTTTGATGGGAATGCCGAAACTTTGATTCCTTAGTGTCGTATGTATAAGGAACCTCGCGATAGTTGGTCATTGTTGGCATTTGTGGGATATAAATGTATTAGACCGAGATAGTGTGATTGAACTCCTTTAATTGGAAGGAAGTCTTGTGTCGATTTGGGTAGTACAACAGAAACCAACTAGACATTTTGATGATATGGGCCCTAGTACAAACCAAGCAACGTAATGACGTAAAATCGTCACAAAGAATGTCCAAAAATAAACGGTCATGAATCCAAAGGATCAATATGAACTCAAGGACACCAAAGAATAAAGAATGATACACTAACAAGGCTATACATGAGAAGAAGCACCTAGGACAAGACAATGAAGTACAAGACTCAAATCTAGTCACAAAAATAGTTTACTCCCTACGCTTTTCCAAGATAGGTTTAGAGCAAATAGTGACAACACAATATCACCACTTAGGTCAAGTTTAAAATAAACAAGACCTAAATGCTAAGAAAGTGTTGACGCGATCCTCCAACAAGGTATACTACAACCAGTTCTAGACACCAACAAAGTCCAAGTCTTTGAAAATGGAAGTTACAAATGCGAGCAGCGTAACAACACTATTTGGACACGTTAATCAAGCTTTCTTGAAAGCAAGATTTAGTATCAAAATGGTGTTATCACGATGCGAACAATGTAACCTCAACACTCACAAAAACTCAAGGCAATGTTAGGATTAAAAACTAAGCCTAAGTATATCAAGAAGTTACTTATGCGTGCAAGCAAGCGTAACAATACAATTTAGAGACTTAGACCAAGTTTCACAATGGAAACAAGACGTAAGTATCACAATTGTATGGCTATAATGCGGGCAGCGTAACAACTCAAAGGAAGTCAATGATGAGACAACCTAACTTCTAATGATAATGAGTCTCAATATGGGTTTGAGACAAAGGGCCTACTAGAACATGAAGACGTACCATTCACACTTTCAACACTTGCATTCCGGCATTGCAACCTAGTCATGCAAGTAGACTACAAAAGTGGTGGACACGATTATTTCTAGCGGTATCGCGTATGTTGTTCTTCTTTTGTCCCAAAATGGGCAATAAGAAAACAAAGGTGTAAACCAAGTGGTGATGAAACAAACTAAGTGTAACTTTGGTAGAGTTTTGCCTTGTCTTAGGACAAGTGAAAAACTAGGAAAAAGTAACACGTTGTAGGTCTCGTGATGAATAACACATAGTTTCAACTTAAATGGACTTTTGCCTTGTTCGAATAACAAGGTTTTGACTCCAAACAAGTTGTCACTTTGTGAGAGCTCTATAGAACACGATGTCTAAGTCAAATTGGCTCCAAGCCACAAGCTTCCTAGTGGTTCTCTCTCTAGGTGTCACAAATTACCTCTGCGAGCTCGGTTTGCCAAGAAAGTCGCACTGACTAATCTTGGAGTATCCTGAACTTTACTTTACCCCCTTCAATACAATGAGCAATAAATGCATTTAGTTGTATTTTCATTGGGGTCGCAATGGAGATAACTTTGACTCTAATCTCTCCAAGGCGTACTAATCAATTGGGTAGTGGAGCACTTTCCCGTTTTGTTCACAAGGTTCCCTCTTGCGTGAACTACTTTGGGGTTCCTAGGAGCATCCCTCTTGTTATCTTAAGGCTTATGCCAAAGGGAGTTTCTCCTAGTTTAAAGTGGACGAGCCGTAGCTCTTAACCAAACCTGCATATACAATGTTTTGCAAAGTGGTGTGTTTTCTTATCTTTTGGATTAAGCAATTTGGTTTGGACCACCTTTGACAACCTACAACACATGTGTATGTTAGAATTTGGTTTGAAGAGAGTTCTCCTTTCTTTGGAAAGCGTTAGGTCCTACACACAAATAGTTAGTAGTTATCCAAAAAGATCTACAATATCATAAAAAGAGGATTAAATGTTGTTTTTGGTTCTCAAGATCGTCCAAGGACGCGAGAGAAGAGCATACACAACAAGCAACCCAACTAGATAACAATGAAAAAACTTGTAAATCAAATAACCACCATAATACTTTGTAAATCAAGGTTCATTCCCAATTAATCCAAGTGCTTTTTTAGTGAAAAACTAAAGTTGTTTTGGTTCTCAAGATCACACAAGGTGCAAGAGAAGAGCATACACAAGCTTTAGCCTTAGTTGTTTATCAAATGAAAAATCTTAAATCAAAGGATCATATAAATGCCATATGAAAAGTTCATTCCCTTAAGCATAAAAATGAATAATGAAGTTTCCCACTTACTCTAATGTTAGCAAAAGAAGGTTTAGAGCTGCTTTTGATTCTCAAGATCACACAAGGTGCAAGAGAAGAGCATACACAACCCTATCCCAAACTCATACAAAACATGAAAAAAATTAATTCATCAAACCCTAAGTAAATGTGTTAGAAAACCTACTCTAAATTAGAAAACCTGCAATAACAGAAGCTAAAAACCCTAGAAAATGACAGAAGCACAAAAAAATAACAATTAAAACTTTGAAATTTGAGTTGAGTTTACCTTAGAACGCCATGCCGCGCGCCCCTTAACATAGTAGCGCCCCCTTATAAGAGCAGCATGTGCCTCATACAACACCAGCGGTCTTAAAAGCACCAGTGTGCCTCTATCAAAAACACTGATTGATTAACGCGAACATAGCCATTGAGACGTCAACGTGCCCTTCAAGCATCAATGCGCCAACAAATAGAGGACAAAATTGCAATGGAAGACAGGTGTGTCCAATGAAGCGTGAACGTGTTCCCGAGAGCATGAGTGCGACTTAAGACGTGAGCGCGCCTTTCAACGTGAGCGCGACCCTAAAGACGTGAGCACACACCTTCCGTAGGTGGTCCAAATAGGGGTTTTGACAAGAAATTTTTGATAAAGCTCAAATCTTTGACTTTTAGCTCGATCTATATTTTGATATAGCTCGTGAATTTTATAATCACTTCCTCACTATTTTGAGGATCTCGCTCTCAAGGTGGACATCGCCATACCTTGCTCGCCAATCTTGGCGTACTCATTTATCTTTTCCTGACTAAGGGCTTCAGGAGTTTCGGTGGCAGCTACAGGAGGTGCACTGCCCATTTTCTGCAGGGCTTGGAGAAGATGTTTGTTTTGCTCTTTCAATATTCTCTTCTCTTTCTTCGCTTCCTGAAGCTTCTTGCAAAGGGCATCCACTGCGGATAAGGCCTCTCCTTGTAGGCTCTCTGAGGATGTTCCCATTGTGACCTGAGTCACTGTAAAATTTGTAGGAGACAGATCTTCTTTCTTCTTGGTGGGATCAGGGTATGCGATCTCCATAACCCTTTCGCCTGAAACGCTCTGAGAGAAGCGGGTTATGGCCTTTTGCTTCTTAGGCCCTTTGGCCGGAATAATAGAGAAGTCCATAGGTGCAATGGGGACCTTCCTCTTGTATTGGCTCAGGTGTCCAGGAGATCCATTCTGGACTTAGGGGAGTGGGACCAGAGGGAGAGGAGGAAACAGGGGTGGAAGGAGCAGCGCTGCAGTGAACACGGGAAGTGTGTCGAAACACTTGGTGGCGGCATGGAAAAAGGAGCCGACACACCAACACTTATGGAAATAGGAGTCACTACAGGAGAGGAAACCATGGGGTGGAAGGGATCTGAGAGATGAGAGAAGAAATGTTGGGGGATAGATCCACGAGAGAAGAAAAGATGGAGGAAGAGGAAGGGGGAACAAGTAGAAGACGGGGAGAAGACACAACCAAAGGAGTGGTTGGTTGAGTGACGTGAGGAGGGGAAGGAGGAGCGGGAGATGGGATGGTGGGAACCTCAACAGTTGTAGTAGTGGCAACATCCTGAGTGGATGTGCCCATCGGAGCACTTACCGCTTCTTCTTCTTCTGGGGATACCAAGCTTACTACCTGCTCCTGGGCGGCGGAAGGAGGACTCTCAGGAGCTTCCTCTTGAGTAGTGCTTGTCTCCCTCTTTATCTTTCCCTTTGCCCTTTGGCAAGTGCTTTGGCTTGGCGGGTGCATTTCCCAAGGGAGACGTGGTGAAGTCTACTCCAAGGTAGATGAGACTATTTTTCTTGCACCAATGCTCGGTGCGCTGCAGAGTGCCCTTAACCCTTTCCTCAATAGTCTGAGGTGCCTTAGTTCTATCAATCTCAATGAACGGCCAATTGTCCCCATCCGTGTCTAGATAAACCTGATCAACTTCTTGATCAGTTGCTTGGAAACCTTCGGGACAATGGCCACACCATACTGAATGATCTCTGCCAGGGCCAACCGGGAGTGGTCCTTTCTTTTGAGCTCGACTTCGTGATACAGATCGATGTAGATATCTTCGATCTGAGGGATGTGAATGGATCGAGCTTTGCCCTTGGAAGGCAATTACGAGGATCAAAGGTTGGCCTCGCGGGAAATTATGCTTTAAGTTGAGCAATTCAAGCTCTGCAAACATCTCCGGGCTTTGCTTTGTGAAGCGTAGGTGTACCTGCCCACTGTGAGGGGGAATGGAGTTCCACCCTTCTTTCTTTTCAGAAACTTCTCGTGGTATGTGATAAGCTGTCTAGACAACTCCAATAGGATCAGCTTAGGTCCCGCATACCTCGGTAACTTGGTGGGCTCCCCAAGAAGTTGGCGGCTCTGAGATAGGTGAAAGTGGGGAATTGCGTAAATAACGCTCCCCACTTCTCTGTGGTAGTGACCACGCTCTTGGTCGTCCGATCGTGAGTCATATTGGGCCTCAAGAGGCAGATGACGCCGTAGAAGAAGGCATCATTGATTTTGCTGAATTGGGCTATACTGTTTTCCAGCCTTAACTCTAGATAATACTCATATATTCGACTGGGCCATACCCGCATCGATTCATCTCGCTGGATAGTCTCTTTCGAGGTAAAGAACGTACACTACATAGGAGTTCATGTAGAACCTCCCAGTTGTTGAGAGTTGTTGAAGCTGCTCGGAGATTGTGTTGCTGATAATCTCCGCCCATTCAAAACGTTGATCCGGGACATTTTTGCTCATTGTTTCTAAATATCTGAGCATCCACTTGTGGAAATAATGAGCATCGGGAAGCCCAAACACCCTGCTCAGGAAAGTGACGGTGTCACTCAGCTCTTCTGAGAAGTCACTGCGATGAATGACTTGTGGCCACCTGCTCACTACCTTCTTGTTTTTGAGGTATACCTCATTCATTAGCTGCATGCATTTGTCTTCGTTTTCATTCCATGCCTTCATGCAGTCTGTCTTGGCTTATGGCTACAAAATGCCGGTGGTGAGGGATACCCAACATGATTTCAAAGTGCCAGCGCAGTGAGGTTGATTATTACCTCGCCCTTCTCATTCTCGACACATCTTGTGTCCTTATTGTAACAACGACCCACCACCATCATGAACTCGTTGTTGATTGCGCTCACGGGAATTCCTGCAGCAAAGTGCAGACCACTGCCGACCAATTTGTCCATCCACGGGCTTCCCGTGACCTTCTTGGTTCTAGCCCAGAAGTCCTCCATGTCAATGTGGCCGAGCTCTGAATCTCTGATATCTAGGTCACACTCTGTAAGGGATTCGGGCATTCGACCCTTTGGTATTTATACTTCATTTCTTCTTCTGTTAGCTTGGCTTTGCCCTTGGACTTAGTTGGCTTCTTACTCGATGAAGACATGTGTGGATCTCAGTTCAATTGTTGATCTGCAAGAAGAAGTAGGGAAGTCCACCGCAGAAGAGCCATGTTAGTTGTTAAGTCATCCATCAAAGCTTACAGAATGAAAAGTTAGCAATTTATGAGCTTAAGGCGCAAGGCGCAGCTTCTACTGCAAGTCAGAAGGTCTCGAGAAAGCAAGGCGCACTTTTGGAAAGTGTTGCATGGTAGAAAACAACGCCAAAAAGGGGCACAATGTGCGGAAAAACTAAACACAACATTTAGATGTTGGTGTCAATGGATTTTGCTGCTACTGTATTTAAGGGTTTTAATTGGGCGCAGATTCATTTGGTGTAACAAAGTCTCAGGGTGCGCCTTTAGCGCGGATGTGGTACATGTTGCAAAGCATTATGGTGCGCCAAGGGGCGCAGATTCAAAGGATGCATCATTAAGGTAAGGTGCGCAAGTATTTGGTCTAGCGCGGCGCAGGTATGGCTTGCACAACATTCAAATGTTGGCGTGTAGATGGAGTTGCACTTGCACTGTATTATTGCTTTAAGAATTTTTGTTAAGGCGCAGGTAGGGCCACTGTTGCATGCAGGGACAGTGTGCCCTTTTGGCGCGACTGTGTTTAGTGTAACAGTAATGAAGCTTGCGCAAATGAAAACAGTGGGTTTGATTGCACTAACTTTTAGAATTTTCTCTCTTTTGGCAGGTTTGTGGTTTTTTGCCTCTTTTAACTAAGATTTTGGATAGTGAGGGGAACAGAGGAAAAAGGGACAGGGATCCATTCTGAGGCAAGGCCTTCCAGGTTAGCAGATCTGGAAGGAGAGTAAAACCGGTTTGAAGGTGGGTTTGATTTGCAAAACGGGCATGGTTTGTATTATCTTCTTAGGTTCATTTTTTTGTTTTTAATAATACTAACCACCAAAACAAACAAAGAAACCACAACAAATCCATAAGAAGAGCAAGGGCCACTTACCAGGAATATATATAAGATAGAGGAAACTGGTGAGGGGTCCACGAATGCGACGAAAAGTGACACACGGGGCTGACAGGAACGCTGACAGGTGCAGAAGAATAACTTTTCACATTTTTTGAATTGTGAAAATGACAGGTCGGATGTGCCTATTTATAGCAAAAGGTGCAATAAATGTGCCACCAACTTTCTATGGCGCAACCAGATAGATGTCAACACGAAATATTTGCCCAGCAATTATGCTTGGGATCAACATTGCTTTTTCAGCACTTTGGCGCACCATCAAGGGGCGCAACATTTTGAATGTTGACAAGATGGCGCATGCGCCTTGGGCGCAGCCTTGAAAGGCGCAACATTGGGAGGCACAACATTAGAAGGCGCAACATCGGGAGTGTCGACACTCCAAAGGATGCGCCAAAGGAAAGGAGGGGCGCATTTTGGTTGATGTAACGTGAATAAAAACTGCGCCCAGCCTAAAAAAGACCAAATGACCAAGTTCAAAACTAGATTTTCCGAAAGGGATTTTATGCCATTCCGAACGCTAAGGGACCTCGACGGGAAACAAAATGGAAAATTTTGGTATGGTTACCTGCAAAATTGCCCTTGTCAATTTTACAGATAACAGAACATGCCGGAAAGGGGATAGAGTGACTATCACTCTACCCTAGGAAGGAGACCATAAGCTTGCTGATCAGTACATGAACAAGAAGCAGAGCACAATGGTATACTTTGGGCTTATGTACTTTGTTCTTTCTCATAAGAGAACATCATTGGCACCAAGTAAGGTAAGAGGTTCTTTGGCTTCTCTATGTTGATTTGCGTTATACTTTAGCCTTCTCGTTTCTTTGTGAGCATAAAAGAAGAAAGAATTTGGGGTATCATCTTGCACACGTTGCTTCATGTGCCTTGAAGGAAGGATGGATCACATGGACTACACCTTGCATGGTTAGAAGTTCATTTTCATATTTTGAGCAACAATTGTGGTGTTTGATTGATGTGCTTGCTTGCATCCTCACAAACTTTTGTGCTTCAAGGGAAGATTTGGAAAGGAAGTGGGATATGGTATGAATTTTCCACAAAGCATTTCATTTTCCACTATGTTTATGAGTCATTTTCAGTTTGCTGCTATTGGGAATAAAGTTTTATGGAAGTCATTGATGTTCTTTCATATTGGAAAGAAATTTCAAGTTGTCCTATCATTTCTACGATTGACATCACCTTGATCAACCTTCCTACTATTTCAATAGCTCAGTCTTTAGCCATGCCATTGATGAATGTAATGATGGAGATTGATTTGGGTCCATGGGTGAACACGTGGGAATGGAAATCAGCCAATTTTCTGAATTTTGAAAGAAGGCTCGATTACAGTTTTGTACGGGGCAGCCATCAAATATATGAAGATTATGAGGCTTCCACAAACAAGAAGACAATTGCAGGACCTAAAGGAGTGTTGTTAAACACTCATATTTTTCTAAGGAGTTTGCTTCTTGTGTAGGTACAAATATGAAGACTACAAGGATCACATGGGACCCAGGTGATTGCGATTGCTTGAGGACAAGCAATCTTGGGGAGGGAGGATTGTAATGTCCCTTTTTCTCCAAATTCGAAGGCAAATTGGATTTCCAGGCAATTCTTCTCCATGGTCGAATTAAAGAAGATAAAGGAGAGCAAAATATGTCTATTAATATTTTTTAATATGTTTTAGTGTAATGGACTCAATTATATGGGTCGACCTTCTATTAAGGCAAAATAAATAAATATAAGTGGTCGGCCAAGGCATAATGAATGGACATGTCTTTTCATGTTTTGGCGCCAAGACCTACAAGTATAAATAGGGGTGTTAGGCATCATTTGTGGATATCAACTTTCATTTGAAAAATCAGATTTTGAGAGTGAACTCTCATTTCTCTCCACTTGGGACGAAACCCCCTTGTGAGGTCCATTGTGAGGGACGAAAACCTCTCACTTTTGACTTAAAACAATTTATAATTGCAGATTATTATTATATTGAAGATCAAATTGTGTCAAATCTGATTTATGTCATTTATTACAAAAGTGCGACTTGTTCTAGTGAGATTTCTGAATTGTTGGATGATATTAGCATCATATAAAATTAATATTCCAAGTCGACTTGCATTATAAAAGCCAAATCTGCATTTGCACGGATTTCTATGCATATTTAATGGTCAAATTGAATTATTTATGACTGCTGCAATTTCCAGATTATCAGAATATTTCCAGCAGAGTATTTTGCATTGCCTAAGTCGATTTGGCTCTAGGAAATTAATAAAATAATATATCTTTCATTGGGCAATAGTCTACTGGAGTTTGTGAAGAATTTCTACATTTAAATTTTAATCATTGCAAATTAATTCCAGAATTTTGAATATTTTGATAAAACCCTCAAAAGTGTTATTACATGGATGTGGCATGATCGCAATTGGGAGCTAGTACTAGATGGGTCAACAAGAGGCCTCACTGATCGAGATGAACTTCCTTTTTGGACAATGGATGACCCGTTTTCAAAGCTAAAGCTGCGTCGCATCTTCTTGTTCTTTGATATATCTCAAAACCTTTGTTGTTGGCACCCCTATGCTATTTTTCCCTTCGTATGAAATTATACCATAATGTATTGCACACAAGTGGCCTTTCACCTGACTATACGAGTCTTTGAATATTATTTCACACTCATTGCATTTATAAACAAAACACCCACCACCTATAAGTTGCTCAATTATTGTGACATGTGTACATAATGGTGAATTTGGGTCAAATTCTTTGAACAAAGATTGTCCAGAAGAGGTGGAGCTTGTTGATATTGTACTTCTAGCTACAAGTTTCAAAACCAATAACATAAGCAAAGAAAACAATGGTTAAAAATAAAACTTAAACCCTATGCCCTAGGGCATATCATGTATTGAAAATTTCAAAATTTAAAATGAAAAAATGGCTTAAAATTAAAAATTTCATTTGGGAAAAATAAAACAATGAACATAAACGAAGCATAGTTGGAAATTTTCTTTGAGTTGGCATAGTAGTACTCACTAAAAGTTTGAAGAAACGAATAAATCACCAAAAACTCACCAAAACAAACTTGTTGAGTTGTGGCTTAGTACTTATCAAGTACTCGCCACAACTCGAAAGTTGCGAGTTCGTGCCAAAAACTTGCCCACACTTGCTAAAATGCGTTTACACGACTTTAACGCTCAAAAAATGCTGCAAATACACGGTTTTGGATCTTTTTAAAGCCCTCCACTCCGTCATTTTCACTCTCACAACCATTTGAGCTTGCATTGCTTGTGTTGAGTGGATTTTGGTTTAATCGAAGAAAGAATTTGGAGAATTGCATTTGCAGGTAGGTTTTTATATTAATTCTTTAAGTGTTTTCATTTTTGTGTATATTATTTAGGTTTTATAGATTCATATTGTGATTCTAAATACATATAATATAAAATCGAATGCTTGTAATATTTTTATACTCATTGCAGCAGAGGTATCTATTTTTTTACGCAAATTCATTGTAAACTAGTCAAATTTTATGTATGTGTATCAGTAATCGATTCGTTTTGTATTCTAAATACATGTAATGTAAAATGAATGCTTGTAATTTTTTTATACTCATTTCAGCCAAAGGTATGTATTTTTTTAGTTAAATTTGTTATTTAGGCACGTTTTGTTTTTTTTTAAATTAAATTAAGCCTACATTTTTTGAATTTTTAAAATGTGCATTGTGTTGCAGATTAGAGCTTAACAATGGCATCGAGCTCAACATCAGGTTCGGCATTTAGGTCAACATCGGATAGCAGAGGACCATTCCTTGAATGCCCGTTCAAAGCATAGAAGTATGGTGTATGTGGAGCAATTGAAAAGAAGTTATTTGCAATTTTGTGGTAGAAAAATGAATGGAGGCATCAATCGTTTGAAATTTCACCTTTCATATATTGTTTGCACGAGATGTTACTTTTGCCCCAACGCAACGTGCTCAAGAGGCAAAACGAGAGATGAGAGCAAATGACAGAGCTAGAGGAGAAGAAACTGGAGAAGGCAAGGGTGCAGACAACCATAACACAAGCTATTTGACTTGGGGATGCAATGACAGAGGATTTAGAGGATGATGCGACAACAATTGTGGGCTCTACTCGTGCTCCACGCATACGAAGAGGAAGAGCCGGAAGAGGCGCATCTTCATCGAGTTCGAGTAAAGGCATATAAACCTTTTTGTTCAAGGAACACACCGAAGCACAACGTTCATTGGAATGTACAACCTGGAACAAAGATATGCACGAGGAAGTGGATAAAGCTTGTGCAAATTTTTTGGTACAACAACCTTCCGTTCAATGTGGCAAAGAGCGCATGCTTGAGTACTTGGTGACAACATTGTGATTCACGAGGAAAGGTACAAGGCACCCTCTCCAAAAGATTTGAGTGGGAAATTGCTTGAGGGTGCAATTGTAGATGCCACTACCATTTTAGAAGAGCAAAAGAAATAATGGCACAAATTCGGATGCACCATTCTTTCAGAGGGATGGACGGATGGAAGGAACCTCACCCTCGTAATTTTTTTAGCAGCTTCAAACGGTGAGATGGTGTTTTTTAAGTCTATTGATGCCTCTAACATAATAAAAAATGTAGATAATTTGAGTGTTATGTTAGAGACAACTGTATTAGAAATTGGTGAACAAAAATGTTGTGTAAGTTGTCACAAACAATGCAACAATATATGTGGCGGTTGGGGAGACCACCGTAGGAGAGACATCCATCACTCTTTTGGACTCCTTATGCAGTTCATTGCCTTGACCTTCTTTTGGAGGACAGACAATTGATTGTGTGAGGTCGTTTGTAGAAGATGCAAGAACCATAATGAAGTACATATACAATCACCCTTGGGTTTGAGCTTGATAAGAGAACACACAAAGGGGAAGGAGCTGTATCGAGCCGGTGTCACAAGGTTTTCATCTAACTTTCTTGATGTTGCATAGTATTTCTAGTTTGTTGACACTTTTGAAACAAATGTTTGTGAGTCAAGCATGGCTAGACTCACAATATTCAAAGAAAGCGATGGAGAGAGGGTTCGCAAAGATAGTTTTTGATGATATCTTTGCAAAAAGAGCTATAGAGATCATCAAGGTAATTTCAAAGTTCGATTTATATTTCATTCCTTTATTTTAATTTGTTAAATTATAAATATATTGTTTTACTTTTCACTTTTTACTTTATTTGTAATATGTATTGTATGTTTACAACCTTACATTTTAATTTGTGTGTAGGTGTCAGAGCCGTTGGTGAGGGTTTGGTGTTTGGTTGATAGGGAGCAAAAATCTACGGGGTTTATATATGAGGCCATGGATAGAGCCAAAAAGTCTATCCAAAATTATTACAGGGGGATATCGTTAGATATGGTCCCTTTTGGCACATTATTGATCGGAGGTGGAACAATCAACTCCACCAACCTATTCATGCAACGGGGTACTACCTCAACCCCAAGTATTTCTACTCCGACGACTTCACGAGATGTGAACACGAGAGGTTATGGAGGGCCTTTCAACATGTATTGAGAGGATGATGCCAAATGTTGAGATGACGGACCTCGTCATTTTAGAGTTGCAGAGTTACAAACATGCTAGGGGGAGGCTCTTTTCTTCGGTGCTAGCTATTCGAGGAGAGCCACGCATCACTGTGTAATAAAAATTAGAATGTTTACCAAGTTACTTATCGATTCTGATTTGATTTTATTAATTACGTATAAATTTTTGATTATCTTGTTTGTAGGTTCTTGGTGGGAGGATAAGGTAGGGAATACCCGCATCTTTAAAAGCTAGCCCCCAGAATTTTATCTCAACCTTGTAGCGCTTACGGATGTGAACGGAATTGGGGTTTGTTTGAGGCCATTCACACGAAGAAGCGCAACAAGTTGAGTAAAAAATGACTCAATGACTTGGTTTTTGTGCAATCTGATCTCGGCAACCGCATAAGAAAAGTGAAGGCCACATCGAGGAGCTCATTGATTTAGATGAGATAGATCCATACAGCGAGTGGACTGGGCAAGAAGAGGAAAACCCGGCGTTCACGAGAGGAGAAGATTGCTTCTTTTGAGAGGGAGGTTATGGAGGGAGAAACACTAGAAGGACTCTGAGGAGATATTGGATTGGATGGCATCTTTGGAGGTGATCTCCAACATGCAAAGATAGAGCCACCAACACCACCATCTAGTTCCAGGATCGAGCAGAGTCGTAGCCTTCTAGGAGGAGCGAGGAGACGCAACCGAGTGTGGGGACTAGTAGAGGCACTAGACCCTCTCCCAATATTTCTCTAGATTGGGGAAGAGGAAAATGTAATTTTTGCAAATTGTAACTTGATAGATATGAAGTTTATGATGATATTTTTCAATGTCAATCATCATAAATTCATATTACTTATCAACCGATTGTTGTATTGGCATGATGATGCGATTTTGTATTGTATTTGTTTTCAAATCTAATAGAAAACACTTCTCTAATATTTTATGGGCTCATTTGATACATTTTGTAGCTATGTGTTATGTTTTTGAAACGAAGCATGAAGTGTGTGAAAGATTAAAAACAAAACAAAAACTGAAAATCAAACTTGAAATTTAAATAATAAAACTTAAAACCTTACCTTCACTGAATAATCCACAAATCCTCCTCCTTTGAAGCTCCTCAATGACCTTGGCAGCGAATAGACACTTCAGATTGGCTTAGGAAAATGATTGTAATGCTTGTTGATGAAGTATCAAACCCTAGATAAGCAAAATGAAAGCTTAGAGAGGCAAGTATGTAATGAGGGAATGAGAGGTAAGTTTCTTTGCTTTTATGTTTTGTTTTTATGTTTTACTTTTGTTTTATTCATTCTATTTAACTTTTAGGGTTACAAATAATAAAAGGTTATGTTTTTTATAATTTTAAATGCATAGAAATGAGTGAAAAACTCGGTTTTGGGTCGGATATGTATCAAAGAGAGGGTAGACGTGCGTTCGGGACCCTCTTGGGTATGTTTACAAATGTACTCGAACATACCGAGGGGTCCCGACCGTGCCTCGATAGTTCAGTAGTATGTATATGGGATGTATTTGTACCGGATATGTATCAGCACGGTACCAAGGCTTGCAGGCTTATCATACCAGCTACTTAGGAAAATATCCCACATAGGTCATTATGCCATTATTCTGTAATGTCCCCTTTTTCGAATAAATATATTTCAAGACCTCTTTTCTATTCCACTTTTCGTGTGCAAGAAGTAGGTGAACAAGGGAGGTCCTTGGTTGATATTTTAGCCTTTCTTTAATTAATAATCATATCTTCCTTTTGTATTTTCCCTATGAGGTAGGTCGGCTGGGTTGGAGAGCTTTTAAGGCAAATTAAAAGATAAAGTAAGCTTCTTATTGAGGTCGGTATTGGGGAATTCTCTCCATGGGACTTTGGCACCACCATATGGATATAAAAGGGGTCGCTTAGGCTCATTTTGACGTGTTTTTATTTCTTATAATTTTATCTACTTGGTTTTAGGGCTAGTTGCTCTATTCCATTCCACTAAGGGGGACAATCCTTTCTTGTGGCAAACAAGGAAAACGAAACCCTTCCTTGTTAAAGGTTAGAGAATGAAAACTCTCCAATTTGGTGGTTCCAAGGACTTCAAAGAACACTATCTTGCTGGTTGGGCAGTTAGGGCATTGAAGAAGAAGAGATATCAAGGTTTATTTATCAATTTGGCATCTTGAAGGGAATGAATCAAATTGTTACAAATTAATCAGGAATGATATTCAATAATTTCAATTCTTCATATTACATACAAGTGTTTATATAGGAAATATCTTTCCTAAAATATAGGAAGCCTATTACGGCTCTTATAACCACTCACCTAAACTATACGAGTTGTTTTAACAACTTGTAACAACTCCAAAACCAATACAATACAAATAACGTGAGTTTTTATAATAACTCATATAAACAATATACAACACACAAATATAATTTTCCCACTAAATAATGTTTACACTAGTAATGGTGTCACTCAGATTTCACCCCGAAATCTGTGACTACCCAATTTGAAAAAATTTCGTACTTTTAAAATAGTGGGTCATTTGTTGTTTTTATTGCCTGAAAGTTCCTGTATTGCGTCAAGATAATCCTGAAGAGCCATATTAGCCCTTTTCGCCAAATACCCAGATGCCCAAAATTGTTTTATTCCGTCGTCGGGATTTGTCTGCGGGAAATTTGTATTTAATTATTTTGAGCCCCGTATGAGGCTATTTGCGCTCCGTTTTAACTCTGTTATGAGCGAATATGTTATTATTCCTATATACCAGAAGGATTTTAACTTATTTTAAGTTTTGGGCTTTATATGTAACTTTTGGCAATTTTTCGTGTTTTTGTGGTGTCCCGTTCTGTTTTCTGTAAAATTTCTCTGGAACAACTCCTTCGCCGGGTAAGCCCGATTTTTGGCCTGGAGCAGCTGGAAAACATACATGCACATTTTGCCCGGAGGAAGTCGCCATCGGAGGTCTGGATCACTGGGAAAAAGCGAAGTCATGCACAGAAAAGCCCCTGCGGGGATGGGCGCCTTTTTGGAAAATAAAGGATTTAAGCTGCAGTGGGAAAAATATAAGCCGCAGGCAGGATGGGAATTGTATACCTGCCTGGCAGGGTACTTTTTCCCATGTTATAAAAGTCACTTAAGCTGCAATGGGAAAAATAGAGGCTGCAGGCAGGTGGGAATTTATTGCCTACCTTGCAGGGTAAAAATTCCCATGATATTATAAAAGGAAAGTGACTTAAGTGAAATTATGGGATTTTAGTGCCTGCCTTGCAGGGTAAAGAATCCCATTGCAAAAGTCAAATCACTTAAGTGGATCATGGGATTGTGGTGCCTACCTTGCAGGGTAAAGAATCCCATTATGGTGAAAATTCTTAAAAATAGAATTACATGTGCAAAAAAGTGCGCCCCCTTTGGTGATGGATAAAAATAATTAAATTGATTATTTTTAATAAATTCTATCCTTGGAAAAAGTGCGCCCAAGCTTGAGGAGGTTGAAAAGTCAAAGGAGGATTAAAAGAAAGCAATTAAATTAATTAAATTTAATTTATTTAGTGGCTGCCCCTCTCCTTGGAAAAAGTGCGCCCCATTTAGGAGTTATTTAATGATTTTAAATGCATTAAATCATTGAATTAATTTCTATTTTCAGTGGCTATGGTCAAAGCACACTGTGAGGCTAAAGTTAAGTGCTGTGTGGAGGATTAAATTGGATTAATTTAATTTATTGGATGGCTGTCCTTAAACATGCAATTTTTAAAAGAGAAAAGCATGATTTTTAATTAATTAATTGCCTTTAATTGTTAGGGCAATTATTAATTATAGAATTGTGAAGGTTATATAAGCATGGGCAGCCATATGGATTTATTATTCAACACACAGGTAAAGAATTGCAGCAAGGAGGAAAAGTGCGCCCCCATTAGAGGAAGGATTTTTGCACAGACAAATTGCTAACAAAGGCTAAAAGCTTCCAGATTTGGCGCATGCTTTGGAAAAGGTTCATCTTCGTCTGCACAATTGTTTTCACAGGTGTTAAAGGAGCTCAGGTGTTGATTGAAAGGATTCATGATCTCTTTATGTGCAAATTAAACACCATTTTTTGGGGCAGCAGGCTTGAAAAGTGCAGATTTTTATAATTTAAATTCACTATTCATGCTCCGGTGGCCATTTTTGTCTGAATAAATTGCAGGAACTCATTACAGGTGCTTTATAAAAGAAAAGGAGTATTTATCAATGTCCAATACATTGCAAATATCCTCCGAATCTGAAGAATTGTCCAGATCTGCACCAGTATTGAAGAAAGCAGGCCAAATTAGAAGAAAAAGAATTATTCAGACAAAGATTGATAAAGCTATGGCGAAAGGAGATGAAAAAGAGAGCACGATGGATTCATGCATTGCTTCTAAACTTTCAGACATAGGAGACACGGATCTAGGCCCAGAACCTCTTTCTGATTTGATTGACAGATCCAGAGCTGGAAAGACTTCACTCATGCGTGCGGTCAAAAGTAGTGGAATTATTCGAGCTGCAGCTTTCCCATGTACAGCCCAATTGCCAGAGTTTGTGATGGAGTGTGCTAGATCTTACCATCCTTCATCCAGATCAGTGCGTGATGTAGCGGGAAAGACAATAATTCGTTTGGATGCAGAATTCTTCGATTATTGTTTGAAGATTCCAGTACGAAAGGTGGTGACTTCTATTAGCATTCAGGATGCTGACAGTAGGTGGGAAAAGCATAGAGCTGATTGTGTGAGCATCATGAATAGCCGGTTCATGAAGAAGCCTAGATCCCCTTCCAAGTTCCCGAGAACTCTTCCACGATCCAATTTGGTGCAGGAAGCGGATGATATCGTCAAATTGCTTTGCAGGTTGAATGGTGAAGCGAATGCCTACACTTTCCGGACATGGATGTATGCTTTCATCAGGACCATTGAAATCAACAAGGTTGATTCTATAATCAGTTGGTCAGAAATTATTAGCAGCAACATCGGTGAGCAACTGCGGAACGTAAAGCGTACCTTCAGCTTCAAAATGACTTCATACTTGGTATATGCTGCAGCTTCACAGGGTGTCTTTTCCAAGCTAGATAGATGTGGTATTCTTTCCAAGGATCCCATTTTCGAGTGCTACCCACAGCTTACTGCACCTGCGTGCGAGAAGGACTTCAAAGTGATCAACGATGGTTTCTTCTACGATTTCATCTGCAGGTTAGACAAAGACTTGAAGACTCACAGGGTAAGCAAGGAAGCATGGGAAGCAGTGTCCAAGATTGGCAGTGTATTCATCCAGTTTGCAGATTTCACATACCTCAGGGTTACGAGCTTTTCAGGTGAACCAACAAAGATGCCAAGGTACCCGAGTGACAGATTGATTGCCATGGAGCTAAGCAGGCAACTTGTGGAGTTACACGACCTTCAGTCGAAGCGGCACAAGTCTACGGGCTACTTCCCACTCACTGTGGGATATTACAGTTGCATCAGCATTCACAGAGCTCGAGGAATGGAAGCACAAATGTTGTCCGAGTATGAGCAAGAGTTCTTCCCTGCACGGCTTAATTTTGATCCATTTGGAATAGCCAGGAAGACAATCTCCCAGGAGTACGCACATGTACCTTCGTTAGAAGATTTCTGGATGAAGTGCAGAAGTGAGTACGAGGTCAGAAAGAAAGATTTCAGCAGGCTGTCGGCAAAGCAAGTATTTGACTTTGGACTAGCGCGGATACCTGCGGATCTTAAAGATGATGGGAACGTGGTACTTGACACTTACCATCAAATGGGAGGAGATAAAGCTCTACTACAGGATAGCAATGATGGCAGTTGCAGACAATAGAAGAAAGATCCGGAGCTGTGTTGGTGAGTACTTCGAGCTGGTTGCTAACGAAGGGATACTGCCTTGATGAAGTATTGATGAATCAAATCACGGGCAACTTCGGCGCAGGAGATTCCCTCAAGCGAAAGCATGAAGGAGAGAGCAGCAGAAGGTCCGAGAAGTTGAAAGTACGCAGAAGATCTCAAGAGAAAGAGAAGACCACTTCTACGACCATAGCTTTGACTCCGACTTCTCCAGTACCTAGTGGATCACCAACTATTGCACCACAGCAGCAGGATGTTTCCATGCCTTCATTGAAACCAGCAACGTTCATCTTCTCTCCGCAGCCACTTCGTTCAGCACCCGTTCCAGAGGAGATGTTGAAGCTGCAGATGACGGAGTTCGAAAGAGCTTTGTCCTTGGATGTTTCAGAGGATGGCAGCCATGATACTGTGGCACTTTCTGATGGAGAGGATGCAGAGCGGGAAATAGTAGCGCACTCAGCAACTTCTCATTCTCCGAGAAGTAATTTCTCGGAATGGTTAGCTTTGCAGTTGGTTCCGGAAGCAAGAATAGAGATGAACTTAGAGGAACATGACTTGCAGCTACTTCAGGATCTGAGCAGAAGAGACAGAAGGCCTAAAGTTGCTAAAGCAACTTCTAGGTTGATCATCGAGGATTCGGGAGAGAAGTTTGCTGAGATATTAATCCCGGCGGAAGGAAAGGTAGAAGAGGAACTCACGGCAGAAGATGTGACGGTGACCAAAATACCACTCGGTCAAGCTACCACTGAAGGATTGAAGCAGGACACGCAGACGTTGCTGGATGCTTTGTTCCTTAGGCTTGACAGTGAAAAGGCGGAGAAAGAAGAGCTGCAGAAGCAAATAACTCAATTATGTGAGATCATAGCCAAGGTTGCTAAACCTTCCGTTCAGCCCATTTCAGCGCAGGTGAGTGATCATCTTATGCAGGAAATGGAAGATGCAAGCAATCAAGTAAAGGCTATTGACGAATGGAAGGATCTGATTATTCGTCAAGCTTCTGTGCAACTTGGGGAAGTGCCAGCCCGCCTAAAGGTTATGAACGATGCAGAAAATCAACTAAAGCAACTGATAGAAAGCATAAAAGGAATAAATACAGTTGCAGAGAGTAACCTGAGTGTTTTGGCCGAGATCAACAAGCTGCCGGGAGATGTATTGGTTGCAGAGCAAATTGTGCCGGATGGATCAGTCGAGAAGGGGAAGCAGCTAGAATTTGCAGTATCTTTCCGTTTGGAGATCTGCAGAGTTTTGCTGAAGAGGATGCAGGCACTTGAGAGCAGAACATCAGATTTGCCGGATAGTGTTATTTCTTTCACTGAGGAAAGAGTGGATGGAGGTATTACTTCATACGTGCGGATTGTTTCTAACGAGGTGCATGATTCTCTGGAGGGTTCTCTTCTGATGGTGCAAAAGAGGATTGATAAAGCCACCAAGCCTTTCACGATGAACTCTATCAGTAGGCTGGTGACACTGCAGGCAGACATTGCGAGATTTGGGCCAAGTTTGGAAGAAGTGGAAGCATGCAGCAAAGTGTTGAATGAAGGATTGCTGCAATTCAGGACAGAAAAGGAAGCAGTAGCTAAAACAGATGGAAAGATGCTGAACTATATGTTCGACAAGTATATCAGATATCAGAACAAGAAGAAGATGTAGATGTTACAGCTGGCATGACTTCTTCTATTTCTTTCTTCTTCTATTTTCTATGTTCCCGGATGAAATTGTAAACTTCTAAGTTATTGGTTTTGCAACCATTACTTGAAGTCATGTGGAACCTTTCTATTAGTTAAGTGATACATGTGTCACTTAAGAAGAAGTTAGTTGAGGATGATTGCCAAATGTCATCTTTACTTGTTGTTCATACTTTAGTTCAGTTTGAGTCTTCTATTTGTACTTTCCCTCCTACATTCTATAAGTAGGAGAAGAACCTACGGGTTAATCATCGATCAGAATTTGTAAGAAGCAATCTTGTGTTCTAGACTTTGTGCTGAACCCCTGAGAGCCACTTGTTGCAGAGGAATACAAAGAAGCAGGTTTCCGGAGAACTTTGTGTCACGGCGTACTGTGTTTCTTGCTTCTAAATCTTAGATCTCTTAATAGACTTTGTGTTATTTTAGATCTAGATCTAGAGCTGCCTTTGCTTTATAATTCTGTGTGTTCAAATCTATTTGAGTTTCTTCTATGTGCATGCAATTAGCTCTGCAATCTACTAATTGGGATGCACATCTTCCTCATTTCTTCTCTGTAATTCCTTTACTTCCTTCTTCTGTAATTTTCCTTTCTTAAACAGCTGCTTACTTGCTGCAGAACTTCTTAGTTATGGTTCATGAACTAAGTTGTTAAAGTAAAACCCCTGATAGATAGAAACACATTTTTATTGACAAATCTGACACGGGAGCCTCACCGGTTAAATGAGGGAGATTTATCTCATGACTGCCTAGGTTTGATGCTATGCAGAAAATCTAGCCAACAAGTAATATTCTAACATTCACCCCCTTAGTGTGAACATTATTAATTCCAAATATTCAACCTCTTAATGTGAACACGGGATGAAAACTATATTTTGAAGAAGTTGAACCACCTCCGAAAGCTTTGAGATCCGCTTCAACGAGTTATAAACTCCATAGATTATCTCTTTACCCTCATAAAGGCGTAGTGTCAAGCCGAATTACGTAGGAATGCTCCCTTCCTCTTTGGGTTCTGTGAGACTTTCCCTTCCTCCTTGGGCGCCCAAATTATGAATCTCCAAGATCCACAAGCTTTGCACTTCTGGATAACCATTCCTTGAGTCTATCTCAAAATCTTCTCTTGCTCCCAAAAGCGAGTCTTCTGAAAACACTAATCTTTCCCAAAATTTTGGAAAGGGGTTTATTTAGCAAACCATCACACCGTAAACAAAAACAGAAATGAGAAAAGAAAAAAGCACACATGTGTGGATTAATGCGGCCCAGTAGTTTGTATGACGAGAGGTCGTTGATTGGCACCTCTTGTTTCCTCCATCCTCGCGATTTCATGCTACTAGCTAGGAATTTGGCTTTGAAGATCAATGGTTGCTAGGATGTGGGGATTCCACTTTCGAAAATGCGTTTGTAAGGCAATTTTATTTTATTTTTTTCTGGACTTTTTACAAACTTTCGACTTTGACTCACAAACTAACAAAAGACTATAAACAATATTTGACTATTGATGACACTTTGCAAGACTTGACGATAATGATGATTAACGAAAAAATGACATACAATTGACTTTACTGACATTATATTTTATTACTCAATGACTAACAAGACTTTATTTTTTTAACACTTTTGGCTAAAGTGACCTTGATGAAAAATTACAATTGACTCTTATGTACAAAACTATATTGAGTATGGTAACAATATATGTGAAAATTCTAATATTGAATTTTCATAAATAACCACTTAATAACTTTTTATAAAAACAAACTAAACACTAACAAAGAGACACTAATAAAGACGTGACCTTTAACACATATAAAGCTATAAGGACATGACTTGCTTTTAGAGATTTACAATTGAGAATGTAATTGACATGCAAGAAGAAAATGACAATTACGACATATATGGACTTTTACAATGATTAGTAAACTTAAGAAACAAGGTTTTACCTCTTTCCACAGACAATACACTAAACTACTTATATAAATGACTCGACTCAAAACTAAAACACCTTCAGACTTTAAAATGCATACGACTACTTCTATTTTGAAGACCAGCGTTAGAAATTTGATATATCTAAACTCTGCGAGCAACATAGGTGAAGACATACGTGGAGCTATGACATGCCCAACAGAAAGGACTACAGAAAGGCGATTTGAATGCACAAACATCGTGTGAGATTCAGACAGTGCGGATCCTTCTTTGGAGTGTTAAGCCACACTGCCGAACCGATATCCACTGAGCTCGAGTCCAATGCATGATATAAAACATCAATTTAGAATAATTTCCTTAGCGCATGCCAACAACATTGAATGAATATTGTCTATACTCCCAGGATAGACATATTTCTTCAAGTGGATCTCAAAAACTGTTCACCAGTCTGTGAATTCCGTGTATGCAGCTATCAAACCGTGTGGGAAAGTAAATAAAAGAAGAAATGTGTTGACAGGTTGGAAACTTCCGAGGAGCTCTTGCAAAAAAGTATGGAATAGTTGCGGGATTGCTTCGAATATATAGGTACTTCAGCAGTGACACCCGTTGACACAAATGATTAGGCGCGAGAACTGCACATCTACTACAACAGATGATGTTGAGCACAATATATTGTCCCACCTCAAAACAAAAATACCATACATTGATATGGGTTACTCAGATTTTGAAGTCCACGATGCACAGATCAACATTACAACACAATAGAATAAAGACTTCTTATTTGACATGTTCCTCTAAACTCTTATTTGAAATTCTATTAGCTCTCGTAGGTTACCCAGAACAGATGCTCTGATACCAGATGAAGGGAATGAATCAAATTGTTACAAATTAATCAGGAATGATATTCAATAAATTCCATTCTTCATATTACATACAATTGTTTATATAGGAAATATCTTTCCTAAAATATAGGAAGCCTATTAAGGCTCTTATAACCACTCACCTAAACTATACAAGTTGTTTTAACAACTCATAACAACTCCAAAACCAATACAATACAAATAACGTGAGTTGTTATAACAACTCATATAAACAATATACAACACATAATTTTGCCCACTAAATAATGTTTACACTAGTGATATTCCTATCAATCCTTTCCTAGGGTGGCAACTTGGGTGGAGAGATGTTTTAGTGCCTTCTAGGGCACATTTTGGTGTCTCAAGTTGATATTCAGTCCTGATGTATAAGGCTCATCTATCACTTTGGTATTTATTTGGGTTTGGAGACCTCATTTTTATCTAATTTTGTGGACTTATTTTGCTGATTATTTTAATCATTCCATATGTGTGTTGACACTTATTTCTCCTTAATTTGTGAAGTATATTGACTGGAATAATTTCTACATGATTGGTTAAAATATTTGGAATCATTCTCTATCATTTTTAGCTTCATATTGCATGAGAATTGCTACCCCTAAGTGTTGTTACAGTTTTCTGCCCTAGAGGGTTTGTTTACTAATTTCTAGCTTGTTTTTAATGCCCGTAAGGCATAGTTACCATGTTAAATGCGAACCATACGAACAAGGCCAAATTCAATTCGGGCAATTTTCAAGAAAAACCGAACTTGTTCGGTAGATTCGTTATTTGGGTCTAAAAAATTTCTTTCCTTTTTTGGCATTTCTTTCCTTTTTTGGATTTTTGGTGAAGAAAACACAAGGACAGAAATTTTTTTGCCATTTTTGGAAAGGGTCTAGGAAGATGTAGCAGCAAAAACTTGTATGTGCCATAACTTTCATTATGTGGCTCCGTTTCAGGTGCCGTTTTCTCTAAAAGTGTATATTTTCTCGAGCTCTACGCATTGATGCCAATATTTTTCTTATTTTCATAAAATCCATTTTGGACCTTTTTGGACCAAGCAACAACTTATTATTTAGAGACATTAATAATTTAATAGCAATATGTAGAGATTAATACTTGAATTTATTACCGAATGTTTAAATTACTTTAGTAACTAGTTACATAAATTTAATTATTTTAGGTTTAACTTTTAGTATATTATTAATAAGTATTTTAATTTTTATAATTTTTTTGGTAATTATTCATATTTTATATTTTTAAAATATATAATTTTTGGGCCAAACCGAACCGAACCGAATTTTTACAAAATTCCGAGCTTCCAAACTTTTTTCCCTATCCGAACAACCCGAACTTTTCGAACATGTTAACTATGCCGTAAGGTGTGATTTCGGTTAGTAATTTAGGGTTTGATCACTTGCTGTTCCAAATATCACAATTCTTGCATTTGGGCTTGAAGCCAAACCCTTATTTTCAGATTAAGCGGTAGAAAGGGACATTACATATCCAACCATCTAAGCGTGGAAGCACTATATGCTAGGAAAAAAGCAAACATTCACATCAAGTTAGTCATTTGCGGTTCTTGGAGAGGCAAGACAAGTTGCGATAGTAGGGGTTTCATCGAAATTGTTGTTATTGTTGAACATCAAGAATAAGAAAGTTGAAATCAATAACAAATTGCTTTACGGACTTGAGTCAAATGCCTTCTCTCTAGACTCGATAAATATGGACATTAGATCAACACATGACCAAAATAGTATCTCATATCTTCAAAATTAGCAAAATTATATCCAAGACGGAAGTTGTAATGTCCCTTTCGGGATCAAAACTGAAATAAACGGATATTGCACAAACCCCAACAGATAATGAACAAAAAATGTATGATAACAAACTAATTTATTTATAATAACAATCAGATTTTTGCAATTTCATCCCAAAATACTCAAATACAAATATACCCAAATGGTTCCAAAGCTTTAGAAATATTTTTAGAACACTTAGGAACAAGGAAATGATCATCCAAGCCACCAACTGATTTTATTTAATTAAATTTATGACAACAGCAAGTACACTCACAAATATGGTTGGAAATAATGATTCTAAGGCTCAAATACAATTCTGGAAAGTACAATCAGCCTCCAAAATATGAAGAATCCAAAAAGGGAGGAAAGTGAGTTGCCGTACCCCGAAATTGTAATGTCCCTTTTTGGGCACTTTTTGGTAACTATGCAGAGTAAATTATTCCTCTATGCTGGTAACCCCACTTGGAACAACCAATTTACATGCCGAAATGTACCCAAAGCAAAGTTGCTCCATTTTAGAAAGGCTAAATATGCATTAACAACATGTAGTGCAAAGTTCTTCAATTATTGGCTGAATGGTACCTAGTTGAAAATGACTGAAAATAGATAGTGCGCTAAAGAAATCTGAATGTAGGCTAATGTTATCCCTAAATGAGACTAACTTACAGATTTAAAGGGTTCCCATCCTCATATCGAATGCTATCGAGGGCTTCGATCTAAATAGATCTCCATGGAGTGTTTTCATCCTCAAGAAAAAGAGAGCAATTTCATGCTCCAACTCAAAGAAAAATGAATTCCAAAGTAAGTGTCCCCTTTTCCAAGCCAAGCGACCCCTTTATATAGCTAAAGGTGGCACCAAGAGCAAAAGGATGATCCCCTCAAAGAGGATTGACCTCCATGTAGAAATATAAGTTTCTTTTTTATTTTTCAAGTTGGTAATTGCACTTTTTCAAACCAACTTTACTTTTCTAAGTCATAATAAGAAAGTTGCTTGAAAATATGTAATTGCCCCTCTTAGGAAAATTTAGAAAATGGAGAAGTACTTATCAAGATCAAGCAAAGAATGGATAAACCCTTTTGCTTCAACCTAAAATATCCCAATGTCAGTTATTTCGAACCCAAATGGGGTTGGAACTAGCCAAGGTGGTGGGTTAGATTGGAAGAAAACAATTGGAATTTAAACACATTCAAATCAGATTTTTAACAGCTGAAAAATAATTAACAATCACACCCCAACTGCTGCAATCTTCCAAAATTATTTCCCGCTTAGCCATCCAAACAAAAACCTTCAAACTTTGGATTTTGGGCCACAAAAATATGAAGAATAATATGCAAAAATTAGATTTTGTACATCCAACATGAAACCCTAATTGCTCCCTAAAAATTAGGTCACCCAACACATTTAGGGGATCAAATCAACTCAACTCCAAAAATTATAAAATTACTTTCTCCTTATTCCTCTTAATTTCCACAACCAAATCCAAATATTAAATTGATCCCAAATGCAGACCTGAAACAAATATTAATTAATATCAGCTAGATTGCTTGCGCAGACAATTGAGATCTTCTAAAATTTATAACTCATTCAATACTAGGATGTGTTTTTCCATGAAACAAGAAGCAAAATAAACTAGACATTTAGGGCTTTCCATTGCATTAAGAATATGAATTTTACAGATAAAAACCCACTCAAAAACAGTCCCGAAGAAAACTGATTGCAAGTTTAGGGTTAGAGAAAATTATATAAATTATAATCATCCCTTCTTTAGCCTCAAAACACTCCAAATTACTGCCCCAAACTTAGATAATAATGCTAACACAAATCAGATTGCAAATTTGGCACATATGACACTAAAACATGATAAAATAAACCCCAATCCGGTCATGCTATGGCTAAATAAATTGCAGCAGCAATAACAGTCACAAAAGTACTTCAAACCCTTCACATACAATGCATATTTACTATCAAATAAATACACCAATACTCTAAACCAAGTCGTCGATACTTAGGAAGGAGTATGATGCATAGATTCACTTAACAATGATTGCATGAAGGCTTCAAAGCTAGCATACATCCCATTTCTCCAAGCATGTAGTAATTTCAAAAGTTCCATCAACATAACCCACTAAAGGAAATGCGACCTCCTTTTATAGAGTTGAGGGTGTAATATTCAAAAAGACCGAACTTTCCCTTTTGGAGGAAAACATAAACTCTTATTATAATAACGTCTTTAATAAAATAAGTAGTGTGCACTTTATTATTTTTAATTAAATAATAAAAGCAACTATCCTATGTGCACATTTAACTAACTTAGAGAGCCCTCCTTGTAGCGCAAGGCATGCCAAGGGGTTACAAAATAGACAACAGACATCTTAGGACCATCTTCAAGCTCAATCCTCAAACCCATGAGAAGAGAGAATGGGTTGAGGGTCTTCAGGTCTTCAATTTCAACAATGTCCCAAGAAGGGGACATTACAGTCCTCCCTTCCCAAGATTGCTTTCCCTCAAGCAATAGCAAGCTCATGCATCCGAGTGCAAAGATGTAGCACTCCCAAAGCCGGGATCCCATGCCAACCAAGTGGTGAAGCATTTGCAATAACTTGTGATGTTTCTTTCTCCTGAAAGTTAGGAGTGTCTTCAGCTGCAATTTCTTTTTCAAATCTGCACATGAAGCGAACTAATCAGAAAAAGTGTTGAGAAACACTTTTCCTGTTTCTTCTTTGTGTCTCAAGACATGGATGACTCCCAAATCTTCCTCATGCATGAGTTGCCCCCAAACTTTGTTATGTGGCTCCAAACACTGATGTAATCATACCTTCTCCCTTCAAAAATCAGAATTAGAATGACTGGTTTCCATCCCCAAGTATTCACCCATGAGCCAAAATCAGTCTCCAACAATAAATTCATTAATTGCCTGGCTAAAAACTGAATTATAGAAGTGATAGGGGAGCTGGTCATAGTGATGTCAATCATAAAAATGATGGGACAACAGCTAGCACATTTCAATATTTTTTCCCAACATGAAAGAACATCAATCTAGTGAATAAATATGGCTCCCATGTGACTGAAATTTCATCCTCAATAATAGCAAACTGAAAATGACTCATATGCACAGCTGAAAATGAAATGTCTTGTGAAGAATTCATACCATGTCCCTTCATTCTTTCCAAACCTTTCATTGAAGCCCAAAATTTTTTCATGCATGAAGCATGGTGTCACTCAGATTTCACCCTGAAATATGCGACTACCCTATCCGAAAAATTTTCGTACTTTTAAAATAATGGGTCATTTGTTGTTTTTATTGCCTGAAAGTTCTTGTATTGCGTCAAGATAATCCCAAAGAGCCATATTAGCCCTTTTCGCCAAATACCCAGATGCCCAAAATTGTTTTATTTTGTGCCGGGATTTAATTGTCATGGAAATTTGTATTTAATTATTTTGAGCCCCGTATGAGGCTATTTGCGCTCTGTTTTAACTCCATTATGAGCGAATATGTTATTATTCCTATGTACCAGAAGGATTTTAACTTATTTTAAGTTTTGGGCTTTATTTGTAACTTTTGGCAATTTTTCGTGTTTTTGTGGTGTCCCGTTCTGTTTTCTGTAAAATTTCTCTGGAACAACTCCTTTGCCGGGTAAGCCCGATTTTTGGCTGGCGGAGTTTGGAAAACATACACGCACATTTTGCCGGAGGAAGTCGTCATCGGAGGTCCGGATCACGGGAAAAGCGAAGTCGTGCATTGCAGAAAAGCCCCTGCGGGATGGGCGCATTTTTGGAAAACAAAGGATTTAAGCTGCGATGGGAAAATATAAGCCGCAGGGCGGGTGGGAATTGTATACACCCTGTGGCAGGTACTTTTCCCGTGTTATAAAAGTCATTTAAGTGCAGTGGGAAAAATAGAGGTTTGCAGGTGGGAATTTATGCATCGCCTTGCAGGTAAAAATTCCCATGATATAATAAAAGGAAAGTGACTTAAGTGAAATCATGGGATTTTAGTGCACCGCTTACAGGTAAAGAATCCCATTGTCAAAGTCAAATCACTTAAGTGGATCACGGGATTTTGGTGCACTGTGAGTAAAGAATCCCATTATGGAAAAATTTTAAAAATAGAATTACATGTGCAAAAAGTGCGCCCCCTTTGGTGATAGATTAAAAGATGAAATTGATTATTTTTAATAATCTTTCTTCTTAAAAAAGTGTGCCCAAGCTTGAGGAGGTCAAAAAGTCAAAGAAGGAATAAAAAAAGGAATTAAATTAATTAAATTTAATTTATTTAGTGGCTTCCCCCTTCCTCTCAAAAAGTGCGCCCCATTTGGGCATTATTTAATGTTTTTGAAGCATTAAAACATTAAATTAATTTCTATTTTCAATTAGATGGCTATGGTGAAAGCACACCTTGTGGGGCTTGAGTGAAGTCTTTGTGTGAAGGATTAAATTGGATTAATTTAATTTATTGGATGGCTGTCCTTAAACATGCTATTTTTAAAAGAGAAAAGCATGATTTTTAATTAATTAATTGCCTTTAATTGTTAGGGCAATTATTAATTATAGAATTGTGAAGGTTATATAAGCATGGGCAGCCATATGGGTGAATAATTTAATTCACAGGTAAAGAATTGCAGCAAGGAGGAAAAGTGCGCCCCCTTTAGAGGAAGGATTTTGCTCAGACAAAGTGCTAACAAAGGCTAAAAGCTTCCAGATTTGGCGCATGCTTTGGAGAAGGTTGATCTTCGTCTGCATAATTGTTTTCACAGGTGTTACAGGAGCTCAGGTGTTGATTGAAAGGGTTCATGCTCTCTTTATGTGCAAATTAAACACCAATTTTTGGGGCAGCAGGCTTGAAAAGTGCAGATTTTTATAATTTAAATTCACTATTCATGCTCCGGTGGCCATTTTTGTCCGAATAAATTGCAGAACTCATTATAGGTGCTTTATAAAAGAAAATGAGTTTTATCAATGTCCAATACATTCAAATATCCTCCGAATGCGAAGAATTGTCAGATCGCATCGTATTGAAAAAATCCGGCCAAGTTAGAAGAAAAAGAATTATTCAGACAAAGATTGATAAAGCCATGGCGAAAGGAGATGAAAAAGAGAGCACGATGGATTCATGCATTGCTTCCAAACTTTCAGACATAGGAGACGCGGATCTAGGCTCGAACCTCTTTCTGATTTGATTGATAGATCTAGAGCTTGAAAGACTTCACTCATGCGTGCGTGCGGTCAAAAGTAGTGGAATTATTCGAGCTGCAGCTTTCCCGTGTACAGCCCAATTGCCAGAGTTTGTGATGGAGTGTGCTAGATCTTATCATCCTTCATCCAGATCAGTGCGTGATGTTGCGGGAAAGACAATAATTCGTTTGGATGCAGAATTCTTCGATTATTGTTTGAAGATTCCAATGCTAAAGGTGGTGACTTCTATTAGCATTCAGGATGCTGACAGTAGGTGGGAAAAGCATAGAGCTGACTGTGTGAGCATCATGAATAGCCGGTTCATGAAGAAGCCTAGATCCCCTTCCAAGTTCCCGAGAACTCTTCCACGATCCAATTTGGTGCAGGAGGCGGATGATATCGTGAAATTGCTTATGCGGAGTTGAATGGTGAAGCGAATGCCTACACTTTCCGGACATGGATGTATGCTTTCATCAGACCATTGAAATCAACAAGGTTGATTCTATAATCAATGGTCAAAAATTATTAAGAAAGAACATCGGTGAGCAATCATGAACGTGAAGCGTACCTTCACTTCCTTCAAGATGACTTCATACTTGGTGTATCTGTGCGGCTTCACAGGTGTCTTTTCCAATTTGGATAGATGTGGTATTCTTTCCAAGGATCCCATTTTCGAGTGCTACCCACGAACCCATCTGACCGTACTGCGTGAGAGGACTTGAGTGATCAACGATGACTTCTTCTACGATTTCATCCGCATGTTAGACAAAGACTTGAAGACTCACGGGGTAAGCAAGGAAGCATGGGAAGCGGTGTCAAGATGTGAGTGTATTCATCTAGTTTCTGATTTCACATACCTCGTGGTTACGAGCTTTTCAGAGTGAACCAATAAAGATGCCCGAGGTACCCGAAAGTGATGATTGATCGCCATGGAGTGAGCAGCAACTTGTGGAGTTACACGACCTTTGATCAAGCGGCACAAGTCTACGGCTTCTTCCCACTCACCGTGGGATATTACGGTTGCATCGGCATTCACAGAGCTCGAGGATGGAAGCACAAATGTTGTCCGAGTATGAGCAAGAGCTTCTTCCTGCGCGGCTTAATTTCGATCCATTTGGAATAGCCAGGAAGACAATCTCCCAGGAGTACGCACATGTGCCTTCGTTAGAAGATTTCTGGATGAAGTGCAGAAGTGAGTACGAGGTTAGAAAGAAAGATTTCAGCAGGCTATCGGCAAAGCAAGTATTTGACTTTGGACTAGCGCGGATACCTGCGGATCTTAAAGATGATGGGAACGTGGTACTTGACACTTACCATCAAATGGGAGGAGATAAAGCTATACTGCAGGATAGCAATGGCGGCTGCAGCACAATAGAAGAAAGATCTGGAGCTGTGTTGGTGAATACTTCGAACTGGTTACTGACGAAGGGATATTGCCTTGATGAAGCATTGATGAATCAAATCACAGGCAACTTCGGCACAGGAGATTCCCTCAAGCGAAAGCATGAAGGAGAAAGCAGCAGAAGGTCCGAGAAGTTGAAAGTACACAGAAGATCTCAAGAGAAAGAGAAGACCACTTCTACGACCATAGCTTTGACTCCGACTTCTCCAGTACCCAGAGGATCACCAACTATTGCACCACAGCAGCAGGATGCTTCCATGCCTTCATTGAAACCAGCGACGTTCGTCTTCTCTCCGCAGCCACTTTGTTCAATCACCCGCTCTAGAGAGATGTTCAAGCTGCGCAGATGACGGAGTTCGAAAGAGCTTTGTCCTTGGATGTTTCAGAAGATGGCAGCCATGATAATGTGGCACTTTCTGATGGAGAGGATGCAGAGCGGGAGATGGTAGTGCACTCAACGACTTCTCACTCTCCGAGAAGTAATTTCTCGGAATGGTTAGCTTTGCAGTTGGTTCCGGAAGCAAGAGTAGAGATGAACTTAGAGGAACATGACTCTTGTAGCCTACTTTGAGGATCCGAGTTAAGAGACAAAAGGCCTAAAGTTGCTAAAGCAACTTCTAGGTCGATCATCAAGGATTCGAGAGAGAAGTTTGCTTTGAGATATCATTTCGCGGAAGGAAAGGTAGAAGAGGAGCTCACGGAAGAATATGTGACGGTGACCAAAATACCACTGGCCAAGCTACCACTCGAAGGATCAAGCAGACACGCAGACGTGGCTGGATGCTTTATTCCTCAGCTCGATGTGAAAAAGCGGAGAAAGAAGAGCCTGCAGGCAAATATCTCAATTATGTGAGATCATAGCCAAGGTCATAAACCTTCCGCTCACCATTTCAGCATACAGTGAGTGATCATCTTATGCAGAAATGGAAGATGCAAGCAATCAAGTAAAGGCTATCGACGAATGGAAGGATCTCGATTATTCGCAAGCTTCTGCAACTTGGGAAGTGCCACCGCCTAAAGGTTATGAACGATGCATCAAATCAACTAAAGCT